>OX637532.1:50456382-50856382 GCA_951800035.1 Linnaemya tessellans | reverse complement strand
CAATAAACCCCTAGATGATCCCTCATCTTATCGGCCACTGTGTATGATAGATACATGTGGGAAGTTGCTAGAGGGTGTGATCTGCCGAAGACTTGGGAATTGCGTTGATGACAGAAATGGTCTATCAGACAACCAATTTGGCTTCAGGAGGGCGAGGTCAACAGTGGATGCTATAAACGTGGTAGTAGAAACTGCTGCACGGACTATCTATGGCAGGAGTTGGAGGAATGGCACAAAGGAGTACTGTGTAGTTGTGACGCTGGATGTGAAGAACGCGTTCAACACAGCGAGCTGGGTGCATATTGTTGATGCTCTAACTCGATTGGACATCCCAGAATATCTGATAGGGATAGTGCAGGATTATTTCCGGTATAGGGAATTGATCTATACTACAGATGCGGGTATAAGGAAACGTAGGATTAGTGGTGGTGTTCCCCAAGGATCGATACTTGGACCATTGTTGTGGAACGTAATGTATGATGGAGTACTAAGGTTGAGGTTACCTGAGAGAGTGCAGATTGTGGGATTCGCAGACGATATAGCGCTGGTGTGTGAAGCTAAGGAATTGCTGGAGGCAGAAACCATTGCAAATGCCAGCGTACAATTAGTAAAGTCCTGGATCACTGCAATGGGATTGACTCTAGCTGATCATAAAACCGAAGCGGTTTTGATTAGTAGTCGTAAGGCTAGGGAAACTATTACCCTCAATGTTGGCACCTGTTCCATAGAATCAAAGGCATTTCTGAAATATCTGGGTGTGATGATTGACACACGGCTATCTTTTCGCGAGCACTTGCGATATATAGCATCCAAAGCATCAGGGACCTGTTTGGCGCTATCTCGGATCATGCCAAACACGAGAGGGCCAAAGTATCTTCAGAGGAAACTGCTCGCTGGAGTAGTAAGGAGCATTATCCTATATGCACACCCGGTATGGTCAGACTCACTTAGATATTCCACATATGTGGGGCTGGTATGCCCTGTGTATAGGCTAGCTGCTTTAAGAGTATGTAGTGCATTTCGGACAGTGTCGGACGAGGCGGCTTTTATCATTGCGGGTATGATCCCTATCGATTTAGAAATCATGAATAGGGATAACTCTGATTTATGTATGCAAAAATGGCAAGAACGGTGGTCAACCACTGAAAAGGGAAGATGGACTTATTCATTAATACCCGACATCAGATTATGGCTGACTAGGAAACATGGTGATCTGAACTATTACCTAACACAGTTCTTGTCTGGACATGGTTGCTTTAGGTCATATCTATTTCGTTTTAAGCACGACGACTCTCCGTTCTGTCCACACTGTGGTGGGAATGTGGTTGAGGATGCTGAGCATGTCGTCTTTGTCTGCTCACGATTCAGCAACTGGAGGTCGTATTTAGAGGAAGGCTTGGGGCGTACGATCAGCCCGGAGAATATTATTCCGACCATGCTGGAATCCTTATTGAATTGGACCAGAGTGTGTAGTTTTGTACAGCTTGTTCTAATAGAACTTCGCAGATTAGCACAGATTCGTAGGAGAGTTAGTACGTCTTAGGATTCGTTAGCTACTGACGATTAAATATGCGCATCAGTTCCGAACCTCCTTACCTAGGAACTAAGGAGGACGTAGGAATAATACTGATAATACTACCCACCCTGATGAAATGCCAAAGCTGTCCCAGGGTGGTGCTAGTGAAGTTGTCGTGGGGCCACTATTGATAGTTGCTATCATTACGTCCATAAAAATATATATATATATATATATATATATTTATATATAAATGTATATATATATATATATATATATATATATATATATATATATGTATATATATGTGTATATATATATATATATATTTATATATATATATACATACATATATATGTATATATATATATATATATATATATATATATATATATATATATATATATATATATATATACATACATATAAAAGAATAGAAAAGTTAATGAAAAGCATTAAAAGTTAAATGAAAAATATTAAAAGTTGAATGAAAAGTATTAATAGTTGAATTCACTTTTTTAAAAGTATTTCCATAAACTGTTGCGCGTTTTCATCTTCTCCATTGTTATCACGATAATAAATTAAGTGAAAATTTTTTTTTCATATGAAAACTTTTTGACAGTTGTTTACACAGTTGCATTGAACCAGAATCACCATTGATGTGCAAATATGAAAAAATTTCGTTTCATTCCGCCTGTTTTTTACATTATGAAAACACATTATTGTCCTTACGTTTTTTCATAGTACGCGAATCAGAATTACTATGAAAAGCTGAAAAAACTTTTCATTTAACGTTTTCACAGAACCAGAATCGACCCCCAGCTCTCCTTTGTGCCTTAGAACATTTATTATGGCTTTTTAGAACAATTAGCCTATGAATCTTAATTCAATTTAATATAGCAATATACATGTTCGTGAAAATACTTATTACATAAAACTAAGTTTAATTTACCAAGAAACCAAAATTAAGAACTTATGTGGATACATTTATGTACCAAAATTTTCGATTTTCCAACCTTAGAATCAACTTTTTATATAATTTTCTTTTTTTAACGAAAATAATTCTACCTGAAGTATAAAAAAATTTGGTTTTATAACCCTGTAACTGAATTTATTTTTTTTGTGTTTTTAATACCGATTTAATTCTTCGCGAAGTATAAAATAGGTTTAATTCACTAAATAAAGCAAAATTGGGAACTTACATAGTTACTTTCATTCACCAAAAATATATCACTTTTCCCCTGAAATCAAATTTTCAATATTTTTTGGTTTTAGTACCAATCTAAATCTTTCTAAAACAAGAGTAACGAATGTTTTGATTATTTTCTGTTAAATGAATTTCCGTTCTCCAGCTCTGAACTAAACTTTTTTTAATTTTTAATAGCAGCTCTATTCGACTGGAGGTTATCCTGGAAGGATCATATAGAAAGCAGGGTAATCAAGACCAAAAGAGTCTGGACTTATTGCAGAATGGCAATCGGATCCAAATGGATAATGAGCCCAAAGATGGCACACTGGCTCTATACGAGTGTGGTAAGACCAATTGGGACGTACTCCTCGTTAGTATGGTGGACCGTCCTTGGAAAAGAAGGTTAATATCAAACATCTTCAAAGAATACAAAGACCGTGCTGTATCGGCATCTGTGGCGCAATAAGAACCACATCAACTAAGGCGATGGAAAATATTCTATCAATACTACCTATTGATATACAGGTTAAATACGAAGCAGCTCTGGCTGCTACCAGATTGATGGTGATGGGTGAGTGGCTGACAAGAGAACACATAACCAAACACGAGAGTACAATACATGTCTTACTCGGGAACAACGCTTGCACGATTACGTGCGATAGGATCCCTGTTAGATATGTACAATCACACTACACCATATATCGGAAGGTGTGGAATGGGAGGATGCAAGTACAATGAACCCCATAACTAACCTATACACGAACGGGTCAAAGATTGGTGACTGATCGGGTGGAGGATTCTGTGACATGGGTCGTAACTTTCGCAAATGCTTTTGCTTGCCGGATCATAACACAGTATTTCAGGGTGAGATCGTGGCTATTGCGGAAGGGATAAAATGGTGAAAGGAAATCGATAACAGACTACCGATTCGTATATTCACGGATAGTAGGAAGGCCATCGAGGCCCTAAGGAATCATGTGGTTCAATCTCGGTGTGTACTACAGTGCAAGGATGAGATTAACTCATACATGCAATGTGGGGGCATAGAGATAATATAGATTCCAGGACATTAGGGGATACCTGGAAATGTTGAGGCAGATAGGCTAGCAAAGATGGGAGCATTAATGGCAAACATCACACTAGACAGTCCGTAGCCATTTCAGGTTTTTAAGAACGAACTAAAACGATGGGCTATAGAATTGCATACAAGAGATTGGCAGCACTCTACCGTAGGTAGGGTGACTAGAATTCCATGGGGAGACCCAGATGGTAACAGGACAAAGGAGATCCGTCATCACATACAATAGATTTTGAGTGCCTCGGCCGGTAGTCCCGGAACAAAATATCATCGAGTATTTGCACAAGGTTTTTTTCTATTAATTAATATACCACGAGAAATTCCAGCTTATAAAAAATTTTAATAATTTTCTATTTATTCAGTTTTGTATAACAAAGAGATATTGTTCTTTCAAACACCTGACTTCTACAGAATCATTTAAATAATCTCTCGAAAGTGTTATTTGAGTTTGTGTTGAGACGAGTTGGTCTACCATTCGTAAATTTTTTCCACTTGCATTTGAATCACTTTTCAACCTTTCTCTTTCACTGTAGCATTTGAAATCTAATGTGTGCATAATATTGCACACACAAAGACGATAAGTGGTACTATAAAAAAAATCTTAGAAAAATCTCTTATCTCAATTTTGGAACTTTGGTATCTGTGACTTACTTTCTTAAAAATGCAGTAAATCTATCTACCCATCTGTTGTAGACGTTTCGTAGCAAAAGCTGATTTAATTAAGAAAAATAATAATGATGATCAAAAATTGCATTCACAACATATCCTTGCAAATGATCCAGGCAAAGTATAAGTTGATAACAGAATAAAGACTAGTACACCAGAAAAATTAGAATTGTTTTTACTCCGACTCGAGACTATTGATCTAGATGTTGTAGTGATATAACATGCAGGGCCTGTCAGGAAGAGCCCGAAACACTGGAGCACTACTTGTGCTACTGCCCAGCTTTTAGCCAAGTCAGAAGGCAAATATTTAATGAGGAGATTATACAAGGGATGGATCGGTCGAGGATCCCTACAGTAGAATGGGAACTCTTTGTTATAGAGCACACAGCAGGCCTATGAGGCCTCAGTGTAATCCTGAACGGATTGGGATAGCTTATTCCCCTCTCTTCAACCTAACCTAACCTATGTGATGACATAGTAGATTGGCGCAATAACTATTTTGTTGAATGATAGCATGTCAGTTGTTTGTTTTCCATTTAATGTATTCAAATAAAATTTATTTCCATATTAAATTGAATTAAGATTCATAGGCTAATTGTTCGAAATTTGTTTTTAAATCTCAGAAAGACATGATAAATATTCCAAGGCACAAAGGAAAGTCAACATCAGTTTTATTCAACTTACACAGCAGAGCAGAACAGCTGTTTTCGAAAGACGCAACCCTTTCATCATCAGTGTTCATGTGTATTGTGTTTGTCACCACTTATTAGGTGGCTTAGTTGAATTTGGTAACAGTTCCTATTTACACAAATTTTATTGTGAAAAAGAATACGAGAACTGTATCAACCTGATGTTAACATGTTATTGTTATAATACCCGTGTTACCGTTTGATTATTTTTCTTCATGTCCCATTTTTCTGAATTTTTTTTTTTTTTTTTTTTTCTTACTACATAAAATTTATTTACTTTATATAACACTGGTTTACAGCCAAAAAATACCAAGAACGCCACATGTCTAGATAAGTTAATTGGGACCTCCTGAACACGAAAATCGCTGTAATTTTTTTTTCCTAAGTACCGTTTTTTAGATAACGGTACTTTTGTGTTTTTCAGTGCATGGTCCCACTCAAACCCTTGTGGAGCCCAACCAAAAAGTCCGATCAAAATAAATGGCATATCGTTGGAAAGGTACTTGCATGTCTTTTCCGTCGATATGCTGGAAATTTCTATCTGACATGAAATGGCTGAGTTATGGCACCTCAAAGTTCAAAATTTGCCTATTTTTTACGTTTGTTTCAAAATTTTTCATTTCTATTTTATTTTTTTTCTACGTTATAGTAAAGATCTGGAATGTTTTATTTTTTTACGAAATAGTTTATTTAATTACCAACATTTTAAACGTAATTTAAAAAAAATTGATGAAAAATAAAGTTTTTATTAAAGATTTTGTGGAACGACAATATTTTCATTTTCATTGCTCACACACTATATTCGGCGTCCAACAGTAAAAATTTAAATTAAAATGTCGAGCGACTTGAACTTTTGCGTTTTTTTCTGATGGATCTTCGCGAATGAGGAACCAACAATAGTCCGCCATCATTTGTTGCTCTGATTTTAAATTAGTTGCCATACTATCTGGATTGCAAGGGGGCAATACGAACTTTCCCTGCTTTCTATGTCTATGGGACAGCCGTGACCGTCAGAATCACTACACCCGAAAAGTTTGGCCTGAGCGAAGTGGACGTACGCACGGAGAGTACAATATCAAAAATGACCCACACATTCCTCAGGAGAAGATAATACTTCCTCCATTACATATTAAGCTTGGGTTATTTACAAAAGTTGCCAAAAAACGGTCTTGCCATGAATTACCTTAAACAAAAATTTCCGAGAGCCACAGCGTGCAAAATTGAAGCAGGTATATTTGATGGACCTCAAATTCGGGCTCTGTATGGTGACCAAGCATTTAATGAGTGTTTAGGTCCAGCTCATTTGGAGGCATGGGAAGCATTCCAGGACATCGTTCACAACTTTTTGGGAAATTACAGAAATCTTGATTACGCTGAGAAGATCGATATATTACTGCAAAAATTCAATGCCATTGGTAAGCGTTGAGTGAAAGCATGTATATAAATGTTATCATTTGAAAATTTATTCTTTTTAACTTTTAGGTTCAAATATGACACCTAAATTACACTTCTTATTCAGTCATTTGGATATTTTCCCCACGAACTTGGGCTCCGAAAGTGATGAACAAGGTGAATGATTTCACCAGGAAATGGAAGAAATCGAGAGACGTTACAAAGGCTGGTGGGATGAACAAATGACGGACTATTGTTGGTTCCTCATTCGCGAAGATCCATCAGAAAAAAAACGCAAAAGTTCAAGTCGCTCGACATTTTAATTTAAATTTTTACTGTTGGACGCCGAATATAGTGTGTGAGCAATGAAAATGAAAATATTGTCGTTCCACAAAATCCTTAATAAAAACTTTACTTTTCATCAATTTTTTTTTTAAATTACGCTTAAAATGTTGGTAATTAAATAAACTATTTCGTAAAAAAATAAAACATTCCAGATCTTTACTATAACGTAGAAAAAAAATGAAATAGAAATGAAAAATTTTGAAACAAACGTAAAAAATAGGCAAATTTTGAACTTTGAGGTGCCATAACTCAGCCATTTCATGTCAGATAGAAATTTCCAGCATATCGACGTAAAAGACATGCAAGTACCTTTCCAACGATATGCCATTTATTTTGATCGGACTTTTTGGTTGGGCTCCACAAGGGTTTGAGTGGGACCATGCACCGAAAAACACAAAAGTACCGTTATCTAAAAAACGGTACTTAGGAAAAAAAATTTACAGCGATTTTCGTGTTCAGGAGGTCCCAATTAACTTATCTAGACATGTGGCGTTCTTGGTATTTTTCCAAATTAAAAATTTGTAAAGCTGTGTAATATTTTGAAAATTACTGTATCTTTCTGAACACGCAATAAAAAAATAAACTTTCTGTTGAGCCCAAAAATACTGTCGCAGTTTGCTTTGATGCAGAAGTGCGTAATGTGACAACGGCCAAAAAAAATCATGTATTACTTATTAGTTAAATTTTTGATTATAGCGGTCACTGTTAAAATTATGTTATGTTTTTTATTACCTCTTGCTTTCATTGTGAACAAATGCAAGAAAATTTTGGGACTATTAACAAACACCATTTGATTTCTGTAACATATTTTTGGGTGGCTATACTATACTAAAAAGTCATAAGATCCATAGGTGAAACAGTAATGAACCATAGGTGAAACAGTAATGACCTAGCAAGTAAGGCCAAAACGTTACATAAGTACAATAACCCTTACCGATGTAAAACCTTTCAAGGCAGCGAAGTTTGAGTTACTAATCGGGAGAAGATGGCCTTCTGAATACGACGGAATAGTTATACCATGGATTACGCAACTAAAATTCTGTGCGCTGCTGAAACTGAGCAAGGTGGACATAATCGTGGTCGGGTTGTAGCCGCAAATGATAACGAATACAGGGCATGCATTTAAGATACAGAAACAATGGAACTTCTTGTTCGTTATTGCTCAGATTTCATTCAACTGAGATCTCGGTTCTTTGGGGATGATACTTTACTGGACATTACCTACCTTAAAAGTTTTGATTGGAAAAGCTTAAAGGACCACGTTAATGATATTAATTTTCTATGTTGGTTCGATTTAAAGTACAGCTGAGATCGCACAACATGCGTTGGCCTAGGGGTGTGGACGTGACATTAGCGTAATTGTTGATATCATTAGCTTAAACTAACCTAACCTACCTGGCATATCAAGAACCGAACATGGGTAGAGAAGGCAATATTGTAATTATTTGCATTTTAAATAACCTCCTTGAGCTGTTATCAATCTCTTTCTAAGCGTACGCGTAAGGATTATACATTTTGATATGTCAACTGAAGGACTTTCTTATACCATATGCAGCACTAGAACTTTTAATAGATTTTCTCTTTTTTTGTTTGGTTCAGATCAAACTACATCACTTAGTTTGTGTTTGACAAGTCAGTGATTTGAAAAGAAAATGTTAAGCAACATTTTGAATTTTCGATCCGTAAATGGTAATCAAGTGGCTTACTGAGTTTTGGAAGTCCACTTGAGGCCTCTACACACGATAAAATGGTGTTGGAATGACCATGTGGATATAAGAAATGTCATTGCATTTGTAGACAATAATGAATTAGGCTACATATTGCTCCCTCATCAGTCTTAAAACTCGGACTTAGTCCCGGGTGAATATTTTTAGTTTCTCAAATAGAGGATATGATTAGGTAGGAAAATATTTAAATGAAACAATGAAGTCATCTTAAAAAAACCTGGATCCTTTTTGATACAGGTTTTATACCGCTCTTTATAATAATGGATGACAAAGCATCAATTACAAATTTCTTTATATATCTTTTTGGAATTATATAGAGTTTTGAGCAATACATTTCAGAATACATTTAACGTTTAAGCAAAAAATGTATGTATATATTATTATTTTCTACTTTAGATACTATCAACTTTTTTAAAGATAAGATATATGTATATGTACATATAGTATAACAGCATTTGAAATTAGGCTAAACAAATATTTACACACATACAATATCAAGTTCATATATATTGCAAGTGTATACTGCTAAAACACGTAAGAAAAATGGTTAAACCAAGTAGTGACGGTTGTACTATTAGTTATATTTCTTAACATAAAAACGGATATTGCTTTCCAACAATCACTTTTTTTTATTTGAGATTTTTATATTATTCCTTCTCTTGTTACTGTTGCCCCTGTTGTTTTCTTTTCACTCGATTTGTTGTTAATATATGTACATATCAATATAAATAAATTTGTGTTTTTTTTGGTTTATATATGTACATTTATAATATTTTTATTATTTTGTGTTTCGTTTAACATCACATAACATTTAGTTTAGTTCTGCCTCATTTATTCGTTTGCCAATAGAATATTTAAAAGATATTTTCCCCATGTTCGTATTGTTTCGGTCGTTTGCTTGTTTATTTTCTTAAAGCCACTACTTTTGATAATTGAAAAAGAGGATGTATCGGAGGAGGTAGGTAGCAGTATTTTATGGCGTGAGTGAAACGATTTGCTTGCTTTATATACTGGGATAGCACGGAATAATTTTTATGTTTGCATAAATAAACCAAACGGAGTAGAATGTGTGTATGTATATTAAAATTGAGAAAATAAGAAAAAAAGTATGTAATGATGTCGAAGTATTTATTTATTTTTTTGCAAATTGTGTTGATAAGGTTTTACATTAAAGTGTTCCTGCATTCCACCATACTTTCACACTGGAAGTATTTATAAAGGATCATTAAAAAGGGACTTTTGAGCCTTGACAGTTGATAACGGACATCTTGTTGAAGCTGCATTTGTCAAAGTAACTGCCATTTATTCGGTGCGCCTAACAACATGTGCAAATATTAAACTTTTATCCAAACCGGTGTTGTATTCGGGCAACGTACCGTATGATTTTTCATCTAAAAATCATTTTCATATATCTGGGAAAATGGGTACGTGAACAAAGACAATTGTCGAGTTTGGGACGATACCAATCCATATGTGATCCCAGACCGTTGAATGCATTCCGAAAAATTCACTGTTTGCTGTGGTTCCTTATCGGTTTATATTTCTTTGAGAACGATGTAGACCAGGCCATCACTGTCAACAGCGGGGGCTATTGGTCTATGATTACCAACTTCTTTTGGCCGAAATTGAACGACCTAAGCATCAACGACATGTGGTTTCAACAGGACAGCGCTACGTACCAGATAACTCATGCCACATTGCTCCGCTAGGGGTTTTCTTGTGGGTTATTTTTATGGCGCCGGTGTATGCAAGCAACTCAATGACCACAGCGTCAAGGTAGTTTTATTTAAGTCATGGAAAACTTGACATTTCGATTGCGCTCCATCCAGAGAAGGCGTGGCGGACATTTAAACGAAGTTATGATCCTCATATAACGACATTATAGAAGTTTAATAATAAAACAAGTAAAAGTGCTATATTCGGCTGTGCCGAATATTAAATACCCTTTACAGATGTAATTTTTTCCGTTTAACTATTTCGGCTAGGAAGCTAAATGTTTGGCTTTTCTTATTTCTAATACCTCTGAAACTCTTTCAAAAATATTAAATATGTATGTTTAATTTAAAAACAAAAAGTAAAAATTCGTTTGATGTACCCCAGTTCTAATTGTCCAACCGTGGAATTGCCTTTTAGATTTTTTTGGTTTTTAATACCAATTTAACTCTTCCCGAAGTATAAAAAAGATTTCATCCACAAAAAACCAAAATTAGGACCTTATATGGTTAAATATTAAAAAATTTCGATTTTCTAATCCTGGAACCGTATTTTAAATCTAACAACTTTTAATACCGATTTAATTCTTAGCGAAGTATAAAATATGTTTAATTCACTGAAAAAAATCAAAATTGCGAACTTTTATGGTTTCTTTTATGTACCGAAAAATTTCGATTTTCCAACCCTATAACCGAATTTTTAATACCAATTTAATTTTCCCTGAAGTATAAACTCTGTTTACTTCACTAAAAAAAACAAAATTTGGAATTTATGTGAGTACTTTTATGTACCAAAAAATTTAGATTTTTCAACCCTGAAACCGAATTTTTAATACCAATTTAATTTTCCCTGAAGTATAAAATAGATGTACTTCCCTAAAAAAAACAAAATTTTGAATTTATGTGGGTACTTTTATGTACCAAAAATATTTCGATTTGCCAACTCTGGAAGCGAATTTTTATTTTTTTACCAATGCAATTCTTAGTGTAACATAGTTTTACTTGACAAAAAATTAAAATGTTTAAGCTTTTTGGTCACTTTCATGTACCATAAAATATTTCATTTGTCCAACTCTGGAGTCAAAATTTTCGATTTTTAAGATTTTAATACCAATTTTGTTCTTTCTGAATTATAAAACAGTTTTAATTAGCAAAAACAACAACGTCAATTGCCTTTTTGGTTACTTTTATGTAGAAAAAATATATGTATCAATTTCCCAACCCTGGTAACGAAATTTCAATATTGTTTTTTGTTTACCAAAGCAACTCTTAATGAGGCATGAAATAGTTTTATTTAAGAAAAACTTAATATTTGAAACCATTTTGGTCACTTTCATGTACTACAAAATATTGCATTTATCCAACTCTGGAATCTAAATTTTGATACCAATTTTGTTTTTCCTGATCTAAAAAATAGTTTTAATTAGTAAAAAACCGTTGTTAGTTGCCTTTTTGGATACTTCTATGTATAAAAAATATTTAAATTTCCCAGCCCTGGAAGCAAAATTCTATTTTTTTTTACCAATCCTGGTCTTAATTAGGTATAAAGTCGTTTTATTTAAGAAAAACTTAAAATTTGCAACCATTTTGGTCACTTTCATGTAATACAATAGATTGCGTGTACCAAAAAACTTTGAACTTCCCAACCCTGGAAGTGACATATTAATTTTTTTTTGTTTTTTACCAACACAACTCTTCATGAGGTATAAAGTAGTGTTATTTGAGAAATATTTACAATATTGAACTATTCTGGTCACCTTTATGAACTATAAAATATTGCACTTGTCCAACCCTGTATTCGAAATTTTTATTTTATTTTCAATTTTTGATACCAATTTTGTTTTTCCTGATATATAATACAGTTTTAGCTAGGAAAAAAAAAACAAAATCAGTTGCCTCTTTGATTACTTTCACGTATAAAAGTAAATTCAATTTCTCACCCCTGGAAGCAAAATTTGAATTAAAAAAAATTTTTTTGGCCAATAAAAATCTTCATGCCGTATAAAGAGGTTTTGTTAAAAAAGAAAACTTAAAATTGTTAACAATATTAGTTACTACATGTGCTACAAAACACGTACTACATGTACTACATGTCGAAAAAAAACATTTTTATTTCCCATCCCTGAAAAAAAAAATTTTTTTTGGTTTTTAATTGACCATTGAGGCCTCCCAAAGCACGAAATAGGTTTAAAACATTAAAAAAAAATTATTTTTGCTATAAATTTTGCGTCGAGAAATAGGTGTAAGCTTCCCAGCTCTGGAACCGTAATTCGGATCTTTCTGAGTATCAATAACACCCTATTGAAGTTCATTTTCAATCCAACGCTCCGAGAACGAAGTCTTTAGCTCTTCTGGGAGCTTGGGAAACCCGATTTCACGTACAGACAGAGGGACAGACGGACATCGGTCAATCGTCATGGCTATTCATAAGGATCCAGAAAATATATACTTTATGGGGTCCCATATTGATATCGAAGAAATTACACATGGAATGACAAACCTATATATACCCTTTCACTTTTTTGTGAAGGGTATAAAAACAAACTTTAAGAATAAGGTATATTCATTAAAATTATGTTTTTACATTGGGCGCATTCATAAGACGTAGCTGTTGAGCTCAACTGATGTAAAACTGTTGCCAACTGTTTAGCTCAACGGTTACGACTTAGAAACAGTTTTAAAAATATACTGCAAAATGAACTACTGATAAATGTAAACAAAAAAAAAAACAAGCAAAAACGTTATATTCGACGGGGTGGAATCTTGAATACCCTCCAAATATTTAGTAAGTGAATTTAAAATGTTTAAATTGTTGGGACATAGTTCCTTTATATATAAAATCGTACGTCAACGCCCACTAAAGGGGGCGGGTTTCAAAACTAGACAATATCATTTTTTCCACAGACGAACGTAGAGGCATTGCTAGACCGTCTTTGACTTCATCACTAATCAAGAATATATTTACTTTATGGGGTCTAATTCTCTTTGGAGGGTATACAAACTGTATTTTGGCGGGGTCGCACAGTGTCACGTGTGTGGCCAAAAGTGGTAATCACTGATGAAAGGAATTTCGGCTTATTTTGCACAATTTAATAAAAAAACACAACAACTAGATAAAATGTCAAGTAATTGTCAAAAAATATTGAGTATTTTTTGAGTTATTGTGGGTGAAAGTGGTGGATTCTTTGCAACATGATATTTTGCAAGAAAAACAATTAAATTTTGCATGCAGTAATAATTGTTTAAATTTAAATTTTTTGTTAACGGTGGGTACAAAATGGAATTGAATAGCAAGTCTGATGTCTTATTACAATTGCAACGCTGTTATTGTTTACAATTGTTGATCATATGCGATGTGCCGTTAGCGAGAAGACAGGTCTGATAGAAAAGTCACATTTTTACAATAAACACAACTTTCGCAGAGAATTAAAAAAATATATCAAAAACTATTTTAAAATTTTGTGATATTTTATTGCTATAAGTGTGTATTTTAACATATATAAATCTCAGCTGCACAGTTCTGCACAAATTTTTTTGGTGAATGTTTTTCTAGTGACAGCAGCATTGAAAATTGGTGATATTTTTAACCTATGGCTGGAGCTGAGGCAAAAATGAGCCAATCCTATAGTGTTATATATTAAAGAATTTGCACAAAATAATCTGCAAAGAACACTCACAGATACAGAAGAAGAGAAACTGAACTTTATTCTTCTTAAGTTTATTCATTGTTGGGCAAAATACTCCCGAATGAAAGATAGATTCGAACGTGAATTGAGTGATTGGCTGGATACTGAAGTATTTACTGAAGACGTTTGTGTTGTGAGTTCTTCTTTGTATTTTGTAATATTTTATTAATCAATATAATCTATTTTTATTAGGAACGAAGTACAAGTGGCGGTAGGGGCAGGCCCTCAAAGTGTTATGAGTGGGCTGCACATTAATGTGCCAAATTTTGAAAAACTTTTAAAAGAAACTGCTCTATTATACTTCAAATTGTATCCTTGGTATTACATGCCTGCAACAGTTCACAAAATACTAATACATGGTATAGATTTCATAAAATATTCTACCACTCCAATTGGAATGTTGTCGGAAGAGGCATTAGAATCAAGCCATAAAATTATAAGAAATGCACGACTAAGGCACACGAGAAAACGAAGCAGAGTTGATTGTAATAAGGACTTAATAGTGTACCTTATTATCCAATCAGAACCATCGATTTCTATCCACAGTCAAAAAATAATAATAAAGAAGTGTGAGCTAGGTGATTTAAAAAATTATCTAATTGAAAGCGAAAATTTTACAACAATACTTTCAAATAATGAATTAGTAGTGGAATCGGAAACTGATAGTTTCAGCGATAGTGAGTAGTATATATTACATTCTTGTTTATTGTATGTTATTTTAAATAAATTTAACAATTTTGAATAATAATTAACAAGTTTTATTATTTATTCGTTCAAGGGTATGTGGTGGGCAGGCATATTATTTGATATGTTCATTCAAGGATATGTGAGAGGTGGGCGAGTCCTTAGAGATAATTTCAGTTATCAGTAATGTATCAGAGACAAATCGAGCCAAATTTGGTTAAATTCCAACAAAATTTTTGGAAAATATAAGTTTTTTTCATATCAGGATAAATGGGAGGTGGGCGAGTCCTTGTGCCAATTTTTTCAAAACTTCGTGTCGTAAAACTCTAAAAATAAATGCTTGGGATAATTATATACAAAATAAAATTTTTTATTTTATTTTACAGGGAGGGGGTAGGGCAGAAACAGTCAGTCATAAAACTCTAAAAATAAATGCTTGGGATAATTGTATACAAAATTAAAATTTTGTTCCTTTTTTTTGGTAGGGTCATTTAGGGGGTGAAGGAGGAGGAGGGGGTAGGGCAGAAATCGGCAGTCATAAAACTATAAAAATAAATGCTTGGGATAATTGTATACAAAATAAATTTTTTTTTTTTTTTGATGGCGGAGGAGGGGGTAGGGCAGAGTAGTACCAAGTTACGTCTCAGCTTCGTCATTAAAGCTTAAAAACGTTATTTTTAAGGAATGTAGGCTTAACTAAAATAGTTTGTTAAATTTTTATGCTATTTTTGCATATAATAACGCCCACTAAAGTGGGCAGGGTCCAAAGATAATTTTTTTTGTTTAAGGCGTTGAACCATATTTGGCATAAAAATATAACATTTGCTTAACAAAATAACCAAAAACCGTTAAAAATTATGTTGTTTTTTCTGGGTTGGTTTAGTTCTTCTTAGGCGAACTTTTTTCCTTCTTGTCCGATTTAGCCCATCTCCGAACTTAACCTGCTCTAAGCTTTAGAATATATTTATACCAAATTTCAAGAGTCTAGCTCTTTTCTTTTGGACTGAATCGTGATTTCCGCAGACGGGCGGACGGACGGACATTTTATTTAATTTAATTATTTGTCTATGAAAAATCATCCTTACAGACAGTTTAAATTGTATAAACATAATATCTACAAAAATTTAGGACATTCAAAATTATGTGTTTAAATAAATTAATATATCGTTTTTTATTGTAGTGGTGCTCGAAGAAAAATCAATAAATTTATAGAATTTGTTAAAATCGTTGCACATCCTTCTCAAAGGGTCAGCATTGGCATAATTTGCTCTGAAAAACGTAACTGATAACGGAGAAAAATAACGTGAAGGACGTTGAGGGAAATTAAAAGTTATATCGTTGATTAAGAAACCAGAGCTTACATCGCCAATAATTATGTTGAAAATAAACGATATGTTCAGCACTGTTCTACGGCTTTTTAAAGTTGACAGCTTGATAAGGGAAAGTCTAGCAGAATATGTTGGTAAATTCCTTGGGTTAAAGTTTAGCCCACGAAAAAAAAATAATAAGAAAGACATGCCCAGATCGTCTTAGATTTCATCACTAATCAAGAATATATATACCTTATGGGGTCTGAGATGGATATTTCGATGCGTTACAAACGGAATGACAAAGTGAATATACCCACCAAATTCTTTTTTGGAGGGTATAAAAAACAAGTAAAGTGCTATATTCGGCAGTGTCGAATCTTAAATACAGATGTAATTTTTCCTTCTTTCTTTCTTGCTAAAACAGAAAGTAGGTTAAATTAAAAAAATCAAAATTATGTTATAGGTTACTTTTATATTTAAGAAAACGTTTAAATTTTTCGGCTTGGAAGCTAAATGCGTGGCTTTTCTTATTTTTAATGTTAAATATGTTTAATTTAAAAACAAAAAGAAAAAAATCCGTTTCATGTATCCCAAAAAGTTCTAATTGTCCAATCGTAGAATCGTCTTTTAGATCTTGTTGGTTTTTAATAACAATTAATTTCGTCCTAATAAATAAAGTAGGTATGATCTCTATTATGAGATAATAAGGCCTAGGTTATTTTAATGACAGTAAAACAAGTTTTATTTCATTTTTCCCGACGTTTCGTCAATTATTTGTTGACTTTATCAAGGGTTGGGAAATCTATTATGTTATTAAAAAACATTTATTAATGATTTTACATATATACGTCTAAACATGTTTCTCAATTTGATTACTTACAAACTTTGCTAATTTTTTTAATAATTTAAAATTTTTTCAAACATTGAAAATTAAAACTCTTTATTATGACAATACCACAGCTTAAGTTTACATCACCGTTTATTTCAATGCTACTTTGTAGCTCGTCATCGTCTTCTCTATCCTTTGTTGTATTCTTAAGCTTTCTATTGTATATCTTTTCTTTCCAATATTCTCTCTGTCCGAGGTCTTGACTCTTTCAAAATCAGCTGTGTGTCCAGTGTCCAGTATATGTTGTGATAGTGCTGTTGATTGTTTATTTTTCTCTTTCTTATGTTCTTCCATTCTGGTCTCTAAATTTCTTTTTGTAATTCCAATGTACAACATATCACAGCTGTTGTTTTCATTACCTTTGCACTTGATTTCATAGACTACATTACTTTGTTGTTGTTTTTTAATTGGCGCTTTAATTTTTGAAAAGATTTTATTTATTGTTGTGTTTGGTTTGTATGCAAAATTTATGTTGTTGTTTTTATTGCAATTCTTATGTTTTTGTTATCAGTTAATCCAGGGATGTAACGTACGCTGTAATATATCTTTTCTTCATTTTCAGTGATGGATTTGTTATCTATTGTCAGGGATGGGCATATTGCACTAAATTTTTAGTGCAACTAAATGGATAGAAAAAAAAATTGCACTACCACTAAGTGAATACTGGTAGTGAAATTGTTAGTGCACTAAAAATATAGTGCATTATGCCCATCTCTGTCTATTGTATTGTTGCTTTATGTTAGTTTCGCTGATTTGCTGATGAGTTTGTTGGGGAAACTATTTTCTATTAACGTTTTTCTGATGTATTTTATGTTTTTTTCGTGGAATTGTTTGTCACTAAGATGGAGAATTCTGAAGATTAAGTTTTTGGCAGTGTTGATTATTTGATGTTTCGGTTGTGTGGAGTTGAAATTTATGATTCTGCCGGAAGCGGTATCTTTTTTATACCAGTCTGTTATTAGTCTGTTGTTGTGCCTTTGTATTTTTGTGTCTAAGTAGGCAATAGTATTATTTGTCTGTATTTCCATGGTGAATTATATTTTTGGATGAAAACTATTGAAAAACTTTAAAACTTTGTCTTTTAATTCGGATTTTTAGCTCATAATAGAGATCATACAAAATACGAATACACTTTGGCCATATAAACACAAATAAAAAAGTAGGTATAATTCATCATAAAAATCAAAAATAGCAACTTACATGGTTACTTTTATGAATAAAAATAAGTCGATATTCCAACCCTGAAATTGGATTTTTAATTTTTTTAGTTTTAAATACCGATTTAACTCTTCCCGAAGTATACAAAATATTTCATTCTTAAAAAAAAGCCAAAAATAGGAGCTTATATGACAACTTTTATGTACTAAAAAATTTCGATTTTCCAACCCTGGAACCGAATTCTTAATTCACTGAGAAAAAAAATTGGGAACTTATATGGTTACTTCTATGTACCAAAAAATTTCGATTTTCCAACCCTGGAACCGTATTTTTAATTTTTCAACACTAATTTAATTTTTCCTGAAGTATAAAATAGGTTTAATTCCGTAAAAACACAAAATTTGGAATTTACGTGGGTACTTTTATGTACCAAAAATATTTAGATTTTCCAAGCTAATTTTTTTTTTACCAATACAGTTCTTAGTGAGGTGTAACAAAGTTTTACGTGACAAAAAATTTAAATTCTTAAACTTGTTTGCCACTTTCATGTAACATAAAATATTTCATTTCTCCAACCCTGGAAGCGTAATTTTGATTTTTTAAGATTTTAATACCAATTTTGTTCTTCCTAAATTATAATATAGTTTTAATTAGCAAAAACAACAACGTAAATTATGCTTTTATGCAGTGCAACGCTTCATGAGGTATAAATTAGTTTTATTTAAAAAAAAATTTTATCCATATTGGTCACTTTCATGTACCATAAAGTATTGCACTTGTCCAACCCTGGATTCGAAATTTTATTTGATTTTTTAATTTTTGATACCAATTTTGTTCTTCCTAAATTATAAAATAGTTTTAGTTGGCAAAAAAAAACAACGTCAGTTGCCTTTTTGGTTACTTTTATGTAAAAAAAAATTTCAATCTCCCACCTCTGGAAGCGATATGTTAATTTTTTATTGACCAATGCGGATTTTCATGATGTATAATGTATTACTATTAGCCGGAAATGGCGCGGGTTTCTTCTAGACTTAAGAAACAAACGGGATGCGGACATCGCAAGCGATCACCATCTGCTTGTAGCCAAAATACGTTTAAAAATTTCTTCCATCTCAGTAAACAAGCCTCGTATTAACAATAAACGGATCGATGTGAGTAAGTTGCTGAACCCAATCATCAAGAGAAACTTAACAAGTGATCTTTCTAATGCATCTCTTAATCTTGTTCGAGAAGTTTGCACCGACTGGTCACATATAAGCAACATTTATAAAGACGCTGCAGAAAAGAATATCAGATTTTGTGCCCGTGGTCGGAAAAAATGGATATCAGATGCAACTTGGAATTTAATAATTGAACGTAACGTTATAAAGAGCAAGATTAGTAATGCAAAGACGAGAAAATCAAAACTACAATGGCAACAAAAATACAATGTGGCCAACCCCAATGTTAACAAAGCTCAAGACAGGGTAAACGCAAGTGGGTCAATAAAATAGCAAGGAATGCCGAAAAGGCTGCTATTAACAGAAGTTAAGACTTGCATAAATTCGCTAAAGAATTAACAGGCAAGCAAACATGGACCTCTAAATCATTATTGAATAAGATTCAAAGGAGGAGCAGTTGCGTATTTGGACAAAGTACAATACTGATTTGTTTACCAAACCTGTAAGCGTAGGTCAACAACAACTATTGTGCGACTGTATCAACCACCAGCAAAAAGAGGATGTCAAAATTATGCACCTACAATAAGTGAAGTCCAAGAAGCCATTAGGAATTTAAAGAGCGAGAAAGCACCAGGACCCGATAATATTCTCCCAGAGCTGTCAGCAGCTGATCCCATGGTTAATTCCCAATTAATTTTGCCTTTGATAGAAATATCCTGGACCTCCGAATCCTTACCAAGTTCTTTAACAGAAGGAATCATTATGAAGGTCCCACAAAAAAGGGAATTTATCTGTTTCTAACAATTGGAGAGGCATTTCTCTTTTAAGTGCTGTCACAAAACTTATATCAAATATCATAGTTCAACAAATCTCAGTGGCACTGAAACCCCAACTAAGAAACGAACACGCAAGTTTTCGACCACACAGATCATGTATTGACCATGTCAACAGCATTCGCGTTATTGTTGAACAGTGGGTTGATTGGAGATCACCACTCGTGCTGACGTTCATTGATTTTGAGAGAGCATTTGATACGCCGTCTCATGAAGCGATCTGGTGCGCCTTGGAATGTAAAGGGGATAATAAACTTACTTAAAGCTTTATATAACAACGCAACCTGCAAAATTCTACACGAAGGTCAGCTGAGTGATAGAGTGAATATACAAACTGGTGTGAGACAAGGCTGTGTCCTCTCGCCACTGACTTTTAACATTATATTGAATGTCGTAATGAATAATGCGCTGAGAAATGCAGGCGGACTACAATGGGGCTTACAGGAAAAATTAACTGACCTTGATTACGTAGATTCCCACATGAATGAAAACCTTAATAAAATCAATAATTATGGTAGTAGAGCCGGCATGAAAATTATTGTTAGAAGATTATGTATATTATTAAGATTATGTATATTAACACCATCGCTTCTATTAATCCAACTATAAACGGTCAGCTGATAGAAACCGTCAATTCGTTCGAGTACCTAGGCAGCATTATTGAAGACAAAGGTGGGTCAAGAGAAGATATTAAACACCGACTTAAGAAAGCACGTGCTGCATTTGGGACTCTGAATAATGTGTGGAAATCAGAGTATATTTCTGCTCAAACGAAGCTGCGAATTTTTAATTCAAATGTTTGTAGAGATTAGTTAAGTATTAACAACTTATAATTAAATGAATCACCCTATTAGTTGTAACCACAAGAAACAGAAAGAATAAAGAACATCATTATTGAACAGAAAAGCATACGAAGTAATACATGACGTACTGGGTAATGAAAAATAAATTGCAATTAAAATTTAATAAAATTAAGAGTTACTGAAGAACTGAGAAGCTAGCGGCCGAGAGAATTTGTTAGTGATTAACATAACCAAACTAAAAAGATCACGTGGAA
The DNA here is from genome assembly GCA_951800035.1 of Linnaemya tessellans. NCBI lineage: Eukaryota > Metazoa > Arthropoda > Insecta > Diptera > Tachinidae > Linnaemya > Linnaemya tessellans. The sequence continues at coordinate 50,835,291 of OX637532.1, read as the reverse complement.
GACCCCCGAAGAACATTCGGTACATCATATAAGAAAAAATGGAGTACGTAAAGAAAGTTGATGAGTTAAAACTCCGTGGAAATTTGGCAGACAGTTGGCGAGTCTTTCCAAATCTTTGCTGCAGCCATTGAAATGAGTAGTAAATCTTAAGCTGTAAAAGTGGCAAAAATTTTGAATGCAATTGGACCCGATGCTGTAGAGGTATTTAAATCATTGAATATTAGCGATGAATCGACGCATAAATATTGGGTGTTTTTTATTGAGGTATAGAACTTTAAGTTGGCATCAATTTTTTAACTGGCCGCCATTTTGTCAGCTGTCAAGTGATTAATATTTAGTTTGGTTTGCCATTTCATCACGAACATGCAATGCGTCGTGATTTTGGTGTATGGGCCGAAAATGAGATTGATCTCGATGCTGATTTTCATCGCAAAATTTTGTTCAGTGATGAGGCTCATTTTTGGTTGAATGGCTACGTCAACAAGCAAAATTGCCGCATTTGGAGTGAAGAGAATCCACATGAGACCCTTGAGACGCCATTACATCAACAAAAACTGACTGTTTGGTGTGCTCTATGGGCTGGTGGAGTCATTGGGCCATACTTCTTCCGAAATAATGCTGGAGAGTCAGTTACCGTTAATGGAGACCGGTATAGAGCCATGATAGCCGACTATTTTGTTCCCGAATTGGATGGCATGAATGTGGATGAGTTGTGGTTCCAACAAGACGGCGCTACATGCCACACAGCGCACGTCACAATCGATTTATTGAAGGAAACATTCGATGAGCGCATAATATCGCGGAATGGACCTGTCAATTGGCCACCAAGATCGTGTGATTTGACACCATTGGATTATTTTTTTTGTGAAGTCGCTCGTCTACGCCAACAAACCAGAAACGTTAGGGGACTTGGAAGCCAACATTCGTGGCGCTATTGCCAACATACGGCCCCATATACTCGAAAAAGTGGTTGAAAATTGGACCTGAAGAATTGGCTTTATTCGAGCCAGCCGCGGCGGCCACATGCCCGAAATCATATTTAAACATTAATGGCATAAAATTATCCTTCCAATAAAGCCAAATTGATGGACATTAAAACGATTTTCTTGTGTTTTATTTCAATTCGAAGTTCTATACCTTTAAAAAAAACACCCTGTATAAAGACGTGACAAAAGCACTCGAGCTATTTTGTAAACCCAAATGCAATGAAGTTTACGAAAGCTTCTTATTTCATAATAGATCTCAAAAGCTAGGTGAGGCATTTGACAAATTCTTAATGGACATAAAGAAAAATAGTTAAACGGTGTGGCTTCACCGAGGAAAACCGAATGTTACGGGACAGATTTGTTCTTGGGGTCTGTGATAAAACGTTGCAAAAAAGGTTAATGAACACAGCAAATCTTAATTTGGATGCAGCTATTGGTGTGGCGAGGTCAGCCGAGGCAAGTAATCAGCAAGTGCAAAAGATGCAGGGTGACGGTGAGGTATTAGTGGATATGGAGAAAAGGAAAGCAAAATGGCCGGCGAAAAATACTACAAATACAAGAAAACAGCACAAGAAAGGTAGAGAAAGCGAAGATGACAGAAACAACATGGAGCAGAAAAATGGGTATGGTAAGAGTAATTGTAAATTTTGTGGAAAAAAAAACATTCAAAAGAAAGGAAAAAATAATTTTTCTGTAGTATGTAACAAATGAATTGTAAGAGAGATGATGAATGAGAGTGTCAATTCGAGTGTTTCTAGTTTATACATTAACTCAAAAATCAATAGGGATAATAACCTAACGTGGTATGAAAATATAAACATTCAAGGAAAGCTGATTGCTTTCAAACTAGACACTGGAGCCATGGTGAATGTTTTACCTGGCAGGTATATAAATAATTTCAGTCAGTGTTGAGAGCAGTTCTGAAAAATTAATTGCGGCACTGAGATTAAAAGTGTAGGTGTTGTTAAAATAGTGTGTGTGGTTCGAGACAAAAGTCAGACGTTAAGATTTTTCATTATTAACGATAGAAATGCTATACCAATTTTGGATCTTGAATCTTGTACACAGTTAGACTTAGTTCAGAGAATAAACTCTATCATAAAGAACAGTTTACTTACAACGGTGTTTTTAAGGACAGGGGATGTTTTAAAAAAGATTTGTCCATTAAATTGAAAGAAAACGTGACACCTTGTTCAAAACCAGCTGTTAGAATTCCTTTGTCTCTACGGTTAAGACTGAAAAGTGAACTATCAAATTTATGTAAAAAGGCGATTATTGAAAAGGTAGATAATCCAGGTATGTGGATATCTACCATAGTTATTGTTGAAAAGCCGAATAAATCGCTTAGAATATGTATCAACCCCAAGGAATTAAATTCTGCAATAAGGGAGAAATTTTATGAAATTCCGACTTTTGAGCAAACAAGGGCTAATCTAGTCAATAAGAAATTATTTTCAGTTTTTGACTTGAAAAATGGGTTCTGGAAAATCGCCTTGGACGAGGAAAGTAGGGATTTATGTACATTTAGTACTACTTTTGGATGTTTTAGGTTTAAAAGATTGCCATTCGGAAAAAAAATTGGTTCTGAAGTATTTCAAAAGTTAAATGAAGAAAATTTTGGTGACATACCAAATGTCACAATTTACATAGATATTTTGATTGCCGCTGAAAACGATGAGGATCATGATAGAAGTGTTGAGTTCGTAATGAAACGAGCTATTGAAAGAAATATCAGATTTAATTGGAATAAGCTTCAGTTTAAAAAAAAATTTGGGAGCACCAAAAAGTAAGAAAGATCTGCAGAAACTTATGGGATTTATTAACTACTTAAGAGAATATGTTCCAAATCATGGAGAAGTGTGCAGCCCCTTGCGGGAACTGATGAAAAACTTAGTAGTTTTTAATTAATTGGTTGCCGTTACACGAACGATGATTAAGTGACATCAAAAAATTTATTTTAAAAACACCCTATTTAAAACCATTTAATGCTAAAGATCAGATTTCGCTGCAAACGGACTAGGATGCACGTTATTACAAAATCAACGACCCGTGTGCTTTGCTTCACGCAGTTTGACAGATGCTGAAACTAGGTACGCGCAGATTGAAAAAGAGATGCTGGCTGTTGTATTTGCTTGTAACAAATTTCACTCGTACATTTATGGTAGGAAAGTTGAAATTATCACGGACCATAAGCCGCTTTTAGGGGTAATGAAAAAGGATTATAATAAAATTCCATCTTCAAGACTATAAAGAATGAGGTTAAAATTATATCTTGGCATTTAAATACTTACCAGGAAAATATCTGTATTTGGCAGATTGGTTATCGAGAAGTTTTTCAAAGAGAATAGAGGAAGGAGATGAGATAAAAGTGTTAAATGAAATGGTGCACACTATAAATGTCAGTGACGAGAAAAAGGTCTTATTTCAGAAGGAAACGGAAAGTAATGAAATCTTAAAAACAGTTTTAAAGTACTGCAAAAGTGGTTGGCCAAGGAATAAGAAAGAATTAGACACTGAACTAAAGTTTTTATGGAAAATGAGAAATCATCTATTAGTAGAAGATTGTATACTCTTCTTTCAAGATAGGATTTTTGTACCAGAAAAGCTCCAGGGTATAGTATTGCGCCAAATGCATAGATCACATCTGGGCGTAGATAAGACTAAAACCAGAGCAAGAAAACTTCTTTACTGGGAAAGCATGTACAATAATATAGAATCAATCATAGTAAATTGCAAGATATGTCAAAAATTCCGTTCAGCAAACGTCAAGGAGCCATTACTGAACCACAGCATACCTAGTGGTCCGTATCAGAGAATTGCAATGGACATAATGGAAGGAATGGAGTACTTAGTAGTAGGTAACTATTTTTCAAAATATCTTGATATAATACCCCTCAAAAGAAAGACTTATAGTGCCCTGTACCAGAAGCTCATGGTATCCTAAAGAGATTATTGCAGACAATGTCCCGTTTGGATCATATGAATTTAGAACTTGGGCAGAGCCGTTAGACATAAAAATTGTGAATGTTAGTCCACGCTATCCAAAATCAAATGGTTTTGCAGAGAAAATGATTCAGGTTGCAAAGAAACTGATACTTAAGTGCAATGAAGACAATTTGAATGTATGGCAGGCATTATTAGAGTACAGACATACGCCAATTAAAAATTGAGATCTTTCCTCATCTGAACTTCTTATGGGCCGGCAAACAAGAACTTTGGTTCCAGGAAAGGACAAGTTATATAAAAATTATATAGCCTGCAAAAAATTTTACCCATTTTAAAACAGAACAACTTAATAAACAAGATCCATTATGACAAAAATAGTAAAGTCAAAGAGGAGTTTCGAAAGGGACAGAAGATATGGATTAGAGATGGTAGATAGATAATGGCAACCAAGAATGGTTGTAAAAAAACAAGAAACACCTCGATCATACATAGTAAAAATAAACGGTAAACATTATCAGAAACTCTTACTTCCTGAGATCTCGGATTTACAAATACTTATGAATTATTATTGCATTATATGCATAAGAAATAACTATAGTGACTTAAGAACTAGAAAAGAAATAATGAAATGTAAAAAAAAGTAAAAGTGCTATATTCGGCTGTGCCGAATCTTAAATACCCTTCACAGATCTAATTTTTCCCGTTTAAATATTTCGACTAGGAAGCTAAATGTTTGGTTTTTCTTATTTCTAATACCTCCGAACGTCTTTCAAAAATATTAAATATGTTTAATACAAAAACAAAAAGTAAAAATCCGTTTCATGTACCCCAAAAAGTTCTAATTGTCCAACCGTAGAATCGCCTTTTAGATATTTTTTGGTTTTTAATACCAATTTAACTCTTCCCGAAGTATAAAAAAGACTTCATCCACAAAAAACCAAAATTAGGAACTTATATGGTTAATTTTATGTACCGAAAAATTTCGATTTTCCAACCCTGTAACCGAATTTTTAATATATTAATACTAATTTAATTTTTCGTGATATATGAAATAAGTTTAATTCACTAAAAAAAACAAAATTTGGAATTTATGTGGGTACTTTTATGTACCAAAAAGTTTAGATTTATCAACCCAGGAACCGAATTTTTAATATATTAATACTAATTTAATTTTTCCTGAAATATAAAATAGGTTTAATACACTAACTACACAAAATTTGGAATTTATGTGGGTACTTTTATGTACCAAAAATATTTCGATTTTCCAACTCTGGATGCGAATTTTTATTTTCTTATCAATGCAATTCTTAGTGTAACATAGTTTTACTTGACAAAACATTAAAATTAATTTTATATATTTGGGTATATGTTGTTTTTCACAACATTTTTTAATATTATTCGTGCTGATTCTTTTCCCAAATTTACAAAAAATGTTCAAAATTGATTATTGAGGGGTTTTAGCTAGTTCCTATGCGCATTTCACTGGGGCTAATGCAGATCATCAGCGAACCTTTACCCAACATTTCTTAGAATAACTAAAGATATTATTTTAAACTTCGACTCAATGATTTGGGTCACTTTCATGTACTACAAAATATTGCAGTTATCCAACTCTGGAATCTAAATTTTTTTAAAATTTTTGATACCAATTTTGTTTTCCCTGATCTAAAAAATAGTTTTAATTAGTAAAAACCGACGTTAGTTGCCTTTTTGGTTACTTTTATGTATAACAAATATTTAAATTTCCCAGCTCTGGAAGCGAAATTTAATTTTTTTTACCAATCCTAGTCTTAATTAGGTATAAAGTCACTTTATTTAAAAAAATTTAAAATTTGCAACTTTTGACCATTTTGGTCACTTTCATGTACTACAAAATATTGCACTAGTCCAACTCTGGATTCAAAATTATGTTTTTCTTTAATTTTTGGTACCAATTTTGTTCTTCATAAAATATAAGACAGTTTTAGTTAGCAAAAAAAAACATCAGTTGCCTATTTAATTACTTTCACGTATAAAAAAAAATTCAATTTCCCACCAATAGAACCAACATTTGAATTTATAAATATTTTTTTGGCCAATGCAAATCTTCATGACGTATAAAGAGGTTTTGTTACAGAAAAACTTAAAATTGTTAACAATTTTAGTTACTACATGTACTACAAAATACGGAATGGGTCGAAAAAAAATTTTAATTTCCCATACCTGGAAAAAACATTTTATTTCTTTAGTTTTTAATAGACCATTGAGGCTTCCGAAAGCACGAAATAGGTTTAATTTACAAACATTAAAAAAATAATTGATTTTTGGTATAAATTTTGCGCCAAGAAATAGGCGTAAACTCTGCAACCGTACTTCGGATCTTTCTTAATTTCAATACCACTCCATTTAAGCTCATTTCCAATCCAACGGTCCAAGAACGAAGTTTCTAACTCTTCTGGGGGCGTGGGAAACCCAGTTTCACGTACAGACAGAGGGACAGACGGATATCGCTCAATCATCATCCTATATTGTTATCGAAGAAATTAAACACGGAATGACAAACCTATATATACCCTTTCGGTTTTTTGTGAAGGGTATAAAAATAACTCATGAGATATTTATATGTGTATCCCAAAGGGGGAGATGTAATGATTAGTTAAGTATTAACATCTTATAATTAAATGAATCACCCTATTAGTTGTAAAAACAAGAAACAGAAAAAATAAAGAACATCATTACTGAATAGAAAAGGATACGAAGTAATACAATGTCAAATCTGTTTTGCTTAATGGCTGCGAAATCTGGAACGCAGTCAAACCCGACATTAAGGCTCCCCAAGTCTTTGCAAATAGATGCCTACGGAATATAATGAAGATTTTCTGACCTAATATAACTTCAAATGTAGACCTATTGAACCTCACAAAACAAAAGCTATTGCATCTTCAAATACTAGAGCTAAAGTCTAAATGGATCGGACATACTCTACGTAAGCCAAGCGATGATATAACCAGGCAAGCATTGGAGTGGAATCCAAAAGGGAGCCGTAGGAGAGGTAGGCCTGCTATCACATGTAGAAGTACAGTGGTAGCCGTAGCAAGTGCGATGGGTCGAAGCTGGAATGAAATCAAATGATCAGCATTAAGAAGATCAGAATGGAAAAATGTTGTTGTGGCCCTATGTTAGTCTGAGGAATAAATAATAATTAAGAGGTTTTATTTAACAAAAACTTAAATTTTTTAATCATTTTAGTTATTACATGTACTACAAAATACTGAAAGTGCCAAAAAAAAACTTTTAATATCCCATCCCTGAAAAAAAATTTTCATTTTTTTAATTTTTAATAGGTAATTGAGGCTTCCCAAAGTATGGAATAGGTTTAATCTACAAACACCCAAAAAAATAATTGACCCGTTTGGGAAGTAAAAGTTTTTTTTGCGCATTCAGTATTTTGTAGTAATAACTAAAATGGTTAAACATTTTAAGTTTTTCTGAATTAAACCCTCTTCTACTTCATGAGGATTTGCATTTGTCAAAAAACAAATTTTAAAAATTAAAATTTCGCTTCCAGGGGTGGGAAATTGAAATTTTTTTATACATAAAAGTAGCGAAAAAGGCTACTGACGTTGTTTTTTTTTATTTTTTATTTTTGCTAACTAAAACTATTTTATAATTTAGGAAAATCTAAAATTCTTAAAGAATACTTATATTCTAAAAACAAAATTAAAATTTCTCATGTTTAATGTTGTTACGTCTTTTTGTTTCAGAAAATCGAATGCCAAAAAGGCGTAACAACCATAACTTAAAAAATATTAACAAAAAATAAAAAAAATCTTAAGAAATAAGTCTGTAGTCGTGTTTTAAGGAAGACAATAAAATATGTCTTTTAAATCTAAAATATCTTTAATTCTACAACGTTTTTTGCTTCTCCTATAAAAAAAATAAAAAGTGTTTTTACGCCCTTTTGCATATTAGGTGACGACAAATTTTATTGTGAAAAAGGATACGAGAACTGTATCAACCTGATGTTAACATGTTATTGTTATAATACCCATGTTACCGTTTGATTATTTTTCTTCATGTCCCATTTTTCTGAATTTTTTGTTCCATCATACCTAAGTCAAACTTTTTTGGTTTGAACTTTATACTTAAGTACATGTGAACGTTTTCCCAATTTTTATTATTGGTAGCTCAAACCATAGCTTATATTTGTATGTAGTAAGAATTTTAACGAACATTTTATATTGCTATATTAAATTGAATTAAGATTCATAGGCTAATTGTACGAAATTTGTTTTTAAATCTCAGAAATACATGAAAAAATGTATTGTTTTAGTTGCACGTTATTTTACCAGTGTAAGTTCCTTAAGATATAGGTTTCTTGGCTTATTAGAGTTCAATAAGTCAGATGCTGTTTCAATTTTTTATCTTATAACAAGATTTTTATCAACAAGTAATATTCCTTTAAAATACTTTATCGGCTTGGCCAGTAATATTGGTGGACCTAAAACTTTATTAAGCAATAACGTTGACTTATTTTACATTAAGTGCGCGTGTCACTCCCTACATCTTTGTACAAGTTACGCGAGCAAATTGCTGCCAAAAAAATTCGATGTTCTTTGTCGTAATATTTTCAATTTTTTTTCCTATAGTTCCAAAATAATAATCGAATTAAAAGAATTTCAACAAGTAAAAACGTTATATTCGACCCGGTCGAATCTTAAATACCCACCAAATATTTGGTAAGTAAATTTAAAATGATTAACTTGGTGGGATAGAGTTCCTTTAAGACATCTCTGTACCCAATTTTAAATCTCTATTTTGAGAAAGGCATTCCGGGAAGGGTCGGAATCAAGATCGGAGAACATCTTAGCTTCTTATAGGCTTAAGGAATAAAATTTGTTCAATATTTACACTATTTTTGCATATATTATCGTACGTTAACGCCCACTAAAGGGGGCGGAGTCCAAAAATAAACTATATCATGTTTTCCATAGACTAATTTATGGGCATTGCAAGATCGTCTCAGACTTCATCACTGATCAAGAATATATATACTTTATGGGGTCCAATTCTCTTTGGAGGGTATTAAAACAGTATTTTGGCGGGGTCGCTCTGGCAAGGGGGCTGTGGGGGAGAACTTTCACCTATGTCACAAAACTCTACAAATAAATGTTTTGGGATAATTATATACAAAATTAAAATTTTTTAATATATATATTCATTTAGGGGGAAGAGGGGGTAGGGCATAGTAGTACCAGGCTACATCTCAGCTTCGTTATTAAAACTTAAAAAATTTATTTTTAAGGAATATGGGCTTAAGTCAAAAAATTTGTTAAATGTTTACAATCTTTTTGCATATAATAACGTCCACTAAAGGGGGCGGGCTGCAAATTTTTTATTTTATAGCTCCAAGTTTATCGCGTTGGATCTTCTTTGACTAAAAATATATCATTGGATTAACAAGATTACAAAAATTATTTTATTTTATAAAATAATTAATTTCCTGAAGAAGTCACACAAAGGAGTGACGAAATATTGAAATTAAAAATTAAATTAAAATAAAGAGACCTTAAGCTTAAAAATATCAGAATACAATAATAATTAAAAAGAGGTCAAGAAACCAGAAGAATTTAAGATTACAAAAAAAAAAACTTTAAAAATTGTGTTTTTTAGAGGTTGGTTTAGTTCCTTTTAGAGGAACTTTTTTCCCTCTAGCCTGCTTTAGCCCATTTTCGAACTTAATCTGTGCTATCCTCCAAGATATTTTTGTACCAAATTTCAAGAGTGTGACTCTTTTCGTTTGAACTAAATCGTGATTTCCACAGACGGACGAACGGACAGACGGACATGCTCAGATCGTCTTACATTTCATCACTGATCAATAATATATACACTTTATGGGGCCTCAGATGGATATTTCGCTCCGTTACAAACGCATATTATTTTTTGGAGGGTATAAAAATACGGTTCTGTGCCACGGCATAAGATAGTAGGCGTTTCTTATCCAAGATGGCTTTCTTTAGAGTTATTGCTAAAAAATGTATATCAGTGGAAGGGTTTGAGACTGTATTTTGTTTCATGTTTTTACCAAGTCAATTGTATGAGAGCTGCTAGAATTGCAGAAAATACATAGTAATTTTTTTGTAAGGGTTTGCTCTGCCCTCAATATTTTCACCCCTGCTTATAAGTCTATTTTCCGACTTCAGAATAGAAACAATAAACTTGTAAACTCACCGGATGCTGTTATTCTAGTGAAACTTTGCTCGGGGTACGAAAAGAATTTTATACTAGGTTAGGTTAGGTTAGAGGGCCGATGTCCCTGGCGGGATAATCCACTTGGGTCCGCCAATTCGGTCCCTTTGTGATGCCCTTAAGCAGAGGACCTCCTAAGGGATGTCCTCCGCCGTTTCAAGCCATCCTGTACTCCTGAGGAAGGATGATACCCCTAAAAGCTCCATGTTTGCCAGGCTGTCTAAGTCTGACTGGAATCGGTAGCATAGCGCCGCTGCCCTTGCATTAGCAAGGGCAGGACACTGACACAGAAGATGGAGGACAGTCTCTTCCTCTTCTTCATCAATGCAGCTTCTGCAATAGTCGTTGTATATTAGACCCATCCTCCTCGCATGAGTCCCAAAGCTACAGTGTCCTATCAGAACAGTCACCAGTTGACGCATGCGCGCCTTGTCAAACTTGAGAAGGTCGCGTGTTTTGCGCAAATCATAATGGGACAGTTAGCCACGCTTTCCCACCTAAGTTGAGCTAGTTTGTATGATTCGCTTTGAGTCAGAAACTGGCATCGCGCTAATGGAATGCCAGTGAAGTGACTGATCATTGAACTGTTCCCTTGTCTGGCAATCTCATCCGCAGTATGGTTGCCTGGACATCCAGAATGTCCCATCACCCAAACCAGTGTCACCCTCGAATGTCTCGCTATCTCGTTGATAGACAGTCGGCATTCGACCACAGTTTTTGATGTACTGTACACACCACTAATAGCAGAGATGGCTGCTTTGCTATCGGTAACAATGAAGATATCATTCGATATCCTATAGTACCTTAGCCATCTCGCTGCCCGAGTAATAGCAGAGATTTCGGCTTGCAAGACAGTACAACCGTCTTGGAGCCGGAATGGAGATCTTACATTGAAGTTCTCCACATAGAAGTCTCCGCCCGTTCTTGTTCCCCTTTTGGGTCCGTGAAAACTCTAACTGAATCCTCGGGAAAGGAAAGTCTGTCCACCTGTTCCCTGTCAACGACAATGGAACGGAAAAGTCCACCAAAGAAGGGTCTTGGTACACAATAGTCAATGTTGGCATGGATTTCCGAGTGCTCTCTTAAAATCCTAACATGCCCATAGTCAGTCCTAGTCCATGGACATACTGTATTCAAACTGACCGCAGAGAATAGAGCCAATTGTCTGGCCAGAATGTCAACCGGGAGCCAATTTAGCATTGCGAAAATTGCTCCCGTTGGTGCAGATCGTAGTGCGCCTGTCATCAGTCTCACTACGACCCGAAAGACTTTTTCAAAGGTCCTGCGATGAGCATGCTTGTCCATCGCATTCCACCAAACCAATACCCTGTAAAAGAGTACAGGTTTATAACAGCCTCAAGGATCCAATTGATCCGCTTAGGGTTGATACCCCATTTGAGGCCTACTCCCCTTTTACATGTATAAATAGCCACTAAGGCCCTTTCCGTCTGCGTTCTAGACTTAGCAAAAGAGAATTAATGTCAGGTTCCACAACAGAGGTGACAGAACACCTCCCTGTGGAGTGCCCCGATAGACTGCCCTATACTCAGTGACATCCCCAATCGAGGCCCTGACTACCCTGAAAGTTAGTAAGTTTCTAATAAACCGGCATAAATTGTTATCAATCCCTACTGCTACCATCCCATTGATGATGGAATCGGGGTTGATATAGTTGAAAGCACCTTCTATGTCCAGAAAAGCCCCCATAGTAAATTCCTTATACTCAAGAGATTTTTCTATGTGACCCACTAGAGAATGTAGTACCGTTGCCATAGATTTGCCTTTAGTGTAGGCGTGCTGTGATTTAGAGAGAAGCTCATTCGGAATGATCATTCTCAGATGAATATCAATTACCCTTTCTAAAGTTTTGAGTAAAAAAGAAGTAAGACTTATCGGTCTGAAGTCTTTAGGCTTGGTGTGTGACGTCTTACCTCTCTTCGGGATAAAGACAACCTTACACGTACCCCAAAATATAGGTATATATGCCCTCCTAAGGCATTCACTGTAAATTGCCGTGAGCCAAGGTAGGACAATGTCCACATTTCTCTGTAGATCCGCTGGAATTATTCCATCTGGTCCCGGAGATTTAAACGGATCGAAGATGTGTACAACCCAGCAGAGCGTATCCATATCCAATGGAGTTGTGACTGCGCCTGTCATCAGGCTGCCTTCGACAGTGCCTGTTAAAGATGCCGCCTGTCTACCAGGAAAATGTGTGTCGAGTAGTTCGCTTAGCGTCTCTTGACTACTCATGGTCCAGCTACCACAGGGTTTCTGTATGTAGCTGGGTACAACCGGTGCGGTTGATAGCATCTTACGCAGGCTGTTGGTTTCAGATGAACCCTCCACATTACTGCAGAAAGCCCTCCAAGACCTCCTTTTTGCGTTTCTGACAAGATTCTTGAAGCGATTCAACGAGGTTTTGTATGTCGACCAGTCGCCTGATCGTTTAGCCTCGTTGAATAGCCTACGACATTCTTTTCGTGAATGTGCAATTTCCGGGCTCCACCATGGTGGTTTGGCCCTTCCCCTACAAACCGTTGGTTTGCAAGCCACATTAGTGGCACAGCGAAACGATTCACTTAGAATCCCCACAGCAGAGTCAATGTCCCCAATATTTCTAATAGTTGGAGACATCGATAAGGAGTTGCAGAGTACATTGTTCTGGAGCTCCCAGTCAGTCTTCTTCCTGTTAACTATAGTATTAAATATACTTTCAACTAACCCTATGTTAAAGTCAACATAGCGATGATCGGATAGGGAGCAGTCATCCGCAACCCTCCAACCGCTATCCAGATTGGTGTGCTCTGCACTAACCAATGTTACATCTAAAACCTCTCTACGGTTAGACACAATAAAAGTGGGTTCTGAACCCCTGTTGACAATTTCAAGATTATTATTTAAAATGAAATCGAAGAGACACTCACCCCGCTCGTTAGTATCGCTACTACCCCAGGAGGTGTGGTGTGAATTGGCGTCAGCACTTATTATTATAGGCGTCCTCGTGCTTATCGCCCTGGACCCAATCCACGCACCTTGCCATTTGGTGGACTGCCCTCGTGGTCATGCGCCATATAAGTCGAGACCAGCCAAACCGTACCGGACGGGGTCTCCAGAGCAGCTGCTACAGTATCCCCATCACAGAAATCAGATATGATAAAGATACGCAAAGAGTTTTTAGCCAAGATACAAGATCTAATATTACCTGTGCCTTTGGCAAACAATAGTTTGTAGCCCTTTAGTGTCAGTCCATGAACCCGTCCTTGGTGGACTCAGGGTTTCTGGACCATAACCAGCTCCTCCTTTCTATACTAAATTCTTTGCCTTCAACATATTGGTTTTACTACGCACAACAACTCAAAAGTTTATCTCAACGAAAACCTTACATCAAATAATTACAAAATCTTAAATGCAGCATTAGCCTTCGTAAAAAGAATCTTATAACTAGTGCGTTTACTTTACGTGGGCTTGTTTCTACAAAAGTAAACCCGGGAGATAAACCGGTGTTTTGAAGATCTAAACGAGCTTCTCAAATTTTTTCCAGAATCCACTGAAAACACTTTTGCCAATTTTTCAAGCTGAGTTGCCATCTTTAATCTACTTTAAGTTTTATTATTTGTCTTGTGCCTAAATCCTGACATATTTTTTAATTTTATATAATCTTATAATTATTTTTCATTATCTCAAATTCATTTCTAAATTTTCTACAAATTTATCATTAAATGATTTTAATATGTATTAGTTTTTGCTTTATTACACAAGCGTTGCCTTTATTTTTAATGTCATTTAACCTTATATAGTAACGGTTTGGATTCCACAGATTGCACAAAACCTATGACTAAAATAGTCACTGCACAACGTAAAGGGCTCAACATATGTCACATTGACGCTCAAAGCCTTTTTCCTAAAATGGATGAATATCATTTTTTGTTCCAAAAAACACCAAAATGGTGATAGTTTTGTTAATGCTAATGGATATAAAATACTTCGGAATGATAGAAAAAGTCATGCGGGTGGAGTAGCAATTTATGTCAAAAATGGTATACGGTACAAAGTAATTAAAAGATCACAGGATGACGACAAAATTGAGTATTTATTCCTTGAAATTTTTGGTGCTGACAGTAAATTGTTATTAGGCTGCACTTACCACCCAAATCTCATGTACCTATTGATCCATTCATGTGTAACTTGGAGTCAGTAGCTATGAAATACAACATCATTATTGCGAGTGATTTCAGTTGTAATCTACTGTCTAATACTGACTCAAACTTGTTCGATCAGATTACATCTATTGGGTTATATATTGTCAACACTGTGCAACCAATAATTGCAGTACTTTACTCGATATATTTATATGTTATTTTCGCTTAATTGAGTTTCTAAAAATGCACGACTTTTGACGCAATTAAACGGGAACTCAATTAAGCAATACTCGGTTAATTGAATCGCCGACGCAATTAAAGGAAATAAAGGGAAACACCCATGCGTACATGGAAAATAAAACTCATTTCTTTAGTTACATATTAAGTTGAAAAATTGTTTAGGTTTATTTAAACAAAATAAAAACCAGGTACGTTCATCGAACAACGTTTATAGAAGAACGAAAATCACCAAATTCAATATAAAAGGAGATCAAAACTATTATATATTATACAAAACTCTTTACATAAGTATGTACTTATGGTCAACTAATGTGATTAAAAAAATCAGATCAGCCATCAACATTTGAATTTTAGATATGTTAAGGCGTTTTTCTATACGTTTTTCTATATCATCATTTTATACGTTTTTCTATATCATCAAGTTCATGTGAACAATAATTTTGTGCTAAACAGAAATCTCTAAGTACATGGAGACAATTCAGTGCCTCTTTTGTTGAAGCAGGACTGATAATATCTTCGTTTTCTTCATCTTCGGAAGAGTCTGAGGGCGATATATACTCAATTTCTTCAATGATCTCCTGCTCTGTAAGTGTTCCACAACATGGTACATTATCATCGCAGTGGACGAAATTTTGGAATTCCTTTTGATATGCATCATCGATATTAAGTTCCAAAATATCATTTTCTAAATCGACTTGCTCAGCAGAGGAAAAAAAATTTAGTCTGAAATGTAGGGACTGTGGCAT
The DNA here is from genome assembly GCA_951800035.1 of Linnaemya tessellans. Classification (NCBI taxonomy): domain Eukaryota; kingdom Metazoa; phylum Arthropoda; class Insecta; order Diptera; family Tachinidae; genus Linnaemya; species Linnaemya tessellans. The sequence goes on along the minus strand of OX637532.1, from coordinate 50,820,000 downwards.
TTATTGTACTAACAAGTGAGGGGAACTTACCTTGTTAAAACAGTTTGCAATTGTAGAAGGTTTCACAAGCCACCAAGAGTTTTTTATAATATGCAATGCTTTAAAAATGCTTAAGTTCTTAATAAATCCCCAATAGTTTTTCCGCTTTCAATCGCTGAGATTTGTTTCCTTATAATGTTTTGCCGATAGTAAGATTTGAAACTGTGTATTATGCCCTGATCTAAGGGTTGTGCTATTGAATTTGTATTTGCTGGTAAATATTGCAAGTCTACATTTGATAAATTTGCTGATGTTTTATGGGAAGATGCATTGTCAACGAACAATATTATTTTACGTCTTTGTTTTCCCATTTCAGCATCAAGGGAAAGCAAAAATGAATGCCATAACTCTTGAGTCATCCACGCTTTGTGTTGCGAATAATGTTCCAGAGGCAACACTGTGTTTTCAAAACACCTTGGATTTTTTGATTTGCAAATAATAATAACTTTTTTATAATCACCGGTAGCATTGCATACAAACAGTAGTGTTAAACGTTCCTTCGAGTTCTTAAAGCCTCGCTTTTGGTCTCCTTTTTTTTGATAATGTTGAATTAGGTAATACTCGGAAGAACAAACCGCTTTCATCAGCGTTAAATATATCTGAAGGGTCATATTTTGATATTAAAGTTGGCAAAACAGTATCAAGGAATGCGTTTGCCGCAGCAGTATTGGAAGATGCACCTTCTCCTTGCACTTTTTTTAGAATTATGCCTTCCCTTTTCTGCCAACGGTGAAGCCAACCACTACTCGGGTTGAAATCAACACCCATTTCCACAGCGAACTTTTTAGCCTTTTCCAAAATTATGTTGCGGGAAACTAAGGCTCCCGCTTCACGCATTTGTTTAAACCATATTGTAAGGGCTTTCTCAACATTTAAACAGGCACCGCTCCGGTTTCTTTTTGTTGACAATCTGATCGTTTTACATTTTTCAACAATTGAGTCTCTGCTTTTTAAAATTCTATTTATTGTGGCTTTAGAACACTTATATTTTTCACAAAGAGCACTTTTTTCATATTCTTTTGAATCATCAATTCAATTTAATTTTTGTTTAATATTTAAAGTAATGTGGCTTCTCGAAGTCATTTTTGCAAGTTCTTCACCTGTTGAACATTTTCTACTATAAATGTAAACAATTCACAAAAACATATGAATTGAAGTTCCCTTTTACACGATGGGCAGAAAATGACCCTTTTACATGATGAACATAACCATGACTTTCTTGCCGCAAAATAATTTTGTTACATTAAATTGAATTAAGATTCATAGGCTAATTGTTCGAAATTTGTTTTTTTTAAATCTCAGAGAAACATGATAAATATTCCAAGGCACAAACGAAAGTCAACATCAGTTTTATTCAACTTACACAGCAGAGCAGTGCCTTGGAATATTTATCATGTCTTTCTGAGATTTAAAAAAAAAAACAAATTTCGAACAGTTGGCCTATGAATCTTAATTCAATTTAATATAGCAATATAAATGCTCGTGAAAATACTTACTACATACAAATTTAAGCTATGGCTTGAGCTACCAATAATAAATTGGAAAAACGTTCACAAGTACTTAAGTAGAAAATTCAAACCAAAAAAGTTTGACTTAGGTATGATGGAACAAAAAATTCAGAAAAATGGGACATGAAGAAAATAATCAAACGGTAACAAGGGTATTAAAACAATAACATGTTAACATCAGGTTGATACAGTTCTCAGATTCTTTTTCACAATAAAATTTGTGTAAATAGGAACTGTTATCACATTCTAAGCCACCTAATAAGTGGTGACAAACACAATACACATGAGCACTGATGATGAAAGTGTAGCGGCTTTCGAAAACAGCTGTTCTGCTCTGCTGTGTAAGTTGAATAAAACTGATGTTGACTTTCCTTTGTGTCTTGGAATATTTATCATGTCTTTCTGAGATTTAAAAAAGAAACAAATTTCGAGCAATTGGCCTATGAATCTTAATTCAATTTAATATAGCAATATAAATGTTCGTGAAAATACTTACTACATACTAATTTTTTTTACGTTTAAGTGAAACATTTGCTCTTGTTTTTCGCAATGCGGTCTTAATTTGCGAAACAATTAAGCGGGTGACGCAATTAAACGGAACTCAATTAAACGGAACTCAATTAAACGGATATTTTAACATAGACAGGTATACTGAATGATTTGGTTCCATGATTTTTAGTGCAATAAAGTGGGAAACTCAATTAAGCGGAAATACCTATATTAGGTAACTTATCCAATTTATTACTGTTCGATCAGATCAGCGCACCAACCTTTTCAAAACATGATATTATTTACATATCAATTGATTTCAATTTTCAGAGTGATGAACTTACAACCTACAATCGAGACTTTCGATACGCTAATTATCACTTGCTGAAAGAATGCTACAACTTAATAGAATGGAACAATATATATAATATGACATCTGCTGATGATCAACTCTACTTCCTTAATAGTCACGTTATCAACCTGTATGATATTTCTATAATTGTTGTTTGCTTTTATTGACCTTTTCTTATATATGTATTTTAGAATGATTGAGCTCGAGGTCGTTTTTGTAAAAATCGTTATAATTTTTCTATTTTATTCGATATTTCGTCAACAATTTGTTGACATCATCAGGAATAACAATCGAAAATTAAAATTTTCTGTATAAATTGGTTTTGAAATATGAAAAAAAATTTTTCGAATATATCTATGTTTTCAAAAATATTAACATAAAAACAAAAGCATATATACAGGCTTGTATATATTTATACATGTGTACATCAATCCATACATGAACGTATACATATATGCATACATGAACATACACAACTACATACAAACATATATACACACACATAGAGAGAGATACAAACACATATGCATGTACATACACATATGCACATACACACACATATATATGAATACATATATATAAATAACTAACATAATTACAAATTAATATATTAACATATATACAAATTTACATACATATGTATACAACTAAACATTTACAATATTTAAACTATTCAATCAACATTACAACAAGGATAAGAATTGATTACAGAATAGTGTATATAAATAACATATAAAAATAATGATATGATATACATAAATATATATACACATGCGCATGCATACACATACACATATATACATATACACATATACATGTATACACGCATACACACACATACATACATACACATAAATACATACATACATACATAGGAGTAAATTCTTTAACCAATTAACATAAATAAACAAATTTTTTTTTTTTTATTTATTTTTTTTTTTTTTTTTTTTTTTTTTTTATAAAAAATTTAAATTTTACTAACTAAATACCTATAATTCTGTGCTAATTTTTCTGTGTCTGCCTTAAAATTTATTCTTTGTGATAAAGGTGTGCGAATTATTTCTAACATTTCTAACATTAAGCGCCGATTATAATTGTTATCTGTGTTTAATATTGAAACATTTTCAAAATCTGCAAAATGATATAATTCAGAACTATGAGAACATAAAGCAGTTTTTTGTGAATTCATGTGTCTATATTTTTGATCTGACTTATGACCTGTTATCCTAGTCTTTAATTTATTTTTAGTTGTACCAATATATATCTTATTACAATTTTCCTGACTATTCCCCTTGCAAGGTATTTTATAAATTACATTAGACCTATCCCACTTATCAATCTTATCTTTTGTTTTGCTAAATAGTCTTTTCATTGTATTATATGTCTTGTGAGCTATTCTATATTTCTCTGAATCGTAAATTTTAGATTTTACTAATCTTTCTGATATTCCAGATATATAAGTCAATGACTTATATGTCTTTTGCTGTGTAGTATTATTTATATTACCATTACCATTATTATTATTGTTGTTATTATTATTATTATTATTATTATTATTATTATTATTATTTGTATTGTTGTTAATATTGTTGTTATTATTATTATTGTTATTTGTTCTTCTATCTCTATATTGATATATTAATTTAATTATTAAACTCTTTGGGAAATTATTATATTCTAAAATGTCTTTAATTTTATTTATATTATTTTTTATGAAATACCTTATCACTAATATTTAAAACTCTTTCTATGAAATTCCTAGCCGTATTGATAATAATATGTCTTCTATGCTTAGAATAATAATTAATCATTCTGCCTGAGGCTGTAGGTTTCTGGTACCAATTTATTAATAATCTATTTCCTTTTCTAATAATTAATGTGTCTAAGTAAGGAAGTTTATTATCAAACTCTTTCTCAATAGTAAACTTTATATTAGAGTTAAATTTGTTTAGTTCTGTTAACATATCATCAATTCCAGATGTAGGAATAATGCAAAACAAATCATCTACATATTTTGTCATTATTCTGGGTTTAAGATCAACTTTTTGAATTGCTCTATGTAATAATTCTTCCATTACAATATCTGCTATAATTGGTGATGCTGGTGATCCCATTGGAAGACCTTTTTGTTGTATATATATTCTGTTATTATATTGGAAATATCTATTATCATCTATACAAAATTTTAACATACGTAAAAATAAAGTTTTATTTATGTTAGTATATACTTTGATTGTATCCCATTTTTCTTTTATTGTATTTATTGCAAAAGATATAGGTATACTAGGAAATAGAGAAACCACATCAAAAGAAATTAAACTCTCATTATTAGATATATTCTGATCTCTGATTCTATCTACAAATTCCATTGAATTTTTAATGTTAAAAGTAGAATCTTTCGTAATATTTTTTAAAATATTTGTAATAAATCTGCACAATTCATATGAAGGAGAGTTAATAAAAGAACATATGGGTCTCAGTGGAAAATTCTCCTTATGTATTTTTGGTAATCCATATAAACGAGGAGCTACCGAAATATTTGTCTTAAGTTTATTCTTCTCACTACAATTGATAATATGTTTTTTAAACAATTCTTCAACTATTTCATTGTTGATCTTTTGAAATTTGGTCGTAGGGTCTCTATTAATTATATTATAATTCGTTCGATCTCCTACAATATTATTCATCCTAGAATCATAATCATGTTTATTAATCGCTACAGTAGCATTACCTTTATCTGCATCTATAATAAGTATATCATTATTTTTCTTTAAGAAAAGATCAGCTTTCCTTGCTTTGTTTAATATAAACTTATCTCTATTTGTTAATATTATTTTATTTAAATTGTTATCAATAATTGAAGTTAGTCTATTTCTAGCAATTTCTTGTTCTTCTCTTCCATTAATAGTTCGTACTAAATCTTCTCCCTCTGAAATCATTTTTAAAATAGGAATGTTACCTTTTTTAACAGGTAAAGCATGTTTTTGTCCAAGTGAAAGTATCCACTGAATGTCTTTAGGAATGTCTAAATTAGTAGTATTAACGAACCACTTCTTATTAAATTTTATTTCTAATTCTTTTAACTGTATTTCTTCTAGTTTCTCAAATTTATTTCTATGTATTATATTTACCTTTTTCCTATATGAATTAGTCAGATTTTCTTCATAATACAAGAATTCAACAAACTCCTCTAAAGTAAAATATCCTTCTAAGTCCTTCATAATTATATCCTTTTTCCTTTGAAAATGCTTCAATAATTCATGTTTTTCCTTAATAGCTAATCTTAAAATTTTGTTGTGCAAGTCCTGCGTATATTTGGAAATTGATTGTTGGATATCCAGTAATCGGTCTTTGTTGAATATATTTAGGACATTCTTTGTCGAATATCTTATGAAATTTGGGATAATTCCAGCATTTCTACATCTTACCAAAAAAGTTATTGAGGATTTGGCCTGAACAATTTTATTTCTAATACCCTTCAGTTGATTGATGCATCTCCTTGTTTGGCTATTTTTCTTAAAACTTCTGTAGTCCATAATTGACGTGCTCTCTTTTTATAATTGTTGTTTGCTTTTATTGACCTTTTCTTATATATGTATTTTAGAATGATTGAGCTCGAGGTCGTTTTTGTAAAAATCGTTATAATTTTTCTATTTTATTCGATATTTCGTCAACAATTTGTTGACATCATCAGGAATAACAATCGAAAATTAAAATTTTCTGTATAAATTGGTTTTGAAATATGAAAAAAAATTTTTCGAATATATCTATGTTTTCAAAAATATTAACATAAAAACAAAAGCATATATACAGGCTTGTATATATTTATACATGTGTACATCAATCCATACATGAACGTATACATATATGCATACATGAACATACACAACTACATACAAACATATATACACACACATAGAGAGAGATACAAACACATATGCATGTACATACACATATGCACATACACACACATATATATGAATACATATATATAAATAACTAACATAATTACAAATTAATATATTAACATATATACAAATTTACATACATATGTATACAACTAAACATTTACAATATTTAAACTATTCAGTCAACATTACAACAAGGATAAGAATTGATTACAGAATAGTGTATATAAATAACATATAAAAATAATGATATGATATACATAAATATATATACACATGCGCATGCATACACATACACATATATACATATACACATATACATGTATACACGCATACACACACATACATACATACACATAAATACATACATACATACATAGGAGTAAATTCTTTAACCAATTAACATAAATAAACAAATTTTTTTTTATTTATTTTTTTTTTTTTTTTTTTTTTTTTTTTATAAAAAATTTAAATTTTACTAACTAAATACCTATAATTCTGTGCTAATTTTTCTGTGTCTGCCTTAAAATTTATTCTTTGTGATAAAGGTGTGCGAATTATTTCTAACATTTCTAACATTAAGCGCCGATTATAATTGTTATCTGTGTTTAATATTGAAACATTTTCAAAATCTGCAAAATGATATAATTCAGAACTATGAGAACATAAAGCAGTTTTTTGTGAATTCATGTGTCTATATTTTTGATCTGACTTATGACCTGTTATCCTAGTCTTTAATTTATTTTTAGTTGTACCAATATATATCTTATTACAATTTTCCTGACTATTCCCCTTGCAAGGTATTTTATAAATTACATTAGACCTATCCCACTTATCAATCTTATCTTTTGTTTTGCTAAATAGTCTTTTCATTGTATTATATGTCTTGTGAGCTATTCTATATTTCTCTGAATCGTAAATTTTAGATTTTACTAATCTTTCTGATATTCCAGATATATAAGTCAATGACTTATATGTCTTTTGCTGTGTAGTATTATTTATATTACCATTACCATTATTATTATTGTTGTTATTATTATTATTATTATTATTATTATTATTATTATTTGTATTGTTGTTAATATTGTTGTTATTATTATTATTGTTATTTGTTCTTCTATCTCTATATTGATATATTAATTTAATTATTAAACTCTTTGGGAAATTATTATATTCTAAAATGTCTTTAATTTTATTTATATTATTTTTATGAAATACCTTATCACTAATATTTAAAACTCTTTCTATGAAATTCCTAGCCGTATTGATAATAATATGTCTTCTATGCTTAGAATAATAATTAATCATTCTGCCTGACCAAATTTCAAAAGATCAACAATGAAATAGTTGAAGAATTGTTTAAAAAACATATTATCAATTGTAGTGAGAAGAATAAACTTAAGACAAATATTTCGGTAGCTCCTCGTTTATATGGATTACCAAAAATACATAAGGAGAATTTTCCACTGAGACCCATATGTTCTTTTATTAACTCTCCTTCATATGAATTGTGCAGATTTATTACAAATATTTTAAAAAATATTACGAAAGATTCTACTTTTAACATTAAAAATTCAATGGAATTTGTAGATAGAATCAGAGATCAGAATATATCTAATAATGAGAGTTTAATTTCTTTTGATGTGGTTTCTCTATTTCCTAGTATACCTATATCTTTTGCAATAAATACAATAAAAGAAAAATGGGATACAATCAAAGTATATACTAACATAAATAAAACTTTATTTTTACGTATGTTAAAATTTTGTATAGATGATAATAGATATTTCCAATATAATAACAGAATATATATACAACAAAAAGGTCTTCCAATGGGATCACCAGCATCACCAATTATAGCAGATATTGTAATGGAAGAATTATTACATAGAGCAATTCAAAAAGTTGATCTTAAACCCAGAATAATGACAAAATATGTAGATGATTTGTTTTGCATTATTCCTACATCTGGAATTGATGATATGTTAACAGAACTAAACAAATTTAACTCTAATATAAAGTTTACTATTGAGAAAGAGTTTGATAATAAACTTCCTTACTTAGACACATTAATTATTAGAAAAGGAAATAGATTATTAATAAATTGGTACCAGAAACCTACAGCCTCAGGCAGAATGATTAATTATTATTCTAAGCATAGAAGACATATTATTATCAATACGGCTAGGAATTTCATAGAAAGAGTTTTAAATATTAGTGATAAGGTATTTCATAAAAAATAATATAAATAAAATTAAAGACATTTTAGAATATAATAATTTCCCAAAGAGTTTAATAATTAAATTAATATATCAATATAGAGATAGAAGAACAAATAACAATAATAATAATAACAACAATATTAACAACAATACAAATAATAATAATAATAATAATAATAATAACAACAATAATAATAATGGTAATGGTAATATAAATAATACTACACAGCAAAAGACATATAAGTCATTGACTTATATATCTGGAATATCAGAAAGATTAGTAAAATATAAAATTTACGATTCAGAGAAATATAGAATAGCTCACAAGACATATAATACAATGAAAAGACTATTTAGCAAAACAAAAGATAAGATTGATAAGTGGGATAGGTCTAATGTAATTTATAAAATACCTTGCAAGGGGAATAGTCAAGAAAATTGTAATAAGATATATATTGGTACAACTAAAAATAAATTAAAGACTAGGATAACAGGTCATAAGTCAGATCAAAAATATAGACACATGAATTCACAAAAAACTGCTTTATGTTCTCATAGTTCTGAATTATATCATTTTGCAGATTTTGAAAATGTTTCAATATTAAACACAGATAACAATTATAATCGGCGCTTAATGTTAGAAATGTTAGAAATAATTCGCACACCTTTATCACAAAGAATAAATTTTAAGGCAGACACAGAAAAATTAGCACAGAATTATAGGTATTTAGTTAGTAAAATTTAAATTTTTTATAAAAAAAAAAAAAAAAAAAAAAATAAATAAAAAAAAATTTGTTTATTTATGTTAATTGGTTAAAGAATTTACTCCTATGTATGTATGTATGTATTTATGTGTATGTATGTATGTGTGTGTATGCGTGTATACATGTATATGTGTATATGTATATATGTGTATGTGTATGCATGCGCATGTGTATATATATTTATGTATATCATATCATTATTTTTATATGTTATTTATATACACTATTCTGTAATCAATTCTTATCCTTGTTGTAATGTTGATTGAATAGTTTAAATATTGTAAATGTTTAGTTGTATACATATGTATGTAAATTTGTATATATGTTAATATATTAATTTGTAATTATGTTAGTTATTTATATATATGTATTCATATATATGTGTGTGTATGTGCATATGTGTATGTACATGCATATGTGTTTGTATCTCTCTCTATGTGTGTGTATATATGTTTGTATGTAGTTGTGTATGTTCATGTATGCATATATGTATACGTTCATGTATGGATTGATGTACACATGTATAAATATATACAAGCCTGTATATATGCTTTTGTTTTTATGTTAATATTTTTGAAAACATAGATATATTCGAAAAATTTTTTTTTCATATTTCAAAACCAATTTATACAGAAAATTTTAATTTTCGATTGTTATTCCTGATGATGTCAACAAATTGTTGACGAAATATCGAATAAAATAGAAAAATTATAACGATTTTTACAAAAACGACCTCGAGCTCAATTATTCTAAAATACATGTATGATATTTCCATACCCTTGCGAACAAACCGTGGTAAGAGCACTAAGAAAAACTGGTTTAATTTTACTATTGAGCAACAAATTAAAACTCGTGATGACATTTATAGCCTTTGGAAAATGTTTAGAATTCCTGAGCTATACGAAGAATACCGCAAATTCCGTAGATTCGTCAACAAAACTATTTATGATGCTAAAACTTCCTATTATGAAACCCGCTTTAGATCAGCTGTAGACACAAAGAAGAAATGGCAAACAATTCGTGAGATTGGCATTGGAAACAGAGCTACCCCAGTTTGCAGCATTGCACAGTGGTTCAAGTTTCTAAGGAAGGCGGTCATAGGTATAGTCATCAAAATTAATATGTTTACGGTATTTATGGGCCAATTAGGGTAAAATAAGATAAAAAAGTCTTTAAATATAATATTATAATAATTTATTTACCAAAAATGTTATTTATTAATTAAAAAAAATAATAAATTTTATAACGGTAATTTAATACAACGTTTGTAAATTATTTTCAAAAACGTAACATACGTAAAGCCTCAGGTGATAGCATAGACTTCGTCTTTTGTGATAATTTACGTAAAGAAGAAATCAACGGGTCGGAATTTAGGAGAAGTCTGTGCAAAAGATCAGTGTTAGTGACAACACGAGACATTTTTCGCGTGTTGTCTTGTCTGAATTGCTTAAATAATTTATAACAAGATTCAGCGGCTTCTTTGGAGAGCTCGCGTATGGAAAATAGACTGTGATCAACTACTTCCGACCCATGAATTAACACTTTATGAACTGAAGCAGGCAAATTATATCATGAATACGTACTAATAAGCATTCGCGCGGTTCCTAACGAGTAATCTCTAAATTTTGCACTATTAACTATTATTAAATATATTAAACTCTGTCTATGTTAATCCAGATCCTTCACTGAATTTCCAAATAAAAGAATGGTATAAATATAAGTTAGCTGATCCAAATTTCGATAAAAGGAGAAAGAATAGACATCGTGATAGGCGGTGATTTGTTTGCTGAAATTCTACAAGGTGGTGTTTACAAGAATAATGGAATACTTGCTTGAAAAAAAATTTTTATTTCCAATCCCTGAAAAAATTTTTCATATTTTTTTAGTTTTTAATCGACCATTGAGGCTTCCTAAAGCACGAAATAGGTTTAATTTACAAACATTAAAAAAAAGAATTGATTTTTGGTATAAATTTTGCGTCGAGAAATAGGTGTAAGCTTCCCAGCTTTGGAACCGTACTTCGGATCTTTCTGAATATCAATACCACTCTATTTAAGTTCATTTCCAATCCAACGGTCCAGGAACGAAGTCTCTAGCTCTTCTGGGGGCTTGGGAAATTCACGTACCGGCGGACGGACAAACGGACATCGCTCAATCCTCATCGCTATTCATAAGGATCCAGAACATATATTCTTTATGGGATCCCATATTGATATCGAAGAAATTACACACGGAATGACAAACCTATATATACCCTTTCACTTTTTTGTGAAGGGTATAAAAATAAAGTAAAAGTAACGAAGAGAATGGCGTTATCATATTTAGCAAAAATATTTGACCCGACTGGAATTTTAACACCTCTAACAGTCACTGCTATGTTATTCATTCAGCAATTATGGATGATGAAGATAAATTGGGACGAGGAACTTAATAACAATTTACAAACAGAATGGAGCAAGCTCATCGACAATCTTTATGCTGTGGAATAAATAAAAATTTCAAGATGGGTGAATACAATATCTCTGAAAAAATTTCAACTTCTGGGATTCGCAGATGCATCGGAAAAAGCGTATGCAGCGGTGATATATATAAAATCTTCCGATAAAGTATCACTTTTAACTGCTAAATCAAAAGTGAACCCAATAAAAACCAGAAAAACACTTCCAAAATTAGAACTATGTGCTGCTCAACTCTTAGTAAAGCTTTGCAGGAAGGTTAAGAAATAATCAACACCGGCGCAGAAGTTAATCTATGGAGCGGCTCAATGATAGTGCTTGCTTGGATAAAAAATAACAAAAACAAAGACAAATTCGTCCGAACAAGAGTGACTGAAATAACAGCAACAATTCCAAATGCAGAATGACGATACGTTACATCAAAAGATAATCCAGCTGATTTGGGCTCCAGAGGTATTCCAGTAGAAAAACTTTGTAAAACAACACTTTGGTGGAATGGTCCAGTATGACTACGAAACCCAAAGGATCAATGGACAAAAGAGCAGAGTGTAATAGTTACTGTAGATACGGTACAGCGACTGTAGATACGGGACAGAAAAACCAGATGCTGGAAATTCTGAAAAAGTATTCATCATTTAGAAAGCTAAGAAAAGTATTGGCTTATGTTCTCCGGTTTATCACAAAACTAAAAGGTATAAAAAATCTTCCAGAATATTTGACAACAAAAGAAATCCAAAATGCAGAAATATTCATAATAAAAATGCATCAAGCAGAAGAATGGCTTATGGAGTTAACAGAATTACGATATAAAAAACAACTTAATCATCGCCATAAGTTAGCACCTTTGCATCCATATATTGATGGAGATGGTCTTATGAGAGTGGGAGGACGACTTCATTTTTCGAATTAACCCAAAATCAAAAACATCCTGTATTAATACAAAAGTCATCATTGGCATACCAAATCATTAACAATGCTCACAAAGAAACTCTTCATGGTGAGAACCGTCTTGTCGAAAGTAAGAAAAAGAGAAAGTTCTGGGTAGTAAATGCTAAAGTTCATCACAAGCTGCGCGATCTGTATTCGATATAAACAAAAAACGAGACAATAATTAATGGGTAGTTTTCCAGAATGTCGTGAAAATCTTTCTGCTAATAGCAATATTTATTTGTATGACGACAAAAGCTGTGCATATAGAAGAAGTTAGCAGTTTAACATTAGAATCGTTTCTGTGGCACCAATTCTGGAGGAACAGAAAATTAAATGGCATTTTATTCCGGCGGCAAGCCCCCACTTTGGAGGGACATGGGAAGCGGCAGTAAAATCAATGAAGCATCATTTAAGAAGAGTAATTGGTGACACAAAGCTAACCTTTGAAGAGCTAAGTACTTTGCTAGCTCAGATTGAAGCAATATTGAACTCAAGGCCGTTACAGGCATTAGGTGAAAACTACATTGATCATCTCACTCCTGGTCATTTTTTGATCGGTCGTCCTTTGATAGAATGTCCAGAACCATGTGATGATAACAGAATCGGATGTTTACTCGCTATAATAGCAGCAGTTTCAGCACAACCGACGAAAACTGGATGCACAATAAACGAGCTCAAGCCCAGTACTGTATATTTGGACAACATAGGTTTTGTCCATGTTACGTTTTCGTATTGCAATATTTTTTCAAGGTTATAAATAAATCAGAGGAGGTAATGTGTACTATGACGACAACTTGCAGTAAGCTAAGAGGTTTTGAAGACCAATGTAATCACCTCCTTGATGCAATGAAACGTCAATTACATAGTATGAAGACCATCAATCAATATATGTTTCCCTCCGAAAGCAAAAGAAGGAAGAGAGCACCTTTTGAATTTATTGTATCAATGCAGCATGTACTTTTTGGTACAATGGATGCAGAGGAAAGAAGAGAGTTAGAGAATAATATGAAAAACATATTGGCCAATCAATACGACTTAAAGTTTCTAATAAAAAAACAAACTTCTGTCATTGATTCTACATTAAATATACTTCGAAGAACAACGGAAGAGATTAGTAGTAAATTCAGGAGCATTGCTGACCGCGTGAATAACATCGCAGAGGCAATGAAATAAGTATACTTTGTGTATCGAGAATCAATAAAGTTTTTCATTGTTACTAAAGAGTTGCAGATGATTATTGAAGAAAACGAGAAAGTGCAAACCGAAATAATAGAAATGCTGATAGACATTAATCATGGAAAATTGAATCCATTGCTCATAACTCCAGTACAACTGCAAGAAGAAGTTATGAAAATAAAAGATCGAGTTCCTGAGGATCTAAAGTTACCCGGAAACAAACATAATCAATTGCAGACAATTTATAAGCTGATGACAGCTAAAGCAACAAACATAGAGAACCAGCTAGTAATATCTGCTACAAGTTCATCGCATTGTACCTATACCAATCGACATAATGGGAAGCAAAATGATTATGCAAGCTAGAGGGCACTACCTGATACATATACAATTTTATTATGGATACATATTATATAATGATGCAATCAGAACTTAACAATTGTCAAAAAATCCTCAAAGATGAGTTTGTGTGCGACGGAGGTTGGCCATGGATTAATGCAAACGACCAATCATGCGAAGTTTCAGCACTGAAGCCACAAATAAAACCACACTGCTAGTTTCAGGAAATAAAGATAGAATATTTTTGGAAAAAATTGCAACAGGTGGTTATTTAAACTGCTTAATAAAACCTCAGCTCATATTCTCTGCCAGCCTGGTCGGCAGAAAGTGTTCGAATTACCATTGCAGGGTACGGTGCTTCTGGATCCTGGATGTACTATCAGAGTGCTGGGAGCTACAATGAACGCTCCATACATGATGGAATCGAAAAGAAATGAAGAGGTAGTATCAATGCTATCAACTGACGTCACTCAGATGTCAGAGCTAAACATAATGCCCTTGGGTGCGATGATGATAAATCATTCCAACCAGATTCAAAAACTGATGAAACAGCTAGAAAAATATAGAACTTCGCGTCTTAAACTTTCATCGTACCAGCGGACATTTATCATTAATCCTAGTTTTAATTATTTGTTTTGTACTTATTATTTTGTCATTAAGAAAATTAGTAGAAACAAGAAGACTGAGAGCATTGCACCTTAGAATGATAAGAATTATCACGAATTAATAATATTTCATATAACACTGATACAGTCCACTAATCTAAAATTGATGCCCCCTGGAGAATGTTCAAGAGAACATGGGAAAATTGATAATGAAAAAACGATTTAAAATAGACACAATTATTTGCTTAAAGTTAATAGACAACAGTACATGTGGAAATTTTTAAGTAAAACGGTCCTAAATAAAAACAAGTAAAAACGTAATATTCGCCCGGGTCGAATCTTAAATACCCTCCAAATATTTAGTAAGTGAATTTAAAATGTTTAGCTTGGTGGGACAGAGTTCCTTTATATAATATCGTACGTCCACGCCCACTAAAGGGGGCCGGGTTCAAAAATATACAATATCATGTTTTCCACAGACGAACGTATGGGCATTGCTAGACCGTCTTAGACTTCATCACAATTCTCTTTGGAGGCTATAAAAACTGTATTTTGGCGGGGTCGCTCTGGCAAGGGCTGTGGGGGAAACATTTCCCCTTTGTCATAAAACTCTAAAAATAAATGCTTGGGATAATTATATACAAAATTAAATTTTTTTTTTTTTTTTTTTTTTTTTTTTTTTTAGCTCATAATAGAGATCATACAAAATACAAATACACTTTGGCCATATAAACACAAATAGGTAAAATTTCTTTTTTTTGATAGGGTCATTTAGAAGGGTAGGGCAGAAACAGGTAGACATAAAACTCTAAAAATAAATGCTTGGAATGATTATATACAATATTTAAAAAAATTTTTTTTTTTTGGTAGGGTCATTTAGGGCCAAAGGAAGAGGGGGGGGGGTAGGGCAGAAATTGGCATTCATAAAACTCTAAAGATAAATGCTTGGGATGATTATATACAATATTTAAAAAAAAATTTTTTTTGTTTGATAGGGTCATTTAGGGGGCAAAGGAAGAGGGGGGGGTGGGGTAGGGCAGAAATCGGGAGTCATAAAACTCTAAAGATAAATGCTTGGGATGATTATATACAAAATTTAAAAAAATATTTTTTTTTGGTAGGGTCATTTTGGGGGCAAAGGAAGAGGAGGGGGGTAGGGCAGAAATCGGCAGTCATAAAACTCTAAAGATAACTGCTTGGGATGATTATATACAAAATTTAAAAAAAAAAATTTTTTTGGTAGGGTCATTTAGGGGGCAAAGGAAGAGGGAGGCGGGGGGGTAGGACAGAAATCGGCAGTCATAAAACTGTAGAGATAAATGCTTGGGATGATTATATAAAAAATTTAAAAAAAATTTTTTTTTTTGGTAGGGTCATTTAGGGGGCGAAGGGGAAGGAGGGGGTAGGGCAGAGTAGTACCAGGTTTCGTCTCAGCTTCGTCATTAAAGCTTAAAAGAGTTATTTTTAAGGAATGTAGGCTTAAGTAAAAAAAATTTTTATATTCTTATGCTATTTTTGCCTATAATAACGCCCACTGAAGTGGGCGGGGTCAAAAAATATTTTTATTTTGTTTAATGGCTCCAAGTTTAAGGCGTTGGACCGTACTTGACATAAAAATATATCATTTGCTTAACAAAATAACCAAAAAACTTTAAAAATTATGTTGTTTTTTCTGGGTTGGTTTAGTTCTTCTTAGGGGAACTTTTTCCCCTCTTGCCCGATTTAGCCCATCTTCGAACTTAACCTGCTCTAAGTTATATATTTATGCCAAATTTCAAGAGTCTAGCTCTTTTCGTTTGGACTGAATCGTGATTTCCACAGACGGACGGACGGACGGACATGCTCAGTTCGTCTTAGATTTCATCACTGATCAAGAATATATATACTTTATGGGGTCTGAGATGGATATTTCGATGCGTTACAAACGGAATGACAAAGTGAATATACCCTCCAAATTCTTTTTTGGAGGGTATAACAAGTGTTTTCTTATATTTTTGTAGATGAAATGTAGGAATGCCGGCGACTAGTTAATAACAATTAACACATTTATCTGTAGCCGTTCTCTCCTGTGTTTGTTGATAACAAAGAAGTGGTAACACATGTAGACTGTGGTGTGTTTATATAGGATCCGCTCAAAATAGATAAGCAGAATAATTATAACAAAATTTTCATTTACTAATAACAATAGATAATAATTGATAAAGAACACGTGTTATAACTATTAGATGCAAAACCTGAATTTGTTTAGTTTTAACGTAGTATTTAAATACATCAGTATGATATCTACACTCTAAAGCTTTTGCTGGAATTTACGTTCATATTTTGCATAAATTCCTGTTGAAAAAATCTTGTTGTTTAAAATTACATGAATTTTGATCGTACAGAAAAAAAATTAATGAGAAATAAACATATTTTGTCCTATTTTAAGCAAAGTACTAATTATTATGTCAAAATTGTACCATTTTAAGCAAGTGTGTTTAAAAATGTGTTCAATGTGACTTAACAATATGAAAAATGTTTAAAATTAAACATATATATCCAAAAACACAACACTTAATGTAATAATAGCAACTTTTTCATAAAGAAGAATCATTAGAGGGTTTTTATTTTATAGCATGTGGCGTGATATTTTACATATTTATAAAAAAATATTTAAGATATTTATAAAAAAAGGTATAAACAAAATGTTAAAATGCCAAGGTTGTGAAAAAAAAAATTTAAAAAAGCAATAGGTTTAAATGTTTGTTTTCAAGATGCGGAAAAAATTTCAATAATTATAATTCTTATGCAGTGCATTTTATATAATATAATACTTCATTTGAAATAAATATTTTTATTTTAGTTTGTGTTTTACATATGTACTATGTACGTACATTAATAAGTAATGAAATACTATATATTTAATTTGTTTTTATGTAAGTTTTTATATCTTTTTTAAAATAAATATAATTTTAAATAATAATTGTACAAGTGAATTTTATTTAATTATATAGGATTAAAATTAAAGATATATATACCTAAAATAGGGGGAAACTAGACACAATATGTTTAAAAGTATTACACATCTTTTGTTCAGTATTAAACATATTTTGTTCAAAAATCCACAAATTGTTTGAAATTATATGTTGTGTAATTTTAGGTCAATTATATTCGGTTAAGTGTTGCCGACTATTATTGACGTAAATTTCAGCAAAAGTGTTTTAGAGTGTAGAATTCAGTATTAAATTTGTACTCAAAAAGAAAAGTACTACATTTTTCTTTACAATGATACCCACATTTACGCAGATGATGTGCAAATATATATAAATTGTGAAAAGGAATCAATTGATGACTGTTGTGCAAAACTTAATGAGGACCTTGACAAAATATATTACTGGGCATCGTCAAATAGCTTATACCTGAATCCTATGAAATCAAAATGCTTGATTATTGTCCAACGAAATCAAAATATTTTCATTGATATGCCGATCACTTTAGTAAATCAAAACATTTCAATCCACATACTATAATTTAAAATATTAACTTCTTGTTGTATGGGATATCCAATAAAATAAATAAATAAATAAAATATATTATAATTTAGGCACATACTATTGTTTTCGTTGCATTATTGTTATTTACTTTATAATTTAAAAACTTTATCGAATAAAAATTATACTTTACATGTAAAATTTATAGATGTTTGTTTTCGATATTAAAAAAATTGGTCTTTTCGGGAAGATTTTGGTTGGGTTTAGAGGAAAGTTTGGTCGGTTGAAAAATTATTGATTGGCAACCCGGACAGTAAGTCATAACGAAAAATAAAATTGAATGCTTTAGTACAGATTTTATTTTTTGTTATGTATACAATATTAAATACAATAAGTAAATAAAGCCTTGAAAACAACAACAAAAACTATTTTTAATTATTTTATGCAATATTTAGTCAGTAAGAAAATTTTTAGTTATAAAGTTTTAGACTGCTCTAACTTTAAATTATGAGAAACACTTTTCTGACTTAATTCTACAAAAATGTGGAGCTGATATGGGAAGGATTTGTCAAATCTTCACCATTGCCGATCTGAGCCCACATATTCAAAATGAAAGCTTATGTTCTAAATTTCTATTCTGTATCTCGTAAACTTTGACTGCAATTGAATTGCTACCTCCTAGATTAATATCACTACATAAGGACTCAAAATACACTGTACATCTGCATCTGTGCACCGATACTTTCCAAAGTATTTTTCCAACACAATACAATACAAAAAGTATAGTAAAAGGAAAACCATAAAAGAAGAGGAAAAGAAAAAATATTTGTTGTCAACAATATCCATTGTTAATACAACAATAAATTTAGTGGAACAGTTTTCGCTCCCACCTTTTCATATATTAAAATTTAGTTGAACATTTTTCGCTCCCATCTTTCAATATATTAGTATTTGCAAAAACCATAATTAGAATTGTATTCGCAGAAACCATTGTAGGTTCAACTTTAATTAATAATTTAATTCTGTTGACAAAAAAAGTTGATTGCACATATTTAAATATAATTTTTTTCAAGTTACTGCTTTTTGTTTGTTATGTGGTCAAGTATGTCTATGTATATGCCTGCATTTCATTGTTTCTTACACCAAATCATAAGTAGACTTTAACCTAATTTCAAAATAACAAAACCTCTCAGCTTATACAAGTTATTTCTTATAAGAATTTGCACTTTAATTTTAAATAAAAGACCTTTCCTCTTGATTGATTCCATGTAGAATGTTTTATTTTTTATTAATGTACTTAAAATTAAAGTTTGCAATAGCAAATAAATGCTGACAAACTATTTTAGAATTTTGAAAATTATTAACGAATTGACCAATCAGAAAATAACACAACTGGCAAAAGTTGAAACTAAAAATATTGAACATAAATTGCAAATTTAAGCAAGTGCTCTCGTATTACCTGCACGCGCAAAACAAAATTAATTTGATACCGCAGTATGGGTATTCATACATTGTACAATATGGGTATTCACCTAGCGTTGCTAACTTACATAAACTCCCAAAAATGAATTGAGAACTACACAAGCAAAACAATAAGATTTGAAATTTTAGAAAACACAATGAAGTGCAGGCTATATACATACTTGACCACATAACGAACAAAAAGCACTAATTTAATTGAGACAATATGTCGAATAAAAGATTTTAAATATATAATTTTTTTCCGTAAAATCTTTGACGAGAATATAGTTAATTAAAAAATTGTACCTACACAGCTTTGCCAAGTTTGTATACGGGAAGTTATTCAGCCAAGGAATAAGGGAATGTGCGTTTTTATAACGCAGATATATCTTGAGACTTACCTTAATTGGATTCTCCAATTAATTTTTCGCAAATTCTATACAAGTCATTTATATTATAACTCTCAGCACATATACCGGGTGTAGGCACAACAAGAGTATATTGCCATTGATATACTATATGAACTAAAAGTGTTTATTTATGGAAAAAATCTTAGAAACTGCAAAATTTCGACAGCAAAAACATATCCGATATCGATATACAAGTAAAACCTAAGTATCGCCGGTACATAGGTATTCGATGGTTTCATGCAAATACAATCAAAATTTATTAGAATGCCTAAAAAAATATATAAAGTTAAAAAATCTGGAATATTTTATGTAGTAAGGAACATCAGGATCTAAAAAGAAGAAAAATTTCAATTAAAATTATGACTCAAAAAAAGTGAAGAAATCCGTAGCTATTTTTTTAATGAAATAAGTGTTGATATAATTACTAATCAATTCAAATTTAAGCTCTAAAAAATGGAATTTGTTTAATGGTGCTTAGTTTTTACCGCAATTTTTGTACATGACGCACACAATTAATAAGCAGGTTAAGTGTTCCAGGATGTATGTGTGAATGATTTAAATATAGCTTTTATTATATGATAACATAAATTGCAATAAAGCAAATGTTAGAGTTTTGCAGATATCTGAATGAAAAATATCCTCAAAGATGCATACTGGATATCTAAATATTACTGCTTTTATGTTTAATTAATAATTATATTTGATAATAACAAGACGTTAAACTTTGACATTAAGATATGACAATGAAAATATATTATTCTACGCTACATCTGATGACCAATAAATCTAAGGTTTACTAAAGTTGCCTCAGTTTCATACTTATTTGCATTTTGATAGCACCAAACAAAAACCAAGTAAAATAAGTGTTAATTATATAATACATCCCAAACAATGCTCTACTTAAACAGATTTTGTGCACTTTTGTTGAAAAAAGTATAGTTTATGTTATTTGGAGATTTCCCAGTACCACAAAAAACTAAATATTTTTGCTAAAACATACGAATGTATGTATATGTAAACTTACCAACAACTTGTAAATGCACTCGAGCGCTAACTTTTGGTTCTGTTGACACTTGGCATTCATATGCACCAGCATCACGAGCCTGTACATATTTTATTTGTAGCGTCCAAAATTTGTCTGGTTGTTTCAGAGCCAAAAATCTTTGGTCTGCAATAAAAACAGCTCTGCAAGGAGAGAAACAAAAAATTGAATTGAATTAAACAACCATTTATATACATCCATATACACATAAATTTATTGCATTCGGTTTTGCTCAAAATGTAAAACTTTCGGGAAAGTTGTTTAAATTGTTTACAAAATTTCCAATTTTTTTTTTTGTTTGCTTAAGAAGTTCTCTGTGCTACTGGTTACCATATAAAAGAAGTCAGAATACCACCATCTTTTTGCAATGAATTCTTTTACTAAGTTTTTTTAATTCCAAATAATAGCAACTGACACAATGTTCATAATATTAATTTTAATGATGTGCAAAATAATAAATATATAAATATACATATTGACCCGTGCTCATAGTCATAATCAAAGTTTAAGTGAATTTTGACCATGAACTCTAATTCATAGCACATACATATTTAATTTTAATTATTAAGTCTAGAATCTTTATTAGGCTTTAAGTTCAAGTCTAAAATCTGCTAGTCATTAGGAATACCAATGACTAATAGCAAAAGTGAGTAAATTTAAAAATTAATATAAGAAGCTCTATCATTTTATTTCGTTGAAAACATTGGTTAAATTCGAATTTACGAAATGCGTATTTAATATTTTATTTTTATGAACTGTGTATTTGACAATACTCGTATATGTATAGAAATTTGGAAAATAAGATGGTTTAACATGTGTCAGATATTCGGAACATGAGCAAATAATAAAAATAATATTTCAATATTTAAAATTAATTATCACAAACTTACAAGGCAGGATAAGTACTTTGCATAGGCCACACACAATATTGATGTTCGTACAAATATCATAGGTATAAATAATAATAAAAGTGCTCAGCTATCTTGATATTTTTGGCTATGAAAACCTTATCCTTACGATGTTCCGTTTCGAGCTCCACTGATTCTACATGCATCCCACCTTGTTTTTAGGTTTCTTATTCACGAGTTATTGCTTTCAGTACAAATTATTTTTCTTCCACGGTTTACTTTCTGCTAACAAAAATGTTAATGAGTTACCTTCAAACCATTTTTTCTTCATTTACGGAGAGTGTATGCTTACATAGTGATGTGTAAATACAAAATAGTTTGTAAATGAGACTTATAACAATTACTTTGAACACACACTGAAAATTAAAGATGACCCTTGCATAAGATATGATCTGGAATAAATAAATGAATCACCGTAACCAATGATATTCTTATGTGATACACATAGCTCCCATTAACCGCATAAATAGAGCTAAATACGAATGTCCTGCCATACGGTAGATATAGAGACATTAACCTTATGTTCACAGGAGGTACGAATTTATCTTACTGATAGTGACTTTAAATGCGTCTTAGAAGCGTCAAAAATATTGAACCAAGATTATTTAAAACAAGAATGCTTTTGGGTCGTGTTCAAGGTATTAAACTAAGTACTTTTTTTGTTTGTTTGACGGACAATGTTTAACATTAAACTTTTTATTTACGACTTCTTTTGCAGATGGAACAATTAAAAACGTTATATTCGACCGGGTTGAATCTTAAACACCCTCTAAATATTTAAATAGTAAATAAAAACTCTATTTTTATTCTTAATAAAATTTACATTTTTGTGGTATTTGGATTAAGTAAATAAGAAAAAAAATAATTTTAATACGGCCGTTTCCAACGAGCTAGGAGGAGCATGCCTGAGACACCTTTCCGTCAAGATAAAATCTTACGAATTAATATTTTATATCAACATGCAATAAAGGTTAAAAATGGTTAACGTGCCGGGTCACAGTTCATTTAAGACAATTCTATGCCGAATTTTAAAACTCTAAACAGGGTCACTCTGAGAAAGGCCGTGGGAGAGACATCTCACCTAAATCGTAAAAGTTTAAAAGCTAAATTTTCGGAGTAGCTAAAAGTTGAACATTTTTTTTATAAGCTCATTTGGGTGGCACAGTGAGACGGAGGGGTATTACATTCGTCGTAAAAGCTTATAGATTACATTTTTAAGGAATATAGGCTTAAGGAGTACAATTTTTTAAACGTCCACACTGTTTTTCACATGATATGTAAGTTCAACGCCCACTAAGGGACGGGTTCCAAAAATAGACTATATCGTGTTTTCCACAGACGCACGTATATGAACTGCCAGATCATCTTATGTGGTTCAACTCTTTTGGGAGGGTATTAAAACTGTATTTACTAGGGGTCGCTCTGGCAAGGGTCGTAGGAGAGAAATCTCACCTTTGCCACTAATGTATATTTTTATGATAATTAAGTGTAACATTTTATTTATATTTGTTTTATGGGGTCATTTGGTGGGCAAAGGGGAAGGAGGGAGGTTTGTGACTTCGTCATAGGTAGGTAGCTTCGTCATAAAAGTTTAAAAATGTTTTTTTAAGGAATGTAGACTTAATTAATACAATTTTTTACATTGTTACACAATTTTTGCATGTAATAACGCCCACTAAAGAGCCGGGTCCAAAACTTGGTTTTATGGCTCAAAGTTTAACGCGTTGGAACTTATTTAACATAAAAATATATCATTTACTCAACAAAATTACAAAAAAACTTTCAAAATAATGTTGGTTTTTAGAGGTTTGAGTAGTTCTTCTTAGAGGAACTTTTTTACCTATGCTTCGTTTCAGCCCATTTACGAACTTGACCAGTGCTATCCTTCAGGATATATTTATACCAAATTTCAAGAGTTTGGCTCTTTTCGTTTGAACTGTATCGAGATTTCCACAGACGGACGGACATGGCCAGATCATCTTAGATTTCATGACTGATAAAGAATATACATATATACTTTATGGTGTCTCAGATGGATATTTCGCTGCGTTACACACGGAATGACAAAGTAAATATAACCTTCAATTCTTTTTTAGTCAGCAAAAAATAGCACCACCATATTATCTATCTGCTGTTTATTAAAATCTCCTGTGCGAAAAAATCCAGTGACCAAGCAAATATATAGAAAATCTTTTAAATTTAATGTGTTCATTAAGAATTATAAAAGTATCTTAATTTATTTAGTTATCATTTTATTGTTTCTTTGTTGTTGAGCTTAATATAAATTATTCAGCTCAGTATACTTTGAACTCTCTAAGGTCGGGTTTTTGAGAGGTGGTTTAAGTTTAAACCAGATACGGGCGTTTCATAGCGCAATTGTGCTGAGATCATTCACACGTATTCTTACCCTATTTAATTTAGTCGTCGATGAGACAGCGACGAATGAATATCAGGCGGATGCTTACGAATTTTTTTATATATTTTTCCAGAATATTTGTCCAGCAAACAATTTCAGTCATAATGATATGCGAAAAATATTTTGTCATAAACAATGCTTTCGATAACATACAATGCCTTTTATACAATTTTTCTCCAATAACGGACTATACTAATTCTCCTAATTTAGTAATACACTTACAGCAGTATTCACAAAAAATAAAGTAGACTTGATAAACACTTTAAAATAAATTTTCTATGAAATTTTTACTTTAAAGCACACTTGAAATACACATTAATTTTTGTGAATACAGCAGTTAGACTTATTAATTAGTCGGTGTAAAATCTTATCAAAAATATTTTGAATATGTTTCCCATGTGAATATTATCTTCCATGCCGACAAATATCAAAGCTTATTAAGTTTGATACATCCAAAACATAACAAATTATTGTCCTATCTTTTTTATTTTTTTCATTTTACTGTTTACTTAGAAAAAGTTTTATTTTTAATTAATAATTTTACGTAACCAACTAATTTTTTTAACTTAGAATATACTGGTACTTACGTATAAATATATAATGCACCATTATCTTTCAAACGCTTGGCTATTTGTTTAGTGGGTAGCTCGCAAGCTCAACACATACATAATTTACCAATACATTGACGGTGCCCACCACTGGTTTAAACCTAGTTTACCGAAGTCTGAAACTCTGATCTTTCCAGCAAACTGCGATTTTTTTTATTATTTCATTAAGGAGACACATTTTAAGCAAAATGAAGATGTTCTGTCAAAATTTTGTATAAAAACTTGATAATAGCAGCAAAAATCTGTTTTCAGATTAACTAAACCTAGTTTAACTGAGATCCCAAAAATCCGGCCTAAGAGTTCAACGATTGTGACTTAGAGAAAACCTTTCTTCGAGTTCAAGTCACGGTGGCAAATGTTTTGCGATATGCGATTTTCGGAACATGGCCATAAATTCTCATCTCTCTTTATCTGTCCCCTTACAACTACTCTCTGCTCTCAGAATTCCGTCGCAATACATTGTATAAGTAGGGCAGGGAAAGCAAATGCAGGGCGCGGCGCCTTTTCATTTACTCTTCTGTTACGTACGTGTGTACACGCATTGTAGAGCTGTAAACAACTTTAATCAGTCTAGTTTCAGCATTCAAACAGGCAGGTTGTGTTTATCGCATACTTTAAGAATCAGCGTTGCCAGAAAGCAATGTGAGTCCGATCACAGTTGAGAAATCTTTATGAAAAAAATGTTTGCTGATTCTAGTACAGGGAAAGGCAAATGCTTTGGCGAAAAGTATGAAGAGATGCGGAAAATTATGAATGACATTCCCTTATGACCACCTGGTGTTTTGTTAACAATTTAAACCACAATTCATTGTGTTCATTACATTCAAACTTTTTGCAAATAATGCCTGTTGGTGAATAATGCAATGAAAAATATATATGTACGTATGTGTATTTGCATTACTCTTTGTCAAATGTCCTACAAAACCTTTTTATTTACACACCATCACTGCATAGAGAGCCACAAACATCATTTTGCCCCAATGCCATGCCGATACTAATTTTCTAATATATTGCAAATACCCATAATAAAATTAAGTTAGTTTTTGGAGATTTTAAAGTTTTAATTGGGGAGAAGTCACGAAAGTTGATTGGCAATACCGATTCGTGGTGAGAGCGCAGAATGTAATAGTATAGGTTGCCTTTCCCTGAAGTAGGGCCAAGCAAAATAATAAGCAGGTATCGGCAAACACATACATCTTCACAGTAAGTTTGATGAGTGAGAGAAAATAAAATTTTTCTCCATACACTTTTTTCATAAACACAACAACGACAATAGCAACAACAGCAAGGTATTTTTTCATAAACATACAACAACGACAATAACAACATCAACCGTTTAAGGTTCGTACGAGAATGAGAGTAACTATATGTACTCAGTAAAAGCATGTGTGTGACCAGGGCTGCCAGAAATACCGATTTATCGGCATTTTGACGATTTTTTACTCCAAAAATTTCAATATGCCGATTTGCCGATTTTACCCATAAAAATGCCGATTTTTTAATAATAGTGTGGAACATCTTTTATTATATAATTCTTCTTTTAATAACAATTCAATTGCCTTGTTGTAGCTGTGCACGAAATTCCGATGTTCCTTAGAAAATAAAACTTTAAAAGAAGGAATTCTTTATTCTAAAGATTATTTGAAAATGAAAAACTCTAATTGCGAAATAAGTAACGATTTAATAAAAATGTCAAAATCTAATATATATGATTGATTTATGAAAACCACATTATTTCCAATTTTTGTATTATATTTACGAATTTTGTTCAAAAATTTTAGGATAATATTCTAAATTTTTAATTGTATATTGTAACTCTTATTTTAGAACCTACGAGTAGAGTTAATTTTTAGGAAATTCTGAAATATAATAGCAAAATTTTGAAATACTATTGGAAAAGACGTATATATTTTAATTGGAACGAAGTTCCTTATGAGACGTTGCGGAGGGGTACCCTAACCGGGAAGAAACGTCCGTAACGTAAGATATTTTGTTTCTAACTCAATGTTTAAGACGTATGAGTAATACAATTCCATACAAACAAATATTAATCATACGCAGCCGGGCCGTGACAGAATTAAATTTCGTTTGGGAACAAAACTGATTCTGTATTTTCGTTGATCGGCGAAAAGAAAAATCCTAATAAAAAATGTATACCCGAATAATTATTTTCTTTATACCTCGAATAGAACTTAAAATTAATATTTTTATAATAAGGAACTGCGTTCCTACCCGGTGTCCCACGACACCACACATCTTTTTTAATTATTTTATACTGTTTTATAAAAAGCAAGTTGATCTTATGTATTTTTTTTAAGTAAAAGTCATTCTAAATGATTAAAATAATAAATCGTTTCTTTTAAATTGCCAATTGGGAGATTAAACGAAACCCCAAAATAATTTCAAAACTTGTGAGGTGCAAATTTATTGATCTATACATGCTGTTTTATGTATAATATTTAATAAATTATATTGAATTGTTTTTGTTTATATGTCAAAATAAGTTTTTTAATTAATGCCGATTTTTGCGGATTTTAGGAAATGAAAGTGCCGATAATGCCGATTTTTTTGGGAAATTTGCTGATTTTTCACGAATAATTTCTGGCAGCCCTGTGTGTGACTCTCAAAAGTAAATTTTATTCTCACGTGCAACCCGGCGCCGACTTCTGATAATAAGCCACCTAATAAACACAAAGTTCTTACAAAAACTTCTTATAGATCAGTGATGTCAAATACGATTGTGTTGGTGAGATAACTCTTATCTCTTACATTCCCAGCGGGAGAAGTGTGCGGTTGCGAGGCCTAACTAATGGCCTTCTCTAAGAGTATCCTTTTATGTACCAATAATATCTTCTAATTTTAGAACTTGTAAAAAAGGGTTTAAAAAATTTCCAAGTCCTCAGATATTTAATTTTAAAATATTTCTCCATTTTTAAGCTGAACATTTGGTTAGTTTATATACAAGAGACAAAATTTTTACAAAAAGCCTTACTTATGAACTCATTTAAAAGCTACTGTTAAGGAATAAACAACACGAGATTGAGTTTATTTTAACCTAAGGAAATGAATTTTGTTATGTTGAATTATTGATTTTGTTCACGGATCAAAAATAATCTTTATTTGTCAATGGTTCGATTATAAGTAATTTTTTACAGTTTATTTGAATAAGCATGTACCGCAAACTCGTATGTTGATCGATACACAAGAGCCATTTATTTATTTATATCATTGAGTTATTTACTCCGAATACAAGAAATGCATTTTGCATAGGAATAAATAAAGAGAGTGACAATTGTCTCAGAGATGAAAATAAATAAATGCGTTTTTGATTACCGATATAGATGATGTTCAAATGTAAATATGTAATCATGAGCTTGTAGTTAAATGAAAGAATTAACAACAAGAAAATCACTAAAAATAAATTTTGTAATACCAATAAACACCAGAAGCAAACAAAATAGCACTGACAATCTGTTCAGACACATCCCGCACCACCCTGAAACATGGTTTCAGAAAGTAGGTAGTTGCACTATTCCCGTGATTGGTAGGGTCATCTCACCCTGATGAGTCTTGAGTTTGACTACGCGTACCTTACCATCTGTGCCTGGGTATGTCTCTACCACCTTCGCCATGAGCCACTTAGCAGGAGGAAGACTTTTGTCTTTTACGACAACAATAGAACCTCGTACTAGGTTAGGCTGCGGTTGGTGCCATTTTGAACGTTGCTGTAGAGATGTAAGGTATTCCTTATGCCATCGCTGCCAGAATCCTTGAAACATGTTTTGAACATGTTGCCAGTAACCAAGTTTGTTGGGGTTTACTTCGGCCAGGTCACCTTCAGGTACAGTAGTGTATGGTCGACCAATTAGAAAGTGTGCTGGGGATAAATAGCCATCTTCAGAATCAGGGGCAGTACCAAGTGGTCTTGAGTTAACAACCGCTTCAATTTGAGTTAGTAATGTGTGCATTTGCTCGAACGTCAAAACTGCGTTCATGATTACTCGCTTGAGGTGTAACTTTACAGATCGTACTGCGGCTTCCCAAATTCCACCCCAATGTGGGGCGAGAGGTGGGATAAACCTCCTGTTAACCATAATAAAAAACCATAACTTAAAAATTAAAAGAAATCAAAAAAGACACAACAAGCAAAAATGATTTCACGTATTACTAAAAACTACAAAATGCATATACGACAATATTTAGTCATTTGCCCTTGAACTTGTTATTGCAGTCATTGCCTTTAAAGCCATTTAATATTATAATAACAAATATAAAACTTCATTTACCTTTAGAATCGTTTAATGTTACAATAATAAAACTAAATGTTATTCACCTTTAGAATATTTTAGGCAATACTGCAATAATGCAATTAAAGGCATTTTTTATAACTACTGAAATTGGATCTTTGAATATTATTATTATTAATTTTAAGTTAGACGTAAGCAATTAAATTGTATAAAAGACTGACAAAAATAAAGACAACCAGGCAAACAAAGATTAACTCTTTTCATTGCTTCACGGGTCTTAGTGATTCTACTAAAGCTCAATTATATTTTTATATCAGCACAAGGTGTTTCTACCTGGGCTAAACCAATTCTAAACAAACAAAAATCTGAATTCCACAGGAAACCTTTGGTGTTCAACTTATTTCGACGTTGACAATTCAACATTTGGTGACCCCGACGGTCCTGTAACTTGGCACAGGATTAAATAAAAAAAAAACCACACTGGGTTTAATACTAAAAACAACGCTACACGCAGCGTTCAGTAACCCACCAAAAATCTACATTTGGTGATCCAACGATCCTGTAACTTGGCACAGGATCACATAAAAATAAAAACAGCAAATATACTTTAATATAAATACCAAAATAACATTACACCACACAACAGTTGGTGACATCAACAATATCGAGTCCACAGACAAAAATCGACACTTGTTTCATAAACCTTCAAGCTAGAAAAACAAATCATCGACCATGGAAACATTTGACGTCCTACTAGCAGCGCAACAAAAGACGGCGGATAAAATAGAGGCCATAATCCGAAACTTTAAAAAGGACCCAACAACAAGAAAATCGAAGCAGTACTACCTGGAACGTTTAAATCGGCTAGACACTGCATGGCTAGAATTTGAGAACACTGACAACAAATTAAGGTGTCTATCAAATCTTCCAATGCAGCACGAATATTTTACGGACCAATACTTGCGCGTTTCAGGTGACACACTAAAGTACAAAGAGCTATTTGAGTCTGAAATCAAAAGATTCTCAAATACAACAATCAATAATCAACAAACCAATGAAGGTGCCAGCAGCTGCATACAGGGAGAATCACAACTTGACGAAATTACAAGTAAGGTTCTTCGTAATCAACGGGCGCTAACAAGAGCACTAAGACGAACAATGGACGAAGCCATGGCCGAAGAAATTCATGAGGTAGCACATGCAAAATTAACTCTCATTGATAAATATATGGGTGATCTCTCGAGAAACAATGACATGTTATGGCAATTAACCACTAAAGAACAAATAGATGGGTACACGGTGGATGACTTCTACAAAACGCAAGCCGAAGTGCACAACATTAAATGTACTCTACAACAACATGGCAGTCTTTCCAATGATAGTGCTCCACAACACATCAACAGAATTGAGCAGTGTCAACCACACCTGCCAAAAATTCAGATTCCAAAATTCAACGGCAGTTATCTCCAATGGGTAGCCTTCAAAGACCTGTATACTCAACTAATTCACAATGCAGCAATGAGCGAAGTTGAAAAAATGTTTTATTTGACAACACATCTCACAGATGAAGCAAAAAAGCTAATAAACCATTTGCCAATTGCAACAGCAAACTATGCAATTGCATGGAATATTCTCGTCAATAGATACGATAACAAAAGGCTCATTGTGACAACATTACTCAACAACTTGCTCTCTAATCCACAAGTGAAAAATGAATCGGCACAATTCAATTCAAATATACATGACCTCACAAAGGAATGCATCCATGGCTTGAAAGCACAGGGACTTCCAGTGGACCAATGGGACGCAATAATCGTCCACATACTATTGAAAAAGCTTGATCTCTCGACTCAAACACTATTTGAGCAATCACTCAAAGACAACAAAAGCCTCGTAAGTCTCGATGAACTGCTTAAATTCATAGAGCATAGGTTCCAGGCATTGGAAACGCGAGGAAGATCGGGCGGATCTGGAGGGGGGAAGGATAGAGCCAAAATCATAACATCAGCTACATCAAATCCAAATTGTAAGATATGTGGATTAACAGGACATCCCATATATTACTGTGAAAAGTTCCTGAAGATGTCCCCAGCCGAGAGACTACAATGGACACAAAAGATGAGACTTTGTGTCAACTGTTTTAAATCAGAGCATACCACCAAATCATGCACATCACGGTCATGCTCAAAGTGCGCAAAAAAGCACAACACATTGCTGCACTTAGAAATACCAAGACAATATTCATCAAAAACCTCTGCTGGAAGCTTCGAAAAGACACAAAATCCAGCCATTGCTTCAAATAAAAATTCCCCAATCGTAGCTGCAACAAACAAGCAACTCAGCGGCAACACCTATGTATTACTCGCCACAGCAAGAGTAAAGGTGATTGGAAACAATGGCCGCACCGGCATATTCCGTGCTCTTCTAGATTCTGGATCACAGATCAATCTGGTTACAAATCGAGTGTTAAACAATCTATCATTGGATTCTTCAGATTCTTCTTTGCGCATTGAAGGAATAGGCCGTAAGGTTCACAAAACATCCCGACGAATCAATGTAGAGCTACATGCATGCTCAGGCAATTATGCTACCAGAATCGAAGCATTTGTACTCCCAACCATTGTATCACCTCAGCCTACAAAATCGTTCAACACATCAGATTGGAATCTTCCTGAGAATATTAATTTAGCAGATCCATGTTTCAATCAAATGGATAAAATTGATATGCTGATCGGAGCAGAATTTTATCACCAACTAATGCGGCCACAACAAATAAGGCTCAACAAGAACTTACCAATTCTACAAAATACAGCTTTGGGTTGGGTCGTAACAGGTAAACTACAAGAAAACAACGACAACAACTTGGTTACTTGTGCAGTATTTACCCCAGAACAGCAAACAACAAACGAGCTGATTGAAAATTTCTGGAAACTTGAAGAGGCAAATACTTCAGAACGTGCACTATCTTTAGCTGAGAAACGATGAAGATCATTTTGTGCAAAACTTACAAAGAAACAAGGATGGGAGACTCGTTGTCCGCTTACCATTTGCAAAAAATCCATCAATTCTCGGAACCTCTAAAACAATGGCTTTCAATCGATTTTTGTCATTGGAAAAACGGTTGAACCTTAAGCCAGAACTTAGAGCAGAATATAATAAATATATGGAAGAATATGAATCCTTGGGACACATGGAAGAAATACAGGAAGACGACATTCCCGATGTACATTACGTCATGCCGCATCATTGCGTGCTGAAACCGGAAAGTTCAACAACGAAATTGCGAGTAGTGTTTGACGCCTCAGCCAAAATATCCAGCGGGTTCTCACTCAACGACATCCTTCATGCAGGACCAACCGTACAAAGTGAGCTATGTTCAGTTCTGCTGAGATTTCATATGCATAAATTCGTCTTCACTGCAGACATCGAAAAAATGTACCGACAAATTCAAGTCAATTATGCAGACCAAATGTTCCAGCTCATAATTTGGAGATATAACAAATATCAAGATATCAAATATTATCGTCTCAAAACTGTCACCTACGGCACTTCCTCAGCTCCATACCTAGCTACCAAATGCCTTCAACACCTAGCAACACAAAACACCACGAAATATCCACTAGGAGCCTCAATATTACGTGATGATTTTTATGTGGACGATTGCCTAAGCGGAGCCGACTCTATCAGTACAGCATTGGAATCACAACGACAACTCAACTTAATCCTAAAAGAAGCTGGTTTTAAACTTCGGAAATGGTGTTCAAATCATCCCCAGCTGCTAAATGGTATTGCACCTGAAGACCAGGAGATCAATTTGGACTTAGACGAAAACTCAAACTGCTCTATTAAAACACTTGGACTAATATGGTTACCAAGGTCTGACCAGTTATGTGGACGAGCACAAGTACCAACGGCAAATTATTCAAAAGGTGTAACAAAACGAATAGTTAGTTCAGAACTTGCCAAGATATTTGATCCATTAGGAATTTTTGGGCCGGTAGTCGTACGAGCCAAAATATTTTTGCAGGAGCTGTGGCAATTACCACTTTCATGGGATGACGAATTGCCCCTGGATCTTCAAAACGTATGGAATAAATTTCGAACGAGCATAGAAGCACTAAACAAAATTAAGATCGATCGATTCGTACTAAAAACCGAAATTCCAGTAACAACGCAGCTTCACACGTTTGTTGATGCCTCGGAACGAGCCTATGGAACGGCAATCTACATTCGTTCAACATACAAGGACAAAACTGTATCAACAAGATTAATATGTTCCAAGTCCCGTGTAGCACCCATTAAAAAACAGACGCTGCCTCGGCTGGAATTATGTGCCGCAGTACTAGGGGTAGAGCTGACAAACAGAGTGAAGAAAGATCTTCGCCTACAAAATACTGCAAACTTTTTCTGGACAGATTCAAAGATTGTCCTTGCGTGGATAAATTCGACTGCAGCATCCTTCCACACTTTTGTGGAAAACAGAATAGCCAAAATACAAGAATTAAGCGAATCAAATCAATGGCGACATGTCAGCTCCAAACAGAATCCAGCTGACGCAATATCCCGAGGACTGGCACCAGAAAACCTATCACAACATTCAATTTGGTTTTATGGTCCACTATTTCTATCAGGACAAAAAAGTGAGTGGACGAACTCATCTCCACAAGTTTTTGATATACCTTGCAACGAAGAACGCAAAATGTCGAAGCATGTTTTGACGATATCAACCTCGCAGCAAAGGTACGAAGACATTATAAGTCGAATAAACCATCGAAACTCTTTCAAGACTCTTCAGCGCACGATCGGCTATGTCTTGAGATTCATCACAAATTCCAAAACTGCGAAAATTTGTCGTCCATCCAACAAGGCGCTCGATGCACATGAAATGGAAGAAGCTCTGAACGTTATCATCAAATTCATGCAAGCCACGGAATTTGGGGAAGAGCTAGAACGATTATCAAACAAAACACCTGTACATAAATCCAGCCCTTTGGCCTCATTAAATCCATTCTTGGATGAATACCAGATAATGCGTGTAGGTGGTCGTCTGGAGCAATCAACATTACCATTCAAGGCGAAGCATCCAGCAATTTTACCACACAGTCATTTTATGGTAGGGTTATTGATGCAAATGCTACATGACGAAAATCGTCATTGCGGCCCACAAGCATTGTTGGCTGCGTCCAGGGCGCAGTTCTGGATTACCAACGGAAAATCAGTCGCACGCAGTACCGTCCACAAATGCATACGATGCACCAAGGCAAGGCCAGTGCTTTTTAAACAATTGATGGGAAATCTACCAGCTGACAGAGTGACGCCAGGACGTCCATTCATCACTACAGGAGTTGATTACTTCGGGCCGATTTGGATACATCACAAAATTAGGGGCAAAAGACCAGACAAGGCCTATATCGCAGTATTTTGCTGTTTTGCAACAAAGGCCATTCACATGGAAGTTGTGTCCAATCTGTCCACAGAAGCCCTTATCGGAGCATTACGAAGATTCATCAGCAGAAGAGGCCATTGTCAGACATTATATTGCGACAATGCTACTAATTTCGTGGGAGCAAACAACAAAATAGCTGAATTAAAAGAATCAATATATTCTCAATCAGCCCAAGAAAAAATTACACGAGTATGCAGCAATCTATCAATTACCTTCAAATTTATTCCACCCAGAGCCCCTCATTTCGGTGGCCTTTGGGAAGCGGCAGTTAAATCAGCCAAACATCTTCTGCTGAGAAGTGTGACCGCTGCATCACTTACATATGAGGAGTTGGAAACAATAGTGGTTGAAATAGAAGCCATCCTAAACTCGCGACCTTTAATTCCTCTCTCATCAAATTACGAAGATCTTCAAGCTCTCACACCAGGCCACTTTCTAGTAGGTGAGCCATTAACATCAGCAGTGGATGTTAACGCCCAATCTCCAAAATTACTATTAGATGCAAGGTGGAAAATAACTTCAGAGATTAAACACAAATTCTGGAAGGAATGGATACAAAAATATTTACATGAGCTACAACAAAGAGGAAAATGGAAGTCTCCTTCACCGAACGTCATCGAAGGCATGCTTGTCATTCTGAAAGAAGACAATACTCCTGTACTACAATGGCCACTGGGAAGAATCAGCCGAATTTACAAGGGAGATGACGGACTTATTAGGGTCTGCGACGTCAAAACAGTGAAGGGAACTTTCAAAAGGCCAATTCATAGATTAGCGCCCCTGTTCAACGATTTTCACACAGAACACTCCGAATATGACAAGCCAATATCGCAAAAGAGACAACAGTCATCAGAAGGCGACTCTATACAGCCCAAACGGAAGGTAGTATCATATGCTTTGCAAGGAATCGTCAGTACAATATGTATTTCGCTCCTGCTACTGCCGATAATACTAGCTTCTCCGATCAATGTCACAGAGTTTTCTTCCAACCCAGGATTGTATTTCGAAGGCATAGGGTCGACAAAATTGGTAACTGCGACCTGGAAATTCATCATATATTACGATCTCACACCGATTTGGGAGAGGAACAAAGTTCTGGAAACCGGAATAACAGCATTTTCAAAGTTCTGCAAACAATCAATAGCTACTAAATCATGTGAAATACTCTACCTCGAACTTCAGCATACCTGGGACAATCTCATTCAAGAATCAGACCTTTTAACTCCAAGAAGAAACCGAAGAGCTGCACTAGATATTGTGGGGAATATGGCTCATGCTCTATTTGGAGTCCTGGATTCGGAATATGCAGAACAAATGGCCCAAACTATAGCCAATGTGAAGCAAAACGAGGAATATCTGCACCTGTTACTCAAAAACCAAACTTCGGTGATAAATTCGACGATTAATATTCTCAAGCAAGGCGAGAATAATATGAAGGTGCACTTCTCAGAGCTTAAAACCAGCATCTATAATGAGTTAAATACAGTTAGAAACGAGAACTCAAATTTGCGACAAACCCAAAATCTAATGTCCCTGGCGATTCAATTAAATACACTGGCGGCAGAGTTACAAAGAACTGAGACAGAGCTGGTCGCTGCCCTCACGCACTCAAATCACGGTAAAATAAGTCCACTTCTCCTCACACCAAAACAGTTAAGAACAGAGATAGCTAAGATTAAGGGCCACCTTCCCATTGGTCGCTCGTTACCAATTGAAGATACTGACTTGCTGGAATTATACAAAATCATGAGCGTCAAGGGCACAGTAACACAGGAGAGTGTCATTTTCATGATTGAATTACCGTTAGTGAACCAGGAACATTTTGAGCTCTTCAAGGTCATCCCTATACCCACCAAGATAAACGACAGGGACATTGCTATAAAACCCGATATTGAATATCTCGCTGTGAGCAGCCACCGAGATGAATATCTGTCACTAAATACACTTCAATTCAATAAATGCATTGTAGCAAAGAGCGACATATATCTTTGCACTGCGTTACAAGTCAGCG
Source organism: Linnaemya tessellans (assembly GCA_951800035.1). Taxonomy (NCBI): domain Eukaryota; kingdom Metazoa; phylum Arthropoda; class Insecta; order Diptera; family Tachinidae; genus Linnaemya; species Linnaemya tessellans. Next base: position 50,783,193 of record OX637532.1, on the reverse strand, counting down.
TTACTCGAGACCCCAGCAGCTATTCCTGCGAAATTGCTCTGTTTAACAACCGGACATCCCCACAATGTAGTTTCGGGAACGTACAAAACAAGGTTTCTTTTATCGCACTAAATACTATCAATCGTTGGCTTTATGCAACAGCAAAACCATTAGAACTAACTGCAGTGTGCGACTCTGAAACCATACATTTTACCGTCAAACAATCTGGCCTCATGTCCATGAAACCAACCTGTATCATCAAGGGAAATTTACTAACTATTCATGGGCATGAAACGAGTATTACTCCTCTTCATACTTCATTTGCCATGTTTGGCAATATTACGGCAATTGGCAAACCCCCCGAGGTCAAGAGGCTACTAGCACCTAACATCGAATTGGACATCAAATTAGATGAGCTCACCAACATCCAAAGACAGCTATCAAACATTAAGAATCTTCCAAGAGATATAGAGTACCCAGTGCTTCATCATCCACATTCGGCTCGTTGGCGCTACTTCTGTCATTATTGATAATAGTCATCCTAATAGGCCGGAAAATTAAATGCTGCAAGGGAGCCTCAATGAAATTGTCCCCAACGATGCCAGAATCAGCCCCACAACCAGCACCACGACAGCTAAACTCTGAGGTTTAAAAAATAAAAAAATATACCAATTTATTAACTCTTATATTATTAATTCATTTCTCTCATATATAAATTTTGCCTTTCGCTATCCGCTCAACGTGGCGGAGAATGTTAACCATAATAAAAAACCATAACTTAAAAATTAAAAGAAATCAAAAAAGACACAACAAGCAAAAATGATTTCACGTATTACTAAAAACTACAAAATGCATATACGACAATATTTAGTCATTTGCCCTTGAACTTGTTATTGCAGTCATTGCCTTTAAAGCCATTTAATATTATAATAACAAATATAAAACTTCATTTACCTTTAGAATCGTTTAATGTTACAATAATAAAACTAAATGTTATTCACCTTTAGAATATTTTAGGCAATACTGCAATAATGCAATTAAAGGCATTTTTTATAACTACTGAAATTGGATCTTTGAATATTATTATTATTAATTTTAAGTTAGACGTAAGCAATTAAATTGTATAAAAGACTGACAAAAATAAAGACAACCAGGCAAACAAAGATTAACTCTTTTCATTGCTTCACGGGTCTTAGTGATTCTACTAAAGCTCAATTATATTTTTATATCAGCACAAGGTGTTTCTACCTGGGCTAAACCAATTCTAAACAAACAAAAATCTGAATTCCACAGGAAACCTTTGGTGTTCAACTTATTTCGACGTTGACAATTCAACACCTCCATTGTATTCCGTCTTCAGCTAAAGATGCGGAGACAATTTCGTTGTGAGTTTGTGACATAATAACTTTGTGCATTTCATTTAGTTCACGAGAGGCACCAAGAAAGTTTCTTCCGTTGTCACTGTAGATCTGTCTGCATTTTCCTCTTCGGGTTATAAATCTTCGTAAGGCAGCAATGAAACATTCTGTGCTCAAATCGGTCGCAAGTTCTAGATGAATAGCGGATGTAACTAGGCAAACAAATAGGCATATGTACCCCTTAGATCGTCGTGCGTTTCGTCCAGAGAACTGCTTCAGAAGTAGAGGACCAGCGTAGTCAACACCTGAGTTTTCAAATGGAAAGGCTTGCCGCACGCGTACGCCAGGTAAATCGGCCATTAGCTGCTGGGATGTTATTTGACGTTGACGAAAGCATCTGAGGCATTTGTGAGTCAATTTTCGGATGAGATTTCGAGCACCAAGAATCCAATATGTTTTGCGAGCAATAACAAAGAGAGCTGAAACACCAGGGTGCAAATTCCGACTATGTAAATCTGCTAGGATGAGTTGTGTTATGTTACTGGACTTCGGTAAGATGATTGGGTGTTTTCCGGCTGCATCGAGCTCTGAATTCCGCAGGCGACCACCAACACGCAATAGTCCCTGAGTGTCCAAAAATGGATGAAGTTTTTGCAATCTGGATCGGGAACTAACAGAGTTGCCTCTCTGTAAACCGACTCTTTCATCATTGAAAGTATTTTGAGCGTATTTCAGCAAAACCAATTTAGCTCGTTCAAGGTCATCAAAGGTGGGACAGGAAACGTGGTTAACTTGATGGAGCTTAGATGCATTGAAGAATCTAAACATGTACGCCAAAATTCGCACCAGCTTTGTCCACTTTGATACCCGCTTCAAAAGCCAGTCAATTGGGTCGTAGTCTTTAACAATTGTGACCATTGTGCTGACATTGGACCTTAGGGCAGCTAGTGCTTCAGGTTCGGTAATTTTATCACAATTATTAGAACGGTTTATAATAGAATTATATGTCACCTCATCGCTTAGCCAGTCAGGCCCGTTCCACCAGAGATCATGGCTGAGTAGGTTTGGGGCAGACATTCCTCGAGAAGCGCAATCAGCTGGGGTTTCCTTCGAGGTAACGTGGTCCCAGAATCTTCGAGGCAAATTTTCTACAATTTCGGAAGTACGGTTGGCTTCAAATGTTTTCAATTTCAAGGGTGGCTGGGAAAGCCACGACAATACAATGGTTGAGTCGCACCAAGCAAGAACTTTGATGGAGTCATGAGGCAAGGCTTCTAGAACACGTTTTAGTAGGCGCGATAATAAAAGTGCCCCACAAAGCTCCAGGCGGGGCAAAGATTTTTGTTTGATGGGTGCAACCCGCGTTTTTGACGCGATGAGCGCCACGTGAATAGCTCCAGAACTATCGATAAATCTTGCGTAGATCACAGCGGAATAGGCTTGGATGGAGGCATCTGAAAATCCGTGCAGCTCCAGTGATGAATTATTATTTGGCACGAAACGTGGAAGTTTGAAGTTTTGTAGGGTGTGTAAATCTTCTCGATATTGTGACCACAAAGCTGCTAGGTTTGATGGTAGGGATTCATCCCACGAGAGATTTTGTGACCATAGTTCTCTCAGCAAAATTTTAAAATGAACGACGATTGGAGATAATATTCCCATGGGGTCAAAGATACGAGACACATCAGAGAGTACTTGGCGTTTTGTAGAGGCCGCATTAGTGGAATGAATGATTTTGTAGCCCAACATGTCACTTGCCGGCTCCCAGTAGACTCCCAGGACCTTCTTAACATTTTCATCTGGAGATTTTAAAAATGTTAGATCTTGAGTGCTTACTGATATCCGAGGGCAATTTGAAATCCACTTTCTTAACTCAAGGCCTGCCTGGGACAACAAATGTGTTAAATCATTCCGCTTTAAAATGATTTCCTCTTCTGTCGCAGCACCTGTGAGGACGTCATCAACATAGAAGTCTTCGAGCAACATCTTTGAAGCTAACGGGTGTACTGACTTGTAGTCTTGGGCCAATTGTTGTAGAACACGAACTGAGAGATACGGCGCACATGCTGTTCCGTAGGTTACCGTACACAATTGGTAATGTTTTATTTGCTCCGAGGGGGATTCTCTCCAGATTATTCGCTGGTAATTTTTGTGGTTCTCCGAAACCCATATCTGCCGGAACATCTTTACTATGTCGGCTGAGAAAACGTAACGGTAAAACCGGAAGCGCAAACAGACTGAGAACAGGTCTCGTTGTATGCTGGGCCCAATGTGGAGTGTGCTGTTGAGTGAGATCCCATTAGAGTCTTGGAAGGATCCATCAAAGACAACTCGTAATTTTTCACCAAGAACTGGATGGTGGGGCAAGTAGAAAACTCTACTATCGTTGATGTCGACATCTTTCGGGTGGACTTGACGCATATGACCTAGGTTTTCATACTCACGCATGAAGGTGGTGTACTGCTCTCTTAGACTGGGATTTCGTTGGAGTCGTCTTTCTACGGAATAGAAACGAGACAAAGATCCAGTAAGAGTATTTCCAAAGCGGGGGTCTTCAATGTTGAACGGTAATTGAACCACGTATTTACCATCAGCTGCCCGAGCGTGGGTTGATTTGAAGTGGCATTCTACATAGGCATCATCAGGGTCCACTTTCACTTGGTGCTCGGACTCCTCCAATTCCCAAAAACTTTGTAAACACCGGCCGATATCTACGGTTGAAACAAGAGACATAGTCTGGTTACTAACCTGTAATATATCGACACAGGTAACCACCCATCCAAAGATCGATGAGATGGCCATAGTGTTTCCCTGAGAATCATAGCGCCTGTCGAATGTAAGTATGTTCCAAATGTGTTCGAGGCCAAACAAAACGTCAATCTGGGATGAAAAGTTGTAAAAGGGATTAGCAAGAGACACATCCTTCAAGTAAGCCGCAGCTTGATTGTTGAATGACTGAGTTGGAAGCGGAGTGGTTATCTGGGATAAGACATGAACCATTGCATCGAGAGTATGTTGAGACACCCGAGATTGTACTGAAATGTGACAGGATCCACGTGTGGTTTCCGCTTTTACTGAAGAGATCCCGCTTACTAAAATCTTCGAAGGATACCGGGCAAGTCCTAGGCGTTGGGCGAAACTTTCGGTTATATACGACAACTTGGAGGCAGAGTCCAGCAAAGCACGGCAGGGTATCAATTGGCCAGAACGATTCTTCACTTGAATTAAGGCAGTAGGCATAATAAATTCTGTGCGATTTCTTCCTCTAGTGTCACGAAACGCCTCAGGAAATGACGGCAGTGAGACAGGGTATGCAACATTAGCGATGGTTGACCAAGGACCAACGGATGGACCGGGCGCATGCGGCGCTGGCGCTTCATCTGGTTGAAGTCTGCCAGTTGGTGTAGCAGAAGGCATATGTAGCATAGTGTGATGACGTTGACGACACTCCTTACACGCATTTTTCGAGGGACAGTTCAAAACAGAATGACCTATCCGGAGGCAGTTGTAACACAGCGAGGCTTCCTTCACAAAATTTCGACGATCGCTCAAAGTAAGTTGTAGAAATGAAGGGCATTTGAAAATCGAATGATTTGTCGCTTTACATTTAAAGCAAGCATTTGATTTGCCATTTGTACTCACCAGGCATTTTGCATTATTGCTTTGGAATCTATTTGAGTTACCTTGCTTTCCTTGGGAAGTCGACTTACGTTGGCACAACTCCAATTCCTCGCATCTGTTGTCCAGAAAATCAAACAAGTCGTCAATAGTTGGGTTGGGATTATTACGGCTGTCGTGAATCCAACGGCTTTTTGATTCAGGGTCAACCTTGGGAAGCAGCAAGTAAATCAACCAGCAGTCCCTACCTTGCCTATCAATTGCCTCAAGACCCCGAATAATTTCATTCGCTTCGTCAGAAATCTTCCTCAAAATGGAGCCATTTTCTGTGAGTGTAGAAGGCAGTGCCATGAAAGTTTCAATAAAAGAATTCACAATGTGTTTAGGACGATCGTATCTATCATTGAGACGAATCCACGCGGTCTTATAAGCCGCATTGGTAATAGGAATGTGTTGAATTAGTCGAGCAGCATCATCTTTTAGCAAAGATTTCAAGTAGTGAAACTTTTGTGTATCAGACAATGTTGCTTTTGAGACAACTGTACTTTCAAACAAGTCTTTAAAGCTGGGCCAATCTTTATATAACCCGTTAAACGAAGGAATGTTGATTCGTGGCAATTCGTTTTCCTTCCTCACATTGGTTGTAGAAATTTGTTGCAAAAATGTGGCCTGTTGCTCCGTTAGCTTTTCAATAGCATCGCTATTACTAGCGCCTTCGTCCTGTTTCGGGACATATTTTGTCCTTAACGCATATAGCTTACCCCGTGCTGCCAAATATTTGTCTTCGTATGTCGCAAAATCTAGCTCTGGATCACCGAAATTTTCCACGTTTTTGTACTGATGCAGTTCATTAGTGGATTTCACAAACCCCTGCCATGCTTCCTCCAAACGTTCCAATCGGCTTACCACATTCTCCCAAGTACAGTCATCAGGTGGGTTTTCGGCAAAAGAAAGAAGTCGAGTCAGTGAGCCCTTCCAACGACCTCTGAGGGCCACCAACGAATTCATATCATCGCTCATATTACCTTAGAACCAGCAAATTAATTTTGTAAAAATGTATGAAAATTCCGGATAGACTGGCTAATCCGGCTCCAGGAAGGACCAACTCTTATGTTAAGGAATAAACAACACGAGATTGAGTTTATTTTAACCTAAGGAAATGAATTTTGTTATGTTAAATTATTGATTTTGCTCACGGATCAAAAATAATCTTTATTTGTCAATGGTTCGATTATAAGTAATTTTTACAGTTTATTTGAATAAGCATGTACCGCAAACTCGTATGTTGATCGATACACAAGAGCCATTTATTTATTTATATCATTGAGTTATTTACTCCGAATACAAGAAATGCATTTTGCATAGGAATAAATAAAGAGAGTGACAATTGTTTCAGAGATGAAAATAAATAAATGCGTTTTTGATTACCGATATAGATGATGTTCAAATGTAAATATGTTGTTAAAAATACTTAATTGATTGTATTTTATAATGTTTATTATTCAAAGTTTAGACAAAAAGTGAAAAGAACAAAATGAAAAATAATAAATTCTTGAAGTAATTTACACAGGGTAAATTGATTAATAAAATCAAAGTACATATATACAAAGTTAAATATTTTAGTTGTTCATATATATTCTATATAATTCAACACGCCTCCTCAACTAAAATTCTTGTTTTGAAGACCCATTGATGAAATAAATAAATTGTGTTTGATATTGGGGAGTGGTTTTGTCAAAACGTCTGCTATCATCTCGGCTGTGGGTTTGTATTGAATGTTTATAATTTTTTCTTCAACTGCTTGGCGTATAAAATGATATTTATAGTCTATGTGCTTAGTTCTTGCATGGTGACCTCCAAACTTTGTCATCTGTTGAGCACTTTGTGAATCACTGAAAACTGTTGTTGCTTCATCAGACAAATAACCCAATTCTTTCAATAAATATCGCAAATAATATGTTTCTTTAGCGGCTTCTGAGAGAGCGATAAATTCTGATTCTGCACTAGATGTTGCTACTACACGTTGTTTTGTTGATGTCCAAGAAATTGCAGCACCTGCGAGAAAGAAACAAAAACCTGTTTGAGATTTTCTGTCGTTAATATCTGTGGCCCAATTCGCATCCACATAACCTACTAATGGTTCATTATTTTTTCTATAAATTAACTTAAATTTCTTAGTTGTATTTAAGTATCTAATAATTTGCATTGCCGCAGTCCAATGCTGCTTACGCGGATCCTGGCAAAACTGCGAGAGCATATTTACACTACATGCTATATCAGGACGACTGTAAACTGATAGATGTAGAAGCGAACCGATAATTTCTTGATATTTCGTTTTATTAATATTTTCCGCTTCTCCTGGAATTGTAGGATTCTTTTCTAAATTTATTTTATTTTGCAAAGGAACTTTTGCTGGTTTTGAATTTTCTTGACCATATTTTCGAATAAGATTTTCTATGTATCCAGGTTGCGATATCGCTATCATATCATTTTCGATTTCAACTTCCAATCCAATACAATGTTTTGGTTTTCCTAAATCTTTTATTTCAAAATTACTTTTCAAAATTCTTATTAATTTTTCCACCTCATTCTCATTATTATATGCTATCAATATATCATCAACATAAAGTGTTACTATCATTACACTATTCCCGGTTTTGAAATAAATACATTGATCGTGCTTAGATTGGTTTAAGCCAAATTGTTTAAAAACTGCATCAATTCTCTTAAACCATTGACGAGCCGCTTGTTTTAATCCGTAAATAGCCTTTCTTAATTTACAAACTTTGTTTTTAGATTGTTCAAATCCTTCTGGCTGAAACATGTATATGTCTTCATCTAAGTTACCATTTAAAAATGCGGTTGAAACATCCAGCTGCCTTAATTTTAAGTCATTTTGAACTGCAAGTGCATATACAAGACGTAAAGAGCTTTGACGAACAACAGGTGCGAATGTGTCCATATAGTCAACACCATATTCTTGTGAATAACCTTTTGCAACAAGCCTTGCTTTTCGTTTTTCAACTGTTCCATCTGTTCTAAGTTTTGTTTTATAAACCCATTTACAACTTATAGGTTTTTTATTTTCTGGTAAATCTACCAGATCCCAAGTTTTATTTTTCAGTAATGACTTGTGTTCTTCTTTCATTGCAGCTTTCCATTCTTCAGACTCATTACAGTTTAAAACGTCTTTAAATGTTTTCGGATCGTCATTAGTGTTTCCTTTAACTAATTTCGTTGCATCTTTATTTCTAGTCCATGATCTTAAACGTTGCTTTATAGAATTGATTTCAGATTCTGATTCTTCTTCTTCTTCTTCTTCTGTTGCGTCTATTTGGTCTGTACTATCAAAAAATTCATAGTTTTCTTCAGGTTCTTTTATTTTTGGACCATTATCTTTTATCGGTTTTAAAATGCATTTTCGTAGCTGTATATCATCATTATATTCATAAAATCTTGTTGTAGTTTTATCATTACATTTTTCCTCTATACATATATCTTTTTCTAAGAATTTGACATCTCTACTTTTTAAAATCGATTTAGTATCTTTTTCCCATAGTATATATGCTTTAGATTTTTCATCATATCCGACTAATACACCTTCGTAACTACGAGGCTCAAATTTAGTTTTTCCTGGTCTATTATTTAAAATAAATGCCTTACAACCTATTTTACGGAAATGTCGTATAGTTGGAACTTTTCCTGACCATAATTCCTCTGGTGTTTTCTTCTGGTTTAAGTTTGTTGGACAGCGATTTCTAATATAAGCTGCAGTGCGAACTAATTCTGCCCACAAAAACTCTGGTAAATTTGATTCAACCATGAAACATCTTACCATTTCAACAAGAGTTCTGTTCATCCTTTCAGCAACTCCATTCTGCTGAGGGGTGTAAGCTACGGTCAGTTGACGTTGAATTCCAGTTTCACTAAGATATTTTGAAAAATCTCTTCCAACTAATTCTGGTGCATTGTCACTTCTAATACATTTAATTTTCTTGCCTTTTTCCAACTCAACACTATTTTTGAATTCTTTAAATACGCCCAAATACTCACTCTTATTTCTTATAAAATATACCCATACTTTTCTTGAGTAGTCATCTATAAAAGTGGCAAAATATAATTTTTTCCGTGCAGATTCCACTTTCATTGGTCCACATAAATCTGTATGGATCAACTGCAATATTTCTGTAGTAGATTTTTCATTTTTCTTAGGGAATGGACTTCTTGTTTGTTTTGCTCTAATGCATGTAGAACATTTTACTTTTTGTTGAATATTAATATTCGGCAAACCATGAACCATTTCATGTTGTTTCAGAAACATTAAATCATTTGAATTAAGATGTCCTAATCTTTGATGCCATAAGTCGAAATTCGAGCTTAATTCGTTAATTTTTCTGCAAAAAATATTACGTGCCCTTTCAGATTTAATTAAATAAAGATTATCTTTCTTATATGCTTCGATATATACAAATCTGTCCTTTATGATTTTAGTAACAGAACCTTTCATTAAAACTTGATAGCCATCATCTGTTAATTTCGTCGTTGACACCAGATTACTTCTCAGTTCAGGAATATATAATGTATTATATAGCTTGAAATTAGCTTTCTGATTATATAAAATAAATTTCAATTCAGCTGTGCCAATGCCTTTAACATCAAGCACTTTATTATCTGCTAACACAACTTTTCCAGTGTAATCATAATTGATTTCAGAAAATAAAGATTCATCATAAGACATATGTGATGTGGCACCACTATCAATACACCAATTAGCAAATTTATCATTTCTGGTACCTGATTTTATTTCATTACAACCTTGAGCATTACCTCTTATTAATTCTAGCTCTTTTACGACTTGATTTTGATCTGTTCTGACTCTACAATTTTTTGCCTTATGTCCTTTTCGACCACACTTATAACATTTATAAGGAAATTCACTATCGGACATACCTGTTTCCTTTTCTTTGAATTTAAATGATTTTGGTTTCCATTTCTTTACCTTTAATGCATTTTCTTTGCCTTCTTCATGCTCATTTTTATCACCAATTTCAACCAATCTCGATCTCAAAATGTTCAATCCAGGGAATTCATTTGATGTATCAAATGCAGCACGTATTTCTTTGTATTGTTCACTCAAACCATCGAGCAATATAATAACTAGTAAACTTTCATCCAGATTAACATCCATTTCGGATAAACATGAAACACAAATATCAAATTTGATTAAGTAATCCGATATACTTTCTGTTGCTTGCATTTTTAAACTTAATAACTTACGAAAATTTTCAGCTTTGCGTCTTGTTGATTTTCGGTCATACGTTTCTTGAAGATAAGACCATATCTCACAAGCTGTTTTTAAATTTTTTACCATCCTTACTATGCTTGGTTCCATTGCTATAATAAGCTCTGAACGAGCATCAAGTTGTAAATCATCATAAATATGTTGGTTTTCCAAAGATTTTTTAAACTCATCTTTTTCTTCTTTAGATGCCTTTTCAGATAATTCACAAACCACAGGTCTTTTTAAACTTCCTGTCACAAACTGCAATAGTCTTGCCTTATGAAGAATTGCTTCCATTTGCGCTTTCCATGTTGCATAATTTGCGCCATTTAACAAAGGAATTCGACCGTTCAATGCCATTTTGCAGCAATATAAGCGAAATTTTATTTTATTTCTTAGTTTTTGCAACTAAAATCCTTTTTATCAATTAACAATGGTTAGGTGTGAGGCCCATAACCTATTAAAAATACTTAATTGATTGTATTTTATAATGTTTATTATTCAAAGTTTAGACAAAAAGTGAAAAGAACAAAATGAAAAATAATAAATTCTTGAAGTAATTTACACAGGGTAAATTGATTAATAAAATCAAAGTACATATATACAAAGTTAAATATTTTAGTTGTTCATATATATTCTATATAATTCAACATATGTAATCATGAGCTTGTAGTTAAATGAAAGAATTAACAACAAGAAAATCACTAGACAGTAATTTTGTAATACCAATAAACAGCAGAAGCAAACAAAATAGCACTGACAATCTGTTCAGAAACAGCTACTTTAAGAAATTTTTGAAAAGATGTACCTACATATAGTGGCTCCAACTTAATTCAAACCTCTTATATATATTGTATATATTTATATAAATATATATCTGTTTAGAGGCCTCAAAACAGGACTTGCGATACTTCCCGCTGAATGAGAGTGTTTCTCAGTAAACAATTCTATTTTACGCTCTCAAAATAAAAGATCGTAAGCGTACATGTGAGTTTTGTTTCCACAATTGTGTATGACGCTGACATCACTGTTATAAATCATATAACCGGTTAAAAAATTTATAGAGGGAAAGATTAGTATAAAATAAATTAATAAACATAAATTATTAATAAGTGAGCAATGTTTCCGAGCTCCATCAAAGCAAAGAAATATTATTTCTTTGTCACTTACCAAACATCATCTACAGAAATCAGATTTACTTAATATCAGAAACATGACTTAGATTCACTGAAATGATATATTCGAAACTGGAAATATAACATGTTTAATAATCCCACTAAATATTCAATAAAAATTTAATATATTTACGGTTGACATTTATATTTTTATTTTTAAAGTTGAATCATAACTGATTCAAGCAAAAAAATATGGAACACGATTGACCATAAAGGCCATCCCAGCAACTTCCCTCTAATTTTAACAGCTAAAAACGGTATTATTTTAATTTTAAACTTGCTATAACTTTCGAATGGATCAGCCGATTCCCACGTATTAAGCGGAGATTTATCAATACCTATAAAGAATCGCATATACAATTCCGGAGTGTTTTGAAAATTACGAATTTTTGGTTTACGATATCTTACGAACGCGTGAAACGATTTTAACCCGCTCGACTCAGTTTTTGACAGTCAAGAGCTGAATAATTTTTGGAATCGATATGTACAACAGTTAAAAAGTTATACTAAAAAAACACTTTTGAAAAAAATGCAAGTTTTCATTTGATATTTCTCGAAACGTACTGCTCCAACCCGGTTCCGATTCACAGGAAATCGAGGTTTTGAAACAAACCATTATAACGCCACTAGCTTGGTTCGACCACTAATTGATCACTATTTAAATTCAGAAGTTTCTTAACACAATCACTTTTTTCGAATTTTTCGGTTGGTAGCTATCGGCATGATTTTTGATTGTAAATAAAAACAACTTTTGAAAAATATGTCTTTTGTTCCAATTCACAAGAAATCTAAGTTTGAAGGAACCCATTGAAACGCGACTGGATTCGGGTCAACAATTCAAAAGTTATAAGCGGGTCACATTCTTGCCCACACACGCAAGCACACACACATACAGACATACTGACGGCTTATCAGGAATATTCAGGAAAGCTTCCTAAGAACTTAAAACGTTGGGATCGGGTAAAAACTCGATTATTTCAAAACGGTTCCAAACCAGTAACTTCCCACTTTTTTGAAAATGTTAAATTTTCTTAGCGGGAAGTTAAAAATTATTTTCGTACTTTTAAGACGTGAATTTTTAGTTCAAGAGCTAAGTTGATGTGATTTCTCCAATGCATTGCCCTGTCAATTCATAGGTTAATATATTTCGTTTAGTTATACTCGTATGTAGTTATTTATGTAACTGAATTAGAGCCAGAACCCCTGGATGCATATAAGTTATGGTAATAGATTAAAATTTGGGAATACAGCTTTGTTATTTCGTCTATTTTCTTTTATATTTTTGCTCCTCGTTTTACATTACTTTTGTAAAGCAGTAAGTCATTGAAATTATTAGTGCTGGCTGGTATTTTTATAGTTGTAACTAATAATATTTTATTGTTTTTGTGTATATAGCAGAGATGGGCATAATGCACTATATTTTTAGTGCACTACCAATTTCACTACCAGTATTCACTTAGTGGTAGTGCAATTCTTTTTTCACTACCACTAAATGGTTAGTGGTAGTGAAACATCAAACGGCACTACCACTAACCATTTAGTGGCATCTAAAAAAAAATTGCACTACCACTAAATTTTAGTGGTAGTGAAATTTTAATAGCACTATCACTAAATTTAGTGGTATTTAAAAAAAATTGCACTAACACTAAATTAAATAGGAAAATATAGAAATGAACTCAAAAACGGTAAATTTTGTTTTCTTATTTAAAAGCACGCTTTACCAAAACAAAAAAAAATTTAAAATAAACATCTATTACATTGTCATATTACTATAGTGATGTTAAACTCATGTTATAATTCAGCGACAAACAACTGATATTATACTTTTATATGAAGTTTTTTTTATACGAATCACTCTGTTCTCTGACAGCTGTTTTGACAGTTTAAAGTGACGTCTCTACTCAGTATTGTTTGGTAAATCATCATGAACAGGTTAACTCCAGAACAACGCTTCCAAATCGTGGAAATTTATTTTCAAAAACAGTGTTCAATTAATCGTCCGTCTGAGACCACCATAAAGAACGTAATTACCAAATTTCGGTCTACATTCACTCTTTTGAATGCCAAGCCACCGAAAAGAATGAAAAGAGTGCGTACAGAAGAAAATATTGCTGTCGTTGAGGCCAGTGTCGAAGAAAACGGCAATTTATCGATTCGTCGTCGTGCGCAAGAAGTTGGACTTTGTCCATCGACTTTATGGAAAATTCTGCGTAAGGATTTGAGTTTGGTGCCATACAAAATTCAATTGGTGCAAGAATTAAAGCCGTAAATTCAGTAATTGGTCGCTTAATCAATTAGACGAAGATCCGCTTTTTTACCGCAAAATTCTCTTCAGTGATGAGGCGCATTTTTGGTTGAATGGATATGTCAACAAGCAAAATTGCCGTATTTGGAGCAAAGATAATCCACACGCCGTTCAAGAATTACCAATGCATCCCGATAAATGTACTGTTTGGTGCTGTCTATGGGCTGCACTATGTTTCAAAGACCTACTTTTTCCGTGCGAAATTAATATCTTTTAAAATATTAAACTTTTTAGAGCAAAATTGAAAGCGGAGCTAAAGCAGGCATTTTTAAATAAATCTAAAAAAAATTAACCCATTGGTGACCAATAAGATGCAAAAAAAAACAGTAATAAATAATTTATTTTATTTTTTTTTATAAAAAAATTGTTTTATTTTAGTTTTGGATAAATCTAATCATTGGTGGCCAATTATATGTAAAAAAATTATTTATTTTATTATTTTTTTATTAAAAAAAATATTTTACTTTAGTTTTCAGTTAAATTGATTGTATTAGTTAACTGCAATTCGTTTGGAAGACACATTTGACTCAAAAGATTTATTGAAGTAGCGGGTAAAAATTCTCCTTGTTCGTAGTGGTTTCCTTCGTTCACATTTGCATTTATAACATTGGAACTTAGAAGCTCTACAACTTCACGTGGAAGCTTTAAAGGCTTATGTTGTTGCATGCGCCTGCTTAAGTATTTTGTCGAAATTATTGGATCGGATGTATCTAAGGCTCTGTTGAAAACATCTTGAAGATTGTTTGTTCTGCTGTTTTTCCGAGCATGATGCAATCTGTCGGATTTATAAATCTTATGGCGCGATTCAGCTGCCGATTCACTAAAAACACCAATTGGCAAAATAGTGTTCTCTATAACTTGCTTGGAATGAATTAAAACCTTGTGAACAGTGGAGGTCATTGGAAGCCAACGATATAAACCTTGTATCATCTTTGCTGTTTGTGCTTCCAAAGCCACCAACTTTAGGCATATCTACACGAAGACCCAGTTCCCGCCAAAAAGCTCTTTGAATTTCTTCTTTTCTCTTCAAAACTTTAAGTTTGTGATCCTCTGACCGTATTTGCCATTTTTCTACTTTACAGTAAACCAGTTTGACCTAAAACAGCCGTCGAAAGCTCCGCTGCTGCTCTCCTTTGCCCATACTCCGACTTTTTGCAAAATGGAACCTCTGGACGCCCCACAGTGGAAGAAGTAGTTTTAGTAGCTGCTTTTTTAATTTTGAAAGATATCTCGCTATTTAGCCATGAAAAGTTTTTATTTCGAAAGTGATCTTATCTTCTTCTACTTTTTGCCCATTTTGTTTTTAGATACTTGCAGAAAAGACGTACCTTCTCCACCAAAATTTTTTCGCAATCATCGTCCATCTCAGACGCATCAACTTTATTTAAGACATACTGGACAACTATATCATTTTTTTAGTTTTTTGAGGGTTCTTTTAACCAAATTTCAAAAAGTTCGATTTTTTTCAAAGTATAAGAATCTACAAAAAGGGATATTATTCGGATAGTGCAACTTTGAGCAATATGAGATAAATCCTAGTAAATGAACCAAACTTTAGTCTATTCAAATATGTTTACATTTGGTTTGCCAAACGTTGACATTTTTTTAAAAGGTTACATGAAATTAAAATTTTGAAAAAACCCATTTGGTTAAAGGTTATTTTAAAAAATTAATTTTTCAAAATCAAATTTTATATATTTTCAAAAATTTAAGAGAAAAAACTTAAGTACTTACATGACAGATTATTCTCCATTACAAATTATTTATAAAATTTTAACACAATTTTCACAATAAATGCTCAAACTTTTGATTTAAAATTAATATTTTACAAAAATGTTTCAACACGTATGGCAACAATGACTTTGACGGCGCGCTGTCAAATAGTGTTTTGTATTTTTCAAAAATAAATTGTCAATTTGTTTGAATTGGAGTGTTAGAAACTGCTTGGCAAAAAAACAAAGCTATATTGATAGTTTTGAAATTTGAATTTCGCACGGAAAAAGTAGGTCTTTGAAACATAGTGGGCTGGTTTAATCATCGGTCCTTATTTCTTTAAAAATGAGGAAGGACGACGCTTTACCGTGAATAGGAATCGATACAGAAGTATGATCAATGAATTTTTGGTGCCAAAACTTCAAGATATGGCTGTAAACGAAATGTGGTTTCAACAGGATGGTGCCACTTGTCATACTGCGGGCGAAACAATGGACTTATTGAAAGAACATTTCAACGACAACATTATTTCGAGAAATGGACCGGTGAATTGGCCTCCGCGTTCGTGTGATTTGACGCCACTCGATTATTTTTTGTGGGGATAATAGTCGTGGTGGCCATATGCCCGAAATTATATTTAAATGTTAAATGACAAGAAATTATCTACCAAATAAAAATTTTTTTTTGGCCATTTCATAATTTGGCATGTGTTTTATTTAAATTTCAAATCAGCAAGCTCTTATAAAAACACCCTATATACTTATATAGTGTGTTTTTCAGTTGCACTAAAATTTAGTGGTAGTTCGATTTTTTTTAAATACCACTAAAATTTAGTAGTAGTGCAATTTTTTTTTAAATACCACTAAATGGTTAGTGTTAGTTCAATTTGATGTTTCACTACCACTAAACATTTAGTGGTAGTGAAATTTTAATAGCACTACCACTAATTATTTAATATTTAGTGCACTAAAAATATAGTGCAATATGCCCATCCCTGGTATATAGTATATATACATTAGGGGGCCTATTAACTATATGGGATAATTTTTTTTTAATAAATTTCTTTCACGCCAACCCCCAGATTGGTTCAAATTGCTAAATAAATAGTCCCTTGAAAATTTGAGCTCAATCGGATGAGGGGATAGGGTACCCCTGACCACCCCAAAAATTACAAAATGCATGATTTTTGACTTTGATTGTCAATAACTTCGTTTATATTTATTTTACAAAAAAAATTGTTAGTAACGGTTATAGATCAAACTCAGGCGAACAACTTTTGTTCACAAATGTTTTCGTATCTCTAATATCTACTGAATTAAAAGAAAATATAAACCAAAAACCATGGATTTATTCATATGTTTATATGGGTGATTTCATTTACCAAATATAGGCGTTACATGAGAAAAAAATATACGTTTATATAATAATTTTATATGTGGCAAATATTTTATTTTTTTTTTTTTTTGGTTATGGCTTCTTTTTGTAAATAATTACAAAACCTAATTTATTGTTATAAAAAGAACACTACCGAGGTAATTATTGAGAATATGTAGCAAAATTAATGTCTGTACAATCCGGAATCAAAAGATTACAAATATGTTTACCAAATTTACAGTTTGTTTTGTCCATTTCCTTTCCACAAATTTTTTAATTCAGGAAAAACAAAATAATAATACAAATTTTAATTTTTTTGTCAAGTAAAATTATGTTACACCTCACTAAGAATTGTCTTGGTAAAAAAATAAAAATTCGCTTCCAAAGTTGGAAAATCTAAATATTTTTCGTACATAAATGAACCCACATAAATTCCAAATTTTGTGTTTTTAATGAATTTATATTACAGGAAAAATTAAATTAGTATTAAAAAATTAAAAATTCGGTTCCAGGGTTGGAAAATAGAAATTTTTTGGTACATAAAAGTAACCATATAAGTTACCAATTTTGGTTTTTTCAGTGAATTAAACCTATTTTATACTGCGCTAAGAATTAAAAACCAAAAAAATAAAAATCCAATTTCAAGGTTGGAATATCGACATTTTTTTTTTAGGAGTAGGACCAACACTCCGGGGAATACCCCTATATATGCAGTGTATTGCGCTGGAACTAGGAAAATAGATTTTGGGAAGGAGGATAAAGGGAGTAGTGTCTATGGATATTCGACTTTAACCCCCTCAAATTGTAAGTGGCGGGGAAGACATCTGCAGGTAGTTTGTTCCACATACGGACTGTTCGGCCAAAAAACTAATTTTCTTTGTAATGCGTAGTGCGATTCTTTGGAATGTCGACCACAAACGCATGCGCTCTTGATGAAAACGCGTTGAGCGTAAGAAAGAATGGGTTTCAGGAACAAGTTCCCTAATTTCACCAGAGCACCTGCCATTATAGTAACGATAGAACAACGATACGCACCCCACATTGCGACGATGCTCAAGAGAGTCAATAGAGTTGGCTACCCTACTGTCTGCGATGGGTTTCATCGCCCTCTCCTGTACGCGGCGAGTAACTTCAGAATATACTTTGAAGCACCGGCCCAAATATGAGATTTGTATTCCATCTTCGGTGGGATGTAAGTGGTGTAAATATTAAGAAGATCAGAAGGGGTGAAGTATCTCTTGCACCGTCTTAAGAAGCCAAGGCACTTGAATGCTTCCTTTGCGACCTGAAAGACATGTTCCATCCATCTGACATCACACTGCACTTTCATGCCCAGAACATCAAGAGCCCCTGACTCCATAATACTTACACCACCCATAGAAACAGATGAAGCAGCATGGTCATACGTACGTCGATGCGTAAGCATACAACACTAGGTCTTACGGGCATTAAAATCAACCCTGTTCGCCTGACCACATTCGGAAACCTTCGCGAGGTCACTATTTTTCTGACTCATTAACCACATAATTTGCTATTTTTGATTTTTAAATTGAATTATACATACTTTATATATCAGGAAGAAATAAATTGGTATTAAAAACCAAAAAAATCTAAAAGACGGTTGGACAATTAGAACTTTTTGGGGTACATGAAACGGATTTTTTCTTGTTGTTTGTAAATTAAACATATTTAATATCATTGAAAGACGTTCAGAGGTATTAGAAATAAGAAGACCCAAATATTTAGCTTCCTAGCCAAAAAAATTAAACGTTTTCTTAAATGTAAATGTAACCCTATCCCCTCATCCGATTGAGCTCAAATTTTCAAGCAACCATTTTTTATATATATATATATATATATATATATATATATATATATATACATACATATATATATATATATATATATATATATATATATACATACATATATATATATATATATATATATATATATACATATATATACACATATATATATATATATATATATATATGTTTGGCGCTATCTCGGATCATGCCAAACACGAGAGGGCCAAAGTATCTTCAGAGGAAACTGCTCGCTTGAGTAGTAAGGAGCATTATCCTATATACACACCCGGAATGGTCAGACTCACTTAGATATTCCACATATGTGGGGCTGGTATCCCCTGTGTATAGGCTAGCTGCTTTAAGAGTATGTAGTGCATTTCGGACAGTGTCGGACGAGGCGGCTTTTATCATTGCGGGTATGATCCCTATCGATTTAGAAATCATGAATAGGGATAACTCTGGCTTATGTATGCAAAAATGGCAAGAACGTTGGTCAACCACTGAAAAAGGAAGATGGACTTATACAGTTTGTTTTTTTTAAAGGTATAGAACTTCGAATTGAAATAAAACACAAGAAAATCGTTTCAATGTCCATCAATTTGGCTTTATTGGAAGGATAATTTTATGCCATTAATGTTTAAATATGATTTCGAGCATGTGGCCGCCGCGGCTGGCTCGAATAAAGCCAATTCTACAGGTCCAATTTTCAACCACTTTTTCGAGCATATGGGGCCGTATGTTGGCAATAGCGCCACGAATGTTGACTTCCAAGTTCCCTAACGTTTCTGGTTTGTTGGCGTAGACGAGCGACTTCACATATCCCCAAAGAAAATAATCCAATGGTGTCAAATCACACGATCTTGGTGGCCAATTGACAGGTCCATTCCGCGAAATTATGCGCTCATCGAATGTTTCCTTCAATAAATCGATTGTGACGTGCGCTGTGTGGCATGTAGCGCCGTTTTGTTGGAACCACAACTCATCCACATTCATTTGCGCAAAATCTTCCATAAAGTTGATGGACAAAGCTCCAATTGCTGCGCACGGTGGCGAATCGATTCATTCGGGTCCTCTTCAACACTTTGCTCTACAGCGGCAATTGTTTCTTCGGTGCGCACTGTTCGACGTCTCTGCGGATGCGTATTATCACATAGAGTAAACGTAGTGTGAAAACGATCCATGGTTAACCGAATTAATTGCTCTGATGGACAATTATGTCGACCATAAAATGGACGGAGCTTGCGGTAAACTTCGCGAACTGAACCATTACTTTCGAAATAAATTTGCACGATTTGCAAGCGTTGTTCTTTTGTCAACCTGTTCATGATGAAATGGCAAACCAAACTAAATATTAATCACTTGACAGCTGACAAAATGGCCGCCAGCTAAAAAAGTGATGCCAACTTAAAGTTCTATACCTCAATAAAAAACACCCAATACATTAATACCCGACATCAGATTATGGCTGACTAGGAAACATGGTGATCTGAACTATTACCTAACACAGTTCTTGTCTGGACATGGTTGCTTTAGGTCATATCTATTTCGTTTTAAGCACGAAGACTCTCCGTTCTGTCCACATTGTGGTGGGAATGTGGTTGAGGATGCTGAGCATGTCGTCTTTGTCTGCTCACGATTCAGCAACTGGAGGTCGTATTTAGAGGAAGGTTTGGGGCGTACGATCAGCCCGGACAATATTATTCCGACCATGCTGGAATCCTTATTGAATTGGACCAGCGTGTGTAGTTTTGTACAGCTTGTTCTAATAGAACTTCGCAGGTTAGCACAGATTCGTAGGAGATTTAGTACGTCTTAGGATTCGTTAGCAACTGACGATTAAATATGCGCATCAGTTCCGAACCTCCTTACCTAGGAACTAAGGAGGACGTAGGAATAATACTGATAATACTACCCACCCTGATGAAATGCCAAAGCTGTCCCAGGGTGGTGCTAGTGAAGCTGTCGTGGGGCCACTATTGATAGTTGCTATCATTACGTCCATAAAAAAAAAAAATATATATATATATATATATATATATATATATATACATATATATATATATATATATACATATATATATATATATATATATATATATATATATAAATAAGTTGTCCTATGTTCGAGATTTTATAATTTGAGAACCACTCAACCGATTTTGAAGCGAGTACATGCGTTGGAAAGGTTTACTTTCACTGATGGTTTATAAAAAAACATCGAAAAATATCTACGAATATGCGTTATACGCGCACTTTTATGATGGTGTGTTTTCCCTATAAAAAATGTATTTATTTTCTTATGAGAATTGCATTTTGTCGGTATAAGGCTCTGCTTTCTCGCATCATTGACTTATTTAATGTCTGTGTGTTTATTGATTGTCATTCAAATTTACAGTGCGAGTATTGACATTTTAATTATTGATTTGTAATCTTTCAGTTAAAATTGCATAAAAAAGGAGTGTGAGTCCGATCACATCTATTAATTAAAAACCTTGGGGTACATGAATCGGATTTTTTCTTGTTGTTTGTAAATTAAACATATTTAATATCTTTGAAAGACGTTCAGAGGTATTAGAAATAAGAAGAGCCAAACATTTAGCTTCCTAGCCAAAAAATTAAACGTTTTCTTATATGTAAAAATAACCGATAACATAATTTTTTTTTTGATGTGTTAACATCTATACGCGCGCCTCTAGGGCAGTAAACTATCAGTTTCAATACATACGCAAGTGTTAGGTGTAAGATGTAAGAGTAAATCATCGTTTGTTTGTTCGTTGCTTGGCAGTCGGTATTGAAAGTGATTATTGGGCGATTTTCATATAATTTTCCCACGCAATTTTCTCCGGAAATTCATAGCCGATTTTATTAATTTTTGGATTAAAACGCTAGTGCGGTTTTCGACGAAGAGTTTAGGCCAAAAATTAAGACTATCCGGTATCGGCGAGCGGAGATTTAAGTGTTTTAATTCGGAGTATTAATTTGGAGTAATAATAAAAAAGTGTTTTATGTTGATCTTCGGTTTTGTCTTATGCATAGCAAAGATAATAGTGACGTGGTAATACGTAAATACATATATAAAAATGAGATAGCAAGACAGCAACGTATGTAGCTTATGTACAAACATAACAATGTATGTATGTACATTTGTCTGTTGCTTTGCATTCTCTTTGTTTGTTGTGGGTTTAATATAAAATAAATAAAAAGTATTAATTTTTTTTTTCATTTTGAGTGCATCTACTTAGTGCGTCGGTATTAAAAGAAAAAAGAAAAGAAAGTATATGGCAGAAAAAAAGAAAAGAAAGTATATGGCAGAATATCGGAGGAAAAAGAGAGAGCAGGCACAGCTTCTTGCTCAACCAGTCTGTCCAGAATGTAATAAAATTTATTCATTTTTTACTTCTGCCCTACACCGAAAATGGTTCACGCGAACTAGAAGAGGACTATTTTTCAATGCCAACAATAATGGGTGGTGACTTTAATACGAATTTTTCAACCGTAGAAGCACTACCTCTTATCGAATTCCTCTACGATAAATTCAAGCTTACCATGAAAACTTCGTTAGAGTTCCCAACTACTACCTATCTGTTTTCTCACGTTATATCGATAGGATACAATCAAAAGTTTATGTTTCATATTTTAGCTATCACAGACCAATTTTAACTGTGTTGAAAACATACCATTAATAAATTATACAAAGTAAAATTAAATTCAATAAACTATTCTTTTTATTAAATACTTTATATTAACTCTACCTCCGGGTTTGTGGGTCTGTGTTCATAGAAATCGAACAGGTACCGTGTAACAAAAAGGAGTTAACACATCGCCCGTGAGTTCGAACACTCATTGATTTTTTTTTTAAATAAATCCTACTTTCTGTTTTAGCAAGAAAGAAACAAAAAAGAATTACATATGTAAAAGGGTATTTAAGATTCGGCACAGCCGAATATAGCATTTTTATTTGTTTTAATTCAGTAGGTGTTAGAGATGCAAAAAAAATTTGTGGGCAAAAGTTGTTCCTCTGAGTTTGATCTATAACTTTTACTAACAATCTTTTTTTGTGAAATAAATTTTAACAAAGCTATTGACAATCAAAGTTAAAAATTCGGCATTTTGCAGATTTTGGGGGTTGGGGCACCCTATCCCCTCATCCGATTGAGCTCAAATTTTCAAGGAACCATTTCTGGGGGTTGGCGTGTAACAAATCCCAACTTTGAAAAATAATTGGCAGCCTAATATACATATATGTTTATGTATATATATATATATATATATATATATATATGTATATGTATATATATATATATATATATATATATATATATATACATATATATATATATATATATATATATATATATATACATATATATATATATATATATATATATATATATATATATATATAAATAAATTGTCCTATGTTCGAGATTTTATAATTTGAGAACCACTCAACCGTTTTTGAAGCGAGTACATGCGTTGGAAAGGTCTACTTTCACTGACGGTTTATAAAAAAGAAATCGAAAAATGTCTACGAATATGCGTTATACGCGCACTTTTATGATGGTGTGTTTTCCCTATATAAAATGTATTTATTTTCTTATGAGAATTGCATTTTGTCGGTATAAGGCGCTGCACAGTGCTTTGTCCCCATATAACGATGGGACAAAAACAGAAGGAGTTGTCAGATATTTTTACAATTTGGTACACTAGCATAAACTAGCCTAGTTAAGAAAAATATGAATTTTTGGAAAAATCGGCCAAAGGACACGCCTACCTCCCATGTGTCCTGAAAGTGAAAAATATAATTTTAGCTTCAATAATGCCCACAAAATTACCAAAAGTGGTCATGCTGATACATATGCAAATAGCAACGTGTGTGTAAATTTTTATTTAAATCGGACAAAGGACTCAAGGTCCTGCCATATATTCTTTTTATTAAAAACCCTGTCACTCCTACAAAAATTGTCCGATCGTAATTAATTTTGGTATGTTAATTGATATTTGCAAGATATATATTTGTGCCAAATTTGGGTAGAATTGGATTATCAATGTGGAAAATACAAAAACATCATTAATTGAAAAATAGGCTAAAACGGTTAAAATACTCTTGCAAAAATAAAACTATAAGGATTTTTGAAAGATAACATAAATGAAAAAATTAAAGATGAAAACTAGCAATGTTAACGTCAAAAAAATCATATCGCACTTGATCCATCCAAATTTTTATTTTTTCACTTTTCAAAAAAAATCGACGCGTAGTATTAATATCCGCTGTAAAAATATCGTGCTATTTTGGCTACTTTTTGTTAATAAAATGGTTGGTTTAAAAATTCTTTTTCATATGCCTTTAATATTAAATTTAAAACTGTTTTGCTTCTACTGAACATTTTGACTTAATACCCTCCTGTTGATTAAGTGCGATATATTTTGATAAAAAAATTAAAATTTTGGATTTTGAAACATAGATTATAATAGCTTAACTTAATAATTATATTTTATAACTCCTAAAATAAAAAACGTTAAAAAAAGATATAAAGACAAACTTATAACAAAGCATCATCGCCACTTGATTCTTCCCAAAACCAATTTTCGCTTCACGAAGACCTCATCTCGTCTTCTATTATCTCATCTTCGATTTCAACATTTTCTCCAAGAATATATTTCTCAATTTCAGCATCTATTATATTATTTTTAATCTTAATGTTTCTCTTTGATGATAATACGGGATCTGAAGACAACAACAAATAGGTCCACTAGCACTCACGATCACTTATGTTAAAGGCATTTAAATTTGTAACACTTACGGTTTTTATACAATAGCAATTTTTATAGAAAATAAAAATTTCTCTCGCACTTCCGAAAAAAACTTCAAAATCGAAGTCAATCGCAACTTACAATTTACACAATAATTTAAATATGAAACAGAATCTAATTTATAATTTTTTTTGATATTAAACACTCTTAAATGCCTAATAT
The DNA here is from genome assembly GCA_951800035.1 of Linnaemya tessellans. Classification (NCBI taxonomy): domain Eukaryota; kingdom Metazoa; phylum Arthropoda; class Insecta; order Diptera; family Tachinidae; genus Linnaemya; species Linnaemya tessellans. The sequence goes on along the minus strand of OX637532.1, from coordinate 50,758,603 downwards.
TTGAGTAAAAATCATAAAATTAGGCATTTCAAAAAACGCATTTTTTTTTAAGTTGTGGTAAAAAATAGGCACTAATTTTTGAATACCCTGTTAGTTAAGAGTATAAACTTACAAAAACATGAAAAAAAAATTTTCTAATTTTATATAATTTTTTTTATACTCCATCAAACTTTAGTAATTTTTGGATTTTCAACAAAAAAAAGGGGTTTTCAGAGCAATAAAAAAAGTTATTTTGTAAATAAATACTAAATTCTAAATTTTAGTTTAACTGCAAATATATTAAAGTACCTGAAAACCAAATTTCGAGTGATTTAAAAATAAATGAATTTTTCAGAATTATTTTTGTGAAACAACTAAAACCTATATTTCTGTTAAGTCATTTTTGCAAGAAATTATCTGATTTTAACGCCCTCTCGTGGTGGCAAAAGCAATCAGAAATTTATTTTTTTTAACATTTATTTGAGATACCTTATTATCTTTCAAAAAATCTGTATTTAAAAACAATTTGAGACAAAATTTATTTTTTATTTTTGTCTATGGGTCGAAGCATAGTGCGCTGCTTGCTCGCGTCATTGACTTATTTAATGTCTGAGTGTTTATTGAATGTCATTTAAGTTTACAGTGCGAGCATTGACATTTTTAATTATTGATTTGTAATCTTTCAGTTAAAATTGCATAAAAAAGGAGTTTGAGTCCGATCACAGGGGAGATGTGTAAACAACTATTAATTAAAAAGCTATTAATCAGCTGTTTACTGATATGTAATGCATGTATTGTTTTACAGCTTTCGAAGTGTACACCGCTAGCACAATTATATGTTAATGAAAATTAGTAGCTACTACTGCACACTAGATGGTGTTTATATGCAGCTGTTAAATTTCTCTGTACTTCTTGTTTTCCGTATGAATGACAATCTCAAAGATGAAGAAGACTTTTAATTTGGCAAGTTTAGTTATTTTGTTTTCCTTATTTTGCTTTGTTTTAGTAAATTTCTTATTATATGTGCAAAAAATTTTTTTGAAAGTTATAAAAACTAAATGTTTTTGTGCTCATTTTATATATTTGTTTTTATATGCCTACAATAACATAATGTACGAATACTACTATTGCACACTAGCCTTGTGACCAACTAGCTCATTCGCTTAGTTTTGACAAGAAGCTTTAATAAAACCTATGTAATATCAATGGGTGTGATCAAAGGTTCTTGTCAAAACTGAGCGAATGAGCTAGTTGGACACAAGTCTATTGGTGATGAGTGTAATTCTAAGTAGCTGTTAAGTTTCTCTGTATATCTTGTTGTCCGTATGATTAAACCAGACATGACCAGAACAATTTCGCTCACTTATACAATAACATAAATCAGTCAAACAGAAAGCACAATGGGTCATACCTATTAATTTGGTTTTTTCTATAATTGATTCAGTTGTCGCTGAAACGGCGAGGAATGTACATGTGAGACGGAGATTTGTATGTTTTTTTTAATGTTAAATGAATTGCTTTTATCTAAAATGAATTCATTGCAGTTCAATATTTTTTTCAGAGATATCAGCATCTTAAAAATTTGCTGTAAAGAGTGAGTTGTAGTTTCCCCTATCTTCTTTAATATTCACTCTGGCTTCGTTATAGCTGTTAATTCTTATAAATTTCGATGCAATATTAACTCAATTAATGAGGCAAGGAAAAGTCAAACCAAAAAATTTTTTCTATTGAAAATCTACTTTTTTCTATTAAAAATCTATTTTTTCTATAGAAAAATAGTTTTTTTTTCTATAGAAAAATCCATTTTATTTTTTTTTTTCTTTCACATAAAACAATATTTCATACAACGTACGCAATATCTCCCATTGTGTTTGGGTAAAATGAGAAAAAATTGTTCTCAGGGAAGAATAAAATAAAAGAGAATAAGAATACGTGCGATTTCGATTCGCAAAAATTTGCTTCGTGATGTTCAGCATTGTTCTATAGGCTGAACACCACTGTAGATTCTACACATATTATTACACTGTTTCGAATGATCTTGTATATTCTCGTCGATGTATTCGGAATATTCCATTTCCGTTAATTTGAATATTATCTGTATTGTGTTGACCAGGGTTGTAATATTTTCACAACTAGAGCTGAATTGACAGTGCTGCCAAGTACATATAGCTACATTGTCGTTATATTTGAATCTATTTTTAAACCTTGTAGCAATATAATAACCTTGGAAATATCTGCGGTAGTAAGAGTTTTGGTAGCGGAATTTGAGACAAGACATCACTGAGGAGCCAGAAATGCGATGTTATTACTAATTTGAATAAAACGTCTCTAAAATGTCTTGCAATATATTAATTTACATCGTTTACAAAATATATACATATATTTTGTACTGCTATTAAGCTTTCATAACTTTATGAAACGTCAATATATTATTTCACCATCATTTAGAAATGGTACTTTGTCCAATATTATGTAGATTTATTCAAAAACAAATCACATAATCAAAAAACTATTGACAGTATTATATGTAATCTAAGCAATTACATTATACACATATTGCGCCCTAATTACAATTGTCTACAAAATAATTTACAATTTGATATGTCTCCATAGTATTAACCAGTCTTTGATACAAATGCTACCATTCGAATCTTTGAATATTTAATGCGTATTCAATTGAAAACATTAATGTGCGTATGTACATACACGTATAAACATACATATATACATAGCATATATGTATTAACGCGAAACAAAGTGTGTATAAATAAAACCCCAGTGTATGTACGTACACATAACCCATACGGTCGTAAATATATGTGCATTTATTTTACAGTTATATAAAGTTATTATTCTGTGTTTATAGAACATGTTAACAACATTTTGAATATTGACATAACACTCAATACATTCTATAAAAGACTTGCATAAATATTAAACTTATTTTAGGTTTTTCGTACAATAGTATAGTAATACATAAATTCGTTTGGAATAATAATGAGTCATTATTAATGACACATTTGTATATGAGCATATGTATATTTAGAATTTACTTATTACTGCTTAGAGGTACGCTTTTATTTGTCGTATAGGACATAAAACCATTCTAGCATAAAATGTAATCATAATTCTGGGTTTTAATCTTAAATACATACATACGTTTAGTCACATTTCTAAAGAAAACTGTAAATTTTGAGTAGAGCAGGAAAAGTAATTGTAAAGGGATCTACTACAAATTAAAATAAATTAATCTTAAATTTTCAATATTTTTTTAATTTTTCAGAGGACTAATGAAACGTACATAGCTCTAACTCCTGTGCGTTTGTAACTGTTTCTTATATTTTGACAGATTGCGTTGCCTGTTTATTACGTTTTTATACCCCCAAAAAAGAATATGGAGGGTATATTCACTTTGTCATTCCATTTGCAACCCAACGAAAAAACCATCTGAGACCCCATAAAGTATATATATTATTGATCAGTAATGATATCTAAGACGATCTGAGCATGTCCGTCCGTCTGTGGAAATCATGATTCAGTCCAAACGAAAAGAGTTAGAATCTTGAAATATGGTACAAATCTATCTTGAAGGATAGTACAGTTAAGTTTGGAGATGGGCTCAATCGGGCAAGAAGGAAAAAAGTTCCCCTAAGGAGAACTAAGCCAACTTCTAAAAACCACATAATTTTTAATTTTTTTTTGTAATTCTGTTAAGCAAATGAAATATTTGTATGTCAAAGAAGGTCCAAGAAGGTTAAACTTGGAGCCATAAAATCAAAAATATTTATTTTTGGACCCCCCCTTTAGTGGGCATTATTATATGCCAAAATATTTTAAAAATTTAACAAATTGTATTATTTAAGCCTACATCTCTTAGAAATTTAACAATTTTAGCTCTGATGACGAAGCTGAGTTGTAACCTGGTGCTCCTCTGCCCTACCCCCCTCCCCTTTGCCTCCTAAATGACCCTATCGAAAAAGGAAAAAAATTTTATGAATTTTACATTGAATTATTCAGAAGATTTATTTTTGAAGTTTTATGTCAAAGATTACATGTTTCCCCCGCGGCCCTTGCCAGAAAGACAAAATACAGTTTTGATGCCCTCCAAAAAGACTTGGACCCCATAAAGTATATATATTCTTGACCAGTATTAAAGTCTGAGACGATCTAGCAACGCCCATGCGTTCGTCTGTGGAAAACATGATATAATTAATTTTGGACCCCGCACCCTTTAGTGGACGTTGACGTACGATATTATACGCAAAAATAGGGCAAATATTAAATATTCCTTAAACCAATAAGAAGCTGAGATGTTCTCTGATCTTGCAGAGGTGAAACATTTCACCCTAAGCTTTTGCCAGAATGACTCTGTCAAAAGAGAGATTTAAAATTGGGTACAGAGATGTCTTAAAGGAACTCTGTCCCACCAAGTTAAACATTTTAATTTTACTTACTAAATATTTCGACTGTATTTAAGATTCGACCCGGTCGAATATAACGTTTTTACTTGTTCGTACCTTTTTTTGTTTTGATATTTGAGTTGTTAAACTTGTATATAACTAACTACATACATGGTATATTTAATCAACTAAGTTGCTATATAATTTATTTTTCTAACAAATGTCTATGTAGAAGATATATGTTAGTTCTATATATACATACATAAGTCTGAATGCCTGCGCATGATTTTATGTATAATTTTGTAAATCATGTCAACACAGTGAGATATATATGGCCAAAGTTTGAAAGTTTTTATAATAGTTTGTTAAGTTCCCGCTACGAAAATTAAAGTTTACAAAAAATCGGGAAGTTACTGGTTTTACTCCTTTTTGCAAAAAAGACCAGAGCTCGACGTTTTGAGTTCCTAAGAAGCTTTCCTGACTATTTCTGAGAGGGCGTCACTATGTGTCTATGTCGCGTTTAATAGAATTTTTTTAAACAGATTTATAAAATCCGCAATTATGTATCTGATCAATTAGTGTTCGAACCAAGCTAGTTGTGTTTCAACGCGTTCTTTCAAACTTAGTTAGCTGTGAATTGGAACCAGAAATATCAAACAAACTGAAGAAAAATGGGTTTTTTAATAACTTTTAAACCGAACTATCGATCGATTCCACAAATTAATCAGCTCTGATATTCAAAAATGTTGTCGATCGCCACTAACCGTGTCAAAATCGCGTAATGCGTTCGTTGGTTAACTTGAAATGCGAAAAAAGTATTTTTTCGAAGAGCTCTATCAATCTCTATCGAAAAAATTAAAATAAAAATTTTTCAAAATTGGTAATTTTTTATTCATTTTCAAACAACTTTACGATCGATTTTATAAACGCTGTTGACATTAAAAAACCACGTCGATCGCCGCTAACCGAATCAAAATTGGTTGCAGCGTTCGTGAGATACCGTGAACCAAGAAGTTTGAAAAAAATTATTTTTTTAAAAAACTCCGCACATGATAATGTAGTGCTACGATGCGGTAAGTTGCATGAATGGCTTTAGGCTCTAGCGACGACATGCTCAATACTGCAATGTTTCTATCAACCGATTAATGTCAATATTGTTCGGATTATTTCTACTTGTATTATCAAAAACATATAACAAATAAATTGGACTTTCTTTTTGAATATAGTAAAGTTATTGTAAAAACGTTTATTATTTTGAACTGTTATAATTGCACTATAGGTACTTTGTTTTTCAGCACTAGCACTTCAAACATGAAAAGGAAATTTCACAAGAAAAAACTTTAAGAGAAATCATTAACAAATTCAACGATAACATTTTATCTTGAGAGAAAACAAAATTAAGTTGGAATAATTTAAGAATAAACTTTTTTTCTATTAATATTTGTAATCGCGAAAAGTGTTAGTCAAAACCAAGACGAATTCACTACTAGGTGGCTTAGATCAGCTGATACCAAAGCAAAATTTCCGGAATTGCAAAATCTTCTTTTATTAAAAGCTATTCTTTGCGCCATAAAAAAAATAACGAGGATTATGAAAAATTTTGCGAAAATTTTTTAAAAACAATACTTTGGAACTAAAAGTTGCTACTCATTGTAAAAAACAATAATTTTTATTTAATAAAAACAGTTTTGTTATAAAAAATAAAACAATTTCGAGTCTTGTACTCTTTGTTGCTTATTCTTTTCCGATGGCGGCTGTATGGGTATAGCATATATATGTAGGTCTTCTTTGGGTTAAAAAAACTGTGTGTAAGGTGGTACAAGGTAGTTCCACCTACAGTATTATAATTTTGGTATCCACCTGAATTTGCTGAGGTAACTTGGAGTTGTGTTGCGAAACCTACTTGACCATTTGGACTGTAAGTTATAGCAGCGGCTACCATTTGTTGTGGAGTAGCAATAGGATTATTATAAAGTAGGCTGCCCGCGGCAGCAGATTGCTGTTGAGCCAAATGTGCTTGACAGCGTAATTGGGTGGTTAGGCGGGCTTGCATTTGGGCCTGCAGATTTTCTTTATGATACATTTGCATTTGATTTGCTTCAAGCATAGCTTGATCTGTTGGCATCAGCATTGATAGAGGAGCCTGATTTTTTGCTGCTGCTATTGCATATGCATCTGTTGCTGGTGATCAGCTATATGCTGGGCGTCCTGTTGAGAACGTCGCAGGCTTGAATATCTCTTGGGTGGACTCTCTGTTCAATTGGTTTTTTATTTTGTGGCTGCTATTGTGGTGGCTCCGCCATTACTATATTAGCAGTACCTAATGATTCTAGAAGAAATACAAATGTATAAAATAATAATTTTATATATTATTATTAGTTATACTTTACCACTTTCTTACTGAGTTTCTGTGTTGTTTTGTCTTCATCACAATCGCCATTTTTCTCATTTCTTTCTAGTCGTACAGATAGTTTGACAGATAGAAATATTTTACACAAACAAAATACATGTAGTTTTTGCAGGGTTGCAAGACGAGTTCACCTAGTAGTGAATTCGCCTTGGTCAAAACAATATCTAAACCAGTGGTGGGCACCGTCAATGAATTGGTAAATTGTCTATGGGTTGAGCTTGCGACCTACCCACAAAACACAAAGCCAAGCGCTTGATAGATAATGGTGCATTATATATGTATTTATACATAAGTAGCAATATTTTCTAAGTTGGAAAAAAGTTGACTATGTAAAATTATTAGTTAAATATAAAACTTTTTCTATGTAATAATCAAATAAAAAAATTAAAAAAGATAGGACAATAATTTGTTATGTTTTCCATTCAAGAAAAATAAAAATAAATACAATAATGGTTGCTTGCTGGAGCATAACATTGAATATTCACAAAAAAAATACGCGGTTGGATGTATCAACTTAATAAGCTTTGATATTTGTTAGCATGAAAGATCATATTCATATGGGAAACATATTAAAAATATTATTGATAAGATTTTGCACAGACTAATTAATAAGACTAAGTGTATTACTAAATTTGGACTATACTCCGTTATTGGAGAAAAATTATATAAGAGGCATTGTATGTTACCAAAAGCATTGTTTGCTGGGTAAATTTTCAGGAAAAAAAATAAAAAATTTATAATCAAGAGTGCCCAAGCCCTATGCACTTGGGCTCATTTGTTTTTGTAAAAGCGCTTAGCTATAGGCTGCGTTTTTTACGCTACATTTACACATGAAAGTACTTTCTGTATACGTATTATAAATAAAAATTTTAATGAAAAAGACAACTATCTTGAAAATTTCTTGTTCGTTTACACAGGAAAGTGGAAGTTCATTTTAAAAATGTCGTCGAAGCGAAAAGTTGGAAAAATTTATATTGTTCTAGAATTAAAACAATTAGAAATTGAGAGCCAAAATAAAAAAAAGAATGTAAAAGGATTCGCCTGTATGATTTATTATTCATATCCCATAAAATTGGGTACGAACGATATAAATTAATTAATTTTATTGTGCTTTGATAATTTAATTTTGCCTCCATTTGTATTGTTTTGTAGAGTTGCCAAAATAATCACATACACAAATTTATAAGGCAATTGTTATAAAAAGACATCAATTGTCTTCTTTATGTATATTTGAAGAAAATTATTATAATTAATTTCATATACATGTATATAAAAAATAAATTGGATTTACAATAATTATTTTATCACAATCCTGTAACTTTATAACTAGTGGCGCAAAAGTAATCCTCCTATCAGAAAATGTTATAAATTTTGCGATTGGCCCCTAATGTCAGTTCTGTTTTGACATTTGTGTAGTAAACACATGCGAAATACACGTTAATAAACAATGTTACGCTGCACTGCTCCAGAACGCGGAATATTGGTGACTATTTATTTGACCAATAATCAGTCGGTGACTTTGGCACAACGTGAATTGCACAGGACGGTGCAACGGCACACACTGCACGAGCCACAACCGATATGCTGAAGGATGCATTCCCGGGCGCCTAATCTCCCGTTTTGGCGATTTGCACTGGCCAGCAAGATCGCCTGATTTGACAGCTGCAGACTTCTTTTTGTGGGGCCTCAGACTCTTGCAGCTCTTAAAGACAATATCCGTCAAGAATGTGAGGACATGACATCATATTCTCGACTTGATGTAAAAAAATTAAAAGACCAAATAAAAATAACCCACAAGAATCAAAGCTTTTAATTTTTTTTTAAATCACAGCCAAAAAACATCGGAAGGTTATTTTTGCGCCACCTTGTATAAGTCTGTGAAGTTTCAACAGTGTTTACCGCGTCATGACGTCAGTTTCAAAAAGTGTCAAAAAATTGCTTTCTAGAAAAAATCGGGGAGAGCTGAGTGGAAAATAAAATAAGTTTTAATGTGTTAGTGAAAAAATTTGAGTGTATTGTGACTTTCATGCAATTACTTTCATGTGTAAATGCTAAGTTAATACTCGCATACAGCACTCAACACTAGCAATACGAAATGCACAAACAACTTTGTCTTATACATATTTATTTTATTGTTGTTCTTTATTGGATAAAAGCAAGTGGAAAGAAACAACACTTTCGTAAGGTTTGCCGGTAAACATTGACGACAGCGATCATCGGTGAAGATTTTGGTTTTGTTGAGCGTATGATATCGCTTTGTATGTATTTGTTTTACAACAGGATATATTGAATAAAAATAAGTTTTTCTTTCAATGTTTGGTGTTTACTCTTCCATAAGGAACTTTTGGGCACCCTTGTTATAAGTATACATATCAGCATGTATAATCTAAACGGTTATTAGTCTATTCAATAGACTCTATTGCTTTAATCAGCACGTTAAGCAATGTACACATAATCTCAATAGCAAAATTATTTTGGTTTTAATGTTATGAATTTGCTGCAAATTGTGTTTAACATACATAAATGAGGCAATATTGTTTAATTTTCCAGATACGTTGATCGAAAAAATTAAATAGGCAATCTGGTAAACAAACAATCAAGTCGCTTCTGAAATTTATGTAAATCACCGCAACTTGAGAAAATTTCAACAATCAGTAACTGTATTTATTTATTTTAAACAAATTTATTTTTATTTTTCTAAAGGTACGGTCACACTTGTCAAATATTTGCTTGAAAATCAAAATAGTTTTCATTATTGTTTAGCGTTCACAAGTGTGAATGTTCTTTGTAACAGAAGTATAACTTTTTGTTAATAAAAATCGGATTATTTTATATTAATACTTATAAATACATACAACAGCAGGCATATACATATCTAAGCAAGGATTAATATCCTTTTTAAGAACAATGAGGGCCAATAAGCACGTCTTAGTGAAAATCCTGTTATTCCAATGTCTTTTGACAACTTTTCTCTGGAAAGCTTTATAAGAGCCCTCAGGAATAAAAAGCGAGAGTGGAAGGTCTTTTAAGCAATGCCACATGGTTAAATATATATATATATATATATATATATATATATATATATATATGTATATATACATATATGTATGTACATACGCGGTCATGCTGGAATCCTTATTAGATTGGACCAGCGTGTGTAATTTTGTACAGCTGGTTCTAATAGAACTTCGCAGATTAGAACAGATTCGCAGGAGAATTAATACGTCTTAGAAGTCGTTAGTAACTAACGATGAAGTATGTACACCAGTTCGAAACCTCCTTACCTAGGAACTAAGGAGGACTACCCAATCTGACGCAATGTGAAAACTATTCTAGGGTGGTACCAGGGAAGTTGTCGTGGGGCAACTATTGATAGTTGCTATCATTACGTCCAAAAAAATAATATATATATATATATATATATATATATATATATATATATATATATATATATATATATATATATATATGTATTTACGTGTATATTTCATATTTTGGCTATGTGATTTGTATTTACATAAGAATCCGTAAATGCTTTATATCTTCATCTGTAATATGTTCATTATGGCCAACTTAATCTTCAATGAGTATTTATATGTGTACTTCCAATAAACGGATATTCAAATGCATAAATACATTTGTATTAATCAAACAGTTATTAACATTTTATTACATTAAATGAATTTATATCGTCGTAAGTAGAGTAATAAAACAAATATATTTGTAAATATAGATCAACATTGATGCAGGGAAAATCATAAATAATGGTTGTAATGAAATATTTAGTTTATATCAAGATTTTCATTTTGTATATGAATATAAGAACATGTTATTGAATATTTTGAAATTTGCATTTTGATTAACATTACAAAATGATGTCGCAATGACAAAATAATTTCCTTGGATATGGAAGATATAATATGACATATATATAATAAAGATAAGATACACAATCGGATTGAATGTGCAAATTCTGTCAGTAGTTATTAGTTGAGATTGATGAAAGTCTGTATAAATTCTGTAAGGAAAAATCTTTGTCTTACAGATATACATATATGTAAGTAATGTGAATTTGGTCACTGATTCTATATTAAGAATTTTCTTTTTTCCTTGTGGAAAATACATATTTGTGAGCTTTTGGTTTACACGTAGCTGTACTTCTGTATGCAGAGAGAGGAAAAACAAGATCTACTTTAAGCTAAATTATCTTCAAATTATGCAGATAATCGTTCGCTGAGTGTTCCAGCATAAATTAATTGCCCGCCAGGTCACGCTACGATTGTAAATTCTTCCGAACGCACATTTTTTACACCCTCTCCGTCTCCCACATCTAGCGTCTTATCAATCGAAAATCCTGTTAATATGAAGTTCACAGGTGCTTCAAGCCAAATTCTGAAAACTATTCCTCCGAAAAAGACTATATTTGCTACACGCTTTACAACTGATACATCCGCAAGTGATGTTGAATGCTATATTAAAACAAAACTTGGTAGTGAATTATCCAATGATTCAAAAATTTTTAAATTAAATACACGCAATAGATCATCTTTTAAAATAATTGTTCCTGAATGCCTTTTTGATAAAATAGTAAACCCAAGCTTTTGGCCAGAACATACGATAGTTAGAGAGTTTATTTATAGAGACGAAAATAATGTAACTCTTCCCAAGGCTACAGCCTCTAGTTCAAAAAACTAGAAACAAATTCTTCTACAAGAAATTATCTTAATTTGTCATCTATTTCTATTGCTTACCAAAACGTTCGTGGTATGAATACCAAACTAAAATCGTTATACCTTCAAAGTTTTGATATCGAGAAAAAATGTCCATGAATCTGAAATAATGTGCAATAAATTCCATATTTATACATAGATGTGATAGAGTTGAAAAATATGGTGGTGGAGTTTTAATTGCAGTTTCTACTTGCTTACCATCTGAAGAGATTGTTTTAAATATTGCAAGGGACATCGAATTCGTAGCTATATGTATTCAGTTGAAGTTTACCACAATGTTTATAACATGTTCGTACATTCCTCCTGCTTCAAGTACTCAGATTTATGAAACCCATTTGAAATGTATAGAGTTCGTCGTGAAACAATCAAAACCTGCCGACACCATTATTGTACTAGGTGATTTTAATATGCCAAACATCAGTTGGTGCAAAGAACCGGACTCAAACTTTTTTACTCCAGCAACTGGTCAGGAATCAAACTTTTTTCTAGTCGACTGTTTTGCTGATCTTGGGCTTTTTCAAATAAATGGCATACGGAACACATTAGAAAGGCTACTTGATTTGGTATTTGTTGTTCATCCTGAAGATTTTGGCGTTAAACGTGTGATTCCAGTGTTGTCACCTGAACATCCTTATCACCCTACTTTGGAAATAAGTTTCTTCTTGCAAACTCCATTACAGTCAACTTGCCAGTTATATAATGACAGATCATTTGATTTTAAGAAAGCAGATTTTAACAAATTAAATAACCTACTATTTATGGTAAACTGGTCTGAGTATCATACAGACAATGCTTTAAATCCACAAGAAATTGATAAAAAGTTATCAAAATTTTACGCAGTATTATTTGACTGCTTTCAGAAATCTATTCCATTAAGAAAAAGAAAAATCACTAATGGACCCCCGTGGAACACATCGCATCTTGCTAGACTCAAAAACTTAAAGAATAAACATTATAGAGTCTTCAAAAAAACCGGTCTAGTTTCTGATTACGCAAAATATTCAACATCAAGGGCACATTACAATTTAGCTAATACACAATGTTATAATAACTATCTTTCTAAGGTTAAATCATGTTTCAAACACAACCCCAAATCGTTTTACCAGTTCGTTAACTCAAATCGAAAAGTTTCTGGGTTTCCTTCGATGATGACGTTCAGTGATAACGAATCTTCAGATGATTCAGAGATTTGTGACATGTTTGCTGATTTTTTCTCCACATCATTTTCACGGAAACAATTCAACCACCTTTCTGAATGTCCATATTTAATTCCCGAAGCTACACACATTAGTTCTCCTAAAATACATGCAACAACAATTATAAGCGCTATTAGAAAATTAAAAAGTTCCGAAACATATGGTCCAGATGGTGTTCCTAGCTGTATCCTACAAAGGTGTTTATTTCCACTAGTTATGCCTTTAACATACTTATTTAATATATCGCTATCGGCTGGCTATTTTCCTATTTCCTACATATTGGAAAGCATCATTTATTTTGCCGTTGTTTAAGTCCGGAAGTAGATCAAACATCTCAAAATACAGAGGTATTGCTAAATTAAGTGTTTTATTTATTTTATTTATTTATTTTAAAGTCTATGAATTTAAAATTCTTACAGACTATTTAAATACATGCATATACATATATACAGATTATATTTCAAAGAAAATATAAATTATTGGCTGTTATTTAATGCAAACAAAATATTTCGTTTAATCCAATTTTCACTGAAAGAAAAATCAACATAATAATATAGCTTGTTAAAGTCCTTACAGCATCTAATAAAGGGATCAGAATTAGCGTAATTTGTTCTTAAAAATTTAACATCAAGTAAACAAAAGAAACGAGTAGGACGTTGAGGAACACAAAATGATAAATTTTCAATTAAAAATTCAGAGCAGGTTTTACCGTTAATTATATTTAAAATAAATAAAGTGTTTAACATAGATCTTCCACTACTTAGGGATGGTAACTTAATAAGAGCTAGTCTAGCTTTATAAGAAGGAAAACAAAGTGGATTCCATTGCAATCTTCGAAGACAAAATATTAAAAATTGTTTTTGTACAGATTCAATTGCGTTGATGTAAACTTTATATGTTGGATCCCATATTATTGACCCATATTCCAAAATGGGACGAACAAGCGATGTGAAAAGCTGCTTAGTAACGTAAGGATCTTCAAATTCCTTAGCCCAGCGTTTGATGAAACTCAGTTGACTTCTTGCTTTTCTAACAGTTAGAGATATATGTTGAATAAAATTCAGTTTTGGATCCAGTAAAATTCCAAGATCAGTGAAAGTGCAGACATTTTCCAACTCATAACCGCTCAAAAAATATTTAACATTGAAATGGCTATTTCGAAAGAAACACATTGCATTTTTTTAGATTCAATGTCATTACAAAGAGTTTAAGTCAGCTTGAAGAAACTTATGATCATCAAAGATATTGTAGGTAAAGAATATTTTTACATCATCAGCATACATAAGAATGAATGAGTTTTTAATAACTGTAGGTAAGTCATTGATAAATAGTTAAAATAATAGGGGTCCCAGATGGCTTCCCTGGGGAACACCAGACGTAACGGGGTCGGTTTAGATATAGTACTTTTGAATAGAACATTTTGTTTCCTATTAGTAAGGTATGAACAAATCCAATTTAAACAGCCACGTGTGAACCCCATATAATGCAGTTTATTCAATAGAAGTTTGTGGTTAACTTTATCAAATGCTTTACTGAAATCTGTGTAGACTACATCAGTTTGTTTTTTATTGACAAAACCACGATTTACCAAAGTTGTAAACTGTATGAGGTTGGTTACAGTTGAGCAGCCTTTACGAAAACCATGTTGACTAGAACATAATATTGATGACACCTGGTGGCACAAGTTACTTGTAATTAATTTTTCAAAGAGTTTCGGTATAATACTCAGTTTAGCGATTCCTCTGTAATTTTTAATGTCAGTTTTGGTACCAGATTTAAACAACGGAATAATATAAGAATTCTTCCATATTTCAGGGAATTTTCCAACTTTAATTGAAAGGTTGTACAATAATGTAAGAGGAAACACGAAGGCTTCAGCACAATTAACTAGAACACTGCTAGGAACATTATCAGGTCCACTCTTGTACGAGAATTTCAGTTTTTTCAATCCATTAAGAACAGAAATTTCATCCAGAAATGGAATTAAAATAGATTGACTTCCAGGACAAAAATTTGATTGCAACCCAGTAGTAATAGTTTCATCAACAGCATAAGTAGATGAAAAGAAATCCGCAAACAAATTACTAATTTCAGACTCGTAATCTGATTCTTTTTCATTTAGTTTCATAATGGACGAAAAAGAAACTGATTTTCTTTTTAAATTCACGAAATTGTAGACAGACCTTGGATTTTTCTTCAAGTTGTTTTTAATTTTTTGTAAATAACAGTTATAACATTTAAAATTTAACTTGTTATAATCGGCACGGGCAACAGAATATTTTGCAAAATCTGCGGATGATCCTGATTTTTTGTATTTTTTATAATATTTGTTTCTGCTGTTTTTAAGTTTGGGAAGAAACTTTGAATTCCATGGAGGTCCGGATACTTGTGAAGCGACTTGTTTAGGAACACGTTCGGTCAAGATCCAATAAATTCTATCGTAGAATTTTATGGTTATGTGATCAATAACATCGGGATTGTTTTCTGAGTTCGAAACTAAGAATAAATTGTGCCAGCCTGTATTGTGTAGAAGTTCGGCTATTTTGTTATAATTTGCCCTTTTAAAACATAAAGTCTTGACTTTTGAGTTGTACGCAGAACGAGATATATAAACAGATGGAAGACATGCATTTATTAAGATTGTGGGATGATGACAGTCCTCCGGTAAGGTTAAAGGATCACTGCGAAGGACAGACGTGTCAACACAATCATTTACAAAAGCCAAATCTAAAAGCTTATGGTTATCATTATATATGCCATTTATCTGATAAAGATTCATATCCAATAAGCAATCAATGAACTCGTTATATTTCAGACTAAAAGTAGAATTATATGGTGTAAAGCAACCTTTATCAGCCGCAAAATTCCAAAAAATCGTTGGCATATTGAAATCACCAACTGCGATGATGCTATCATTATGATGAGACATAAGCACGACGGTTGAAATAGCATCCGAATGCTTTTTATAAATTATTTCAGGAGAATTGGGAGGAATATACGAACAGGTTATGAAAATTTTTTTATGATTTATTTTTACCAAAACACCCACAAACTCAATATCCAGTGAAGAAGTAAATGATAACGTTTCTGAAGTTAGCACGCTTGACACTGCAATTAATACACCTCCTCCTTTTATGTTATTGCCACGATCACATCTATTATTAGGTAGTTTGCACCCATTATTTCTGTGTTCAATACATTATTATTAAGCCAAGTTTCAGTGAAAGCGATAGCTTGAAAATCAAACGCATAACTTTGATTAAATAAAGATGATAACTTTGTATTAATGCCACGAACATTTTGATATAAAAGAGTAAAATTTTCGGTATAACCATTTAGTTTTTTGAAGTAGTTTTTACAGATGATGGTAATCGAACTGCGTTCATTTCTCTTGTTTTAAACATAAACTCACGAACGTATATTCCATCAGGCCAAAATCCAGGAGAAATAATATTGTTAAATAACTCATCCGGTACTGTGATTTTGAAAGATGCTACTATTCTTGGTTCTGTGTAGGAAAATTTGTACACTGATACACCTAAGTTGATACCACAATTCAAATTTATGTACGATTGGAGTTCTTCGACAGTAGTATCTGACGCTAGTCGAGACACGAAAATTGTTTTATTTGGCGGTATAACTCTAAGCGTATTAGGACGATTCACAATAGAGCTAACGTTACCTGACGATGAAACTTTTCGAGAAAATCATAACAGACCATCTATCACATCATTTATCATCTTATTTGTCACCACTTCAACATGGATTTAGAAAAGGACGCTCTACCAAAAAAAATCGGTATTATCGGCACTTTCATTTCCTAAAATCCGCAAAAAATCGGCATTAATTAAAAAACTTATTTTGACATATAAACAAAAACAATTCAATATAATTTATTAAATATTATACATAAAACAGCATGTATAGATCAATAAATTTGCACCTCACAAGTTTTGAAATTATTTTGGGGTTTCGTTTAATCTCCCAATTGGCAATTTAAAAGAAACGATTTATTATTTTAATCATTTAGAATGACTTTTACTTAAAAAAATACATAAGATCAACTTGCTTTTTATAAAACAGTATAAAATAATTAAAAAAGATGTGTGGTGTCGTGGGACACCGGGTAGGAACGCAGTTCCTTATTATAAAAATATTAATTTTAAGTTCTATTCGAGGTATAAAGAAAATAATTATTCGGGTATACATTTTTTATTAGGATTTTTCTTTTCGCCGATCAACGAAAATACAGAATCAGTTTTGTTCCCAAACGAAATTGAATTCTGTCACGGCCCGGCTGCGTATGATTAATATTTGTTTGTATGGAATTGTATTACTCATACGTCTTAAACATTGAGTTAGAAACAAAATATCTTACGTTACGGACGTTTCTTCCCGGTTAGGGTACCCCTCCGCAACGTCTCATAAGGAACTTCGTTCCAATTAAAATATATACGTCTTTTCCAATAGTATTTCAAAATTTTGCTATTATATTTCAGAATTTCCTAAAAATTAACTCTACTCGTAGGTTCTAAAATAGGAGTTACAATATACAATTAAAAATTTAGAATATTATCCTAAAATTTTTGAACAAAATTCGTAAATATAATACAAAAATTGGAAATAATGTGGTTTTCATAAATCAATCATATATATTAGATTTTGACATTTTTATTAAATCGTTATTTATTTCGCAATTAGAGTTTTTCATTTTCAAATAATCTTTAGAATAAAGAATTCCTTCTTTTAAAGTTTTATTTTGTAAGGAACATCGGAATTTCGTGCACAGCTACAACAAGGCAATTGAATTGTTAGTAAAAGAAGAATTATATAATAAAAGATGTTCCACACTATTATTAAAAAATCGGCATTTTTTATGGGTAAAATCGGCAAATCGGCATATTGAAATTTTTGGAGTAAAAAATCGTCAAAATGCCGATAAATCGGCATTTCTGGCAGCCCTGCGCTCTACTGCTACTAATCTTTTGGAATTTTCATCTTATGTAATAGATTCGTTCTGCTCAGGTTACCAAATCGACACAATTTATATAGACTTTAGCAAGGCATTTGATAAGGTAAATCATGACCTTCTTATATCAAAACTGGAATTAATTGGCTTTTCTCCTATTTTCCTGAAATGGATATCGACTTATCTTAAGGACAGACATCAATGTGTTTTGTTTAGAAATCGTAAATCTAAACCTATTTCTGTACTTTCTGGAGTTCCTCAAGGTAGCCATTTGGGTCCTTTATTGTTCCTCATATTCATTAATGATCTACCGTCCTGTGTTCACCATTCCAACATACTAATGTACGCTGATGATGTAAAGCTTCGTTAGCTTTAATAATTCTAATGTGTCCTCATTACTCCAAACGGATTTGAATAACCTCAATCAATGCTGCAATCTAAACTTAATGGAGTTAAACTTAATGAAGTGTAAATACATGTCGTTTCACAGAGGATTTTCCGTACAGTGTACCTACAGAATTAACGAATATGCTGTTGAAAAAGTTGATTTATTTCGTGATCTTGGTGTATTACTGGACACTAAGCTAACTTTCAACCATCACATCTCCCAGATTATAAATAAAGCTAAAGGAGTACTTGGTTTTATTAAACGTTGGGGAAAGGAGTTTGACGATCCGTATGTTATAAAGCAATTATGTATATACTTCTCTTGTTAGACCAATTTTGGAATATGGATGTGTGGTCTGGGATCCGCAATATGAAGTTCATATTAAGAAAATTGAATCTGTTCAAAAACAATTTTTGATATTCTGTCTTAGAAGTGTGCCCTGGAATGCAAATGCAAATCTTCCATCATATGAAAGCCGCCTATCTCTTATCAAGCTCCCTACATTAAAAACTAGAAGAAAATGTATGAATGTTTCATTTATTTTAAACTTAATCAACGGTATTACCGTTTCCGACGTACTGCTGAGTAAAATTGAATTTATAATTCCACAACGCCCGACAAGATATTACATGCCTCTCAAGCTACAATATTTTCGGACTAATTATGGTAACTTTGATCCATTCCGTCGAATGTGAGCAGAATTCAACAGCCTTTACGACTTAATTGATTATTCATCCCATCCTGACACCATTAAAAGGAATATCATTAATCACTTAAGTAGTTAATTTTAATACGTTATCTCAATTATACTATTTTGATTTAAATTTAATGCTGTAATAAAATATTTTCAATGGCCTGTAGGAATTTTTTTCATAGGCTGATTAAATAAATAAATAAATTTAAAAAAAAAAAATCTTGCATAGTTCAAAAGATCTATCGCTTTTTATAAGGAGAGTTTTGTGATATTTCAAAATTTTTTACAACTTTTATGACGTCATATTTCGGAACCCGAA
Organism: Linnaemya tessellans; assembly: GCA_951800035.1. Taxonomy (NCBI): domain Eukaryota; kingdom Metazoa; phylum Arthropoda; class Insecta; order Diptera; family Tachinidae; genus Linnaemya; species Linnaemya tessellans. The sequence continues at coordinate 50,739,518 of OX637532.1, read as the reverse complement.
TGGATCTGGGGCCAAATTTTTTTTGTTTAATTATACTCTTATAGTGTATAACATTTGTGTTGAATTTCATTGAAATCGGAGGTGATGATACCGAAAGCCATGATGGTGTGACATGGTTTCACCCAAATGTTATAAGAGATTAAATAAAATTTTTTAATTCAAGATATGTTTGTTTGAACTTTTGCTTATAATAATGATTTTCCCAACTTTCAAATAGTTTTATTTAAGTTGTATATTTATATATGTAAATACATACATTTTTTATGTATGTAAATACATACATTTTTCTACAGAGTTACATAAATATACATATTAACAAAATATAGAAATACTTTGTAATTTATATGCAGTTATATTCATATTATTTTCTTTTTACACATCCATAAAAACTATATACCTACTATACACGCAGTAGCTCGAACAAAGATAATATGTTGTTGATTTAATTAGATTGTTTTGTCAATAAATTTGAATATAGGAAATATATAAAGAGTTTTCAAAGAAAAGAGATCTGGTGTAAAAGTTACTAAGAACAAGTAATACATTATTGACAATTTCATGTCAATATGCTTCTTGTTCCTTGTGATTATAATAATTATATTGTACATAACAGTACCATAGTCGGCTTCTTTTTTGTATATCGCTTGAAATGTTATACTTTACTAGACTACATGTTGAATAATTTTTTATAGCAATCATTAATCTGAAGGAAAAGGAAATAAGCAGTATTAAGAGTTGATTAAATATTTGTTTATAAAACTAAAAATTTATTTGCAGTATTCACTTCAATTGGTAAATTTTGGTTGACTGCCTTTCTTTATGGGTGTAGTTGCGGTGTACATTTATTGACGTTACAGAAAAGAGTAAATCGAAGAAAGTTTGCAAATTGATGAATTATATAGCTAACTTTGGCTAATAATGTGGTCATATCAACAGTATGATTACTTCACATTTTTTACATTTGTTATAATATAAAAACGGTCTGTTGAGTAGAACCGTTCGGCTATTTTAAGAGAGTTTTAGGAATTCACAATTAACTTTTTGTCCGTTTTATAATTTCGGATGAAAATGGTTTAGTGAGTGGGATCGTTCAACTATTTGAGGAAAGTTTTAGGAGTTCGGATGAAAATTTTATCAACCTCGATACACTATTCCCTAAACCGTTAAACCGAAAACTAATTTCCTAAATATCTAAAAAGTGTATTGAATCAAACTATTTTTTCTGCATTTAAATCCATATAAGATTGATAGTCTAGTGTTCGTAACATGTTAAAATCAATTCTAATTCTATTCCGGATTCAAGTATTTTGCAGCGTAAATACAAACTTTATTCCATTCGTTGAGTGGAATTTCCGTCATTGTAAAATTGGTCATATAACTATCACTTGCATATAACTATCAGCAGCAGATTGTATAAACGTTAAGAAACCCACGCGAGAATTACAACATCGATTAGCTTCAATTGTATAACCCTTTACAAGATATAAGGAAATATGCCCTAGAACTCATGCAAACTTTTGTGAAGATATCTTTTTTACAAGCAACAACTTAATTTATAAACATATTTGCTTTGTTGTTTACAATGCTAATAACAGGCATTGATTTGAAAACTATTGTTAAATGTGTCTAATTCAATGTCTATTCTTTTGTATATCACTTGCCTTATATGTTGAAATTAAATCTTATACATGTGTGTTGTACGTTGAACAATAGACTTTTATTAGATTTATTATATTGAAATGGCATTACAAAATTTATCATATGTAATTAAAAAGAGCATAGCTGAGATTTGAATTTTATTTGAAGGATTTTAATTATTGAACAAATGTAAACTAATTGTTAGAGATTGTTGGAATAATATAATAAACTTAAATATTTACATATCTACATAATTAGGATGTTTTATAAATAAATTTATTACACAAACCCCAAACTATACGAGTAATTAGAGATCAATTTTAACAACTTTGTTGTACATACGAAATATTTTAACTTAATGGCAGTAAATTATATTCTACAATAATGCTAAAAACGTTCTGTGTGGATAAAGAAAGCATCACAGATAAAAACTAATATTAAATCTAAAATAAACTACATTTGAAAAACGATATTTTATAATGTCTTTATTATTTTCGTGTGTCTCGGTGTTGTATTTTTCCAATATGCTAGAAAAAAGCACATTAAATATACTATAAATTGTCTTTATTTCATAAGCTGCACTTTTACCATTTTCTTCTTTCATTGCAATTTTAGTGTTTTAAAATCCATTCAACCGAAATGTCATCGATAATACCAGTGTCAGTGTATATGAAGTCTTTAGAAACGACAAACATCTTCATTTATATAACCCACACATGTGCTCAAAAACAAAATCTTGAAAGTGAGTATGTGAATGCAAAAGTATATTTCATTTGAAATGAAAAAAATGGAACTATGACAATTTACTACTTTAAGAAAATGACATGAACGAAGAACTGAAACAAAAATTCAATATAAATGAAAAAGTGACTGACACATGACCCGGAAGTGGTCACATCATGCATTTTATTGTATTTCTCAAAAAATGTTTTGCTACAAATATATATTGCAGTAAATATAGCAAAACAATTTTTATATTATTACAAAATATAAAGTTGAAATTTAATATGAAAATAAGCCGCCTATTAGGGAACCTAATACAGTACCACTCATAAGTGCAGTGAAGTCAAATTAGAAGCGCATGGTGATTTGTAATTAGTAAATACGATACCCGCAAGTTCCTAATTCGTCAATTCAAGCTCTTAAGATCTAGACAGGAATTACTCACAAGAGATTTTAGCTCCTCGATTTCATAGTCTCTTAACCCTTAGTGAAAAATATTGAGCTAAGTCGTCTTTGTATATATATATATATATATATATATATATATATATATATATATATATATATATATATATATATATATATATATATATATTTATATATGTTTCTTATAGGATGTGAAACTTGGCATCTATTTTATTTATAGCCGTAAAATTGAAGTAGGGAAATTTTTCAAATATTGGCGGCAATACATAACTACAATAGTGAAAATTTTATATGGGCTAGTCCTAAATAACATAAAGCCCAATTTTCGTTAAAACCCAACCGTAAGAATGAAGTTAACAAAGTTGCTTGGGTTACTCTTACAAAAAACCACAATTTCTAGTGAATTCTTGTTTGGTAAAGGTGGAAAGGGAACTCCGATTCCAAGTATTTTTTCATTTCCTCATATCTCAAGAGCTATAATAATAGTTTTCAAATTTAATGTGTATTCTTCCCAGAATTAAGTTTTCTTTTCAGTAGAATGTTCACGGCTTATGTTCTGTGCAACAACAATTTCGATATATTATGTTAATTGCTCCTAGAATGAAGTGCATTTCGAAGTAAAGTCTTGACAGCGGGAGAGCAGTACCCACCCAACAAGTAATTTACAAGTGATATTTTAAACAAGTTAATTTTGATTTGTGACATAATTATCCACTTAAAATTTCTAATATATGAAAACATACTGTGCTTCAATGAAGGTGTTATGAGACTCGGCATAGCCTATTCGAAAGCAAGTGCTCGATTGTTCTTTCTTTTTGAATTCAAAAGAACACTATTATTATAATATTTTTCTTCACAACTGTGTATCAGATATATACGTTCCAAAGTGAATGAATGATTTTTAAAATGTCTGTTAATGGAAGGAGGCAGTGCACATAGTCGTATACTTATGTTTGTTTGTTAAATCATCCTAATCAAGCTATTTTAAAACGTGGTGCTTACAACCCATCCGTACATATATTGAATAAAGCGAAAAAAAGCACAACAAAAATAATTTACAGAAAATATACTCTTCTTTCCTTTTTATACTTTAAAACAAAAAATCTCATACACAAGAACATACATTAGGAAAATGGTTTGGCTAAGAAGATGCCATTGAAAGAGAAGCATCGAAAACGAACTTTCAAGTATGCATGTAGATAACGGGTGACTTATTAGCATTTTTCTTTTAGGCAACACTATTTTACGCAGCTCAGCTGTACATGTAGAGTTGGTCCATAATTTCACCATGAATCGGGTTACAAACGAATAACATTTGAATTTCTGGTTGAATGGATACGCGAACGAGCAAAACTGCAGTATTTGGTATGAATAGGAAACATCATCGATGGCATTATTGGACTGGACGTTTTTATAGACGAAGAAAGCAGGAACTTTACTGTGAGTGCTATGGTACGTGCTAAAATTAAATTTTTTGTGCCCAAAATGAAAGATCTGAATTTGGCTACTATGTGGTTTCATTAAACGGTGGAACATATCAAACAGCACGCCAAACAATTTCCAAATTGGGAGGCGAGTTCGATGGACATTCACTTTACTTCAGGTTTGTGGCCGATCAAGTAGACGTCTAGATAGTGCGATTCCACGCTTTAGACTACTTTTTGTGGGATTATATTTAGGATCATATCTGCAATGGTTGACACACTGGAAGCCAATATTGATGAATTTATTCTTGAGGTACCGGATGATATATTTCAAAGTATGACAAAATTGAACTCAGCGTATGAACCATGTGAGGTGTAGCTGTGGTCAACATTTACTTGAAATAATCTTTAAAGCTCTTAAAAATACCCACTATATATATATATATATATATATATATATATATATATATATATATATATATATATATATATATATATATATGTATATATATATAAAATAATACAGATACATCGGCTATATGGACTACCGGTTCCTTAACACTGAGGGAAAAGTCAGCACCACAATGCGGGTACACGCGGGCCACTGTTTCCGGCATATGTTTGTACAGCTGCTATGTTCCTCCTAGGTATTCTATTGAGGACTTTCGTGTTATTATAGACAATATAGTGATGGACGCTGCAGCTAGGAGTCCTGGTATAACAGCAGGAGATTTCAATGCGTGGGCTGTTGAATGGGGTTGTCCTTCGACAAATGCAAGGGGAAGAATTTTATTGGAAGCCCTTTCGGCGCTGAGCGTTGTACTCTTGAATTCTGGAGATGAAGAAACCTTCAGAAAAGGAAATGGTGGATCAGTTATTGACATTAAATTTGCCAGTGAAACCATCATAAACCTTGTAAACTGGAGATTATCTGATCTTTATACCCGCAGCGATCACAGTGCCATTATTATAGATGTGTAGGATAATATACGTCGTGTGACCCTCCAGGCACGAAATATGACAGGATAGAAAGTGAATACCTTTGATAAGGATATTTTTGCCATCTGTATGGAGGGTATGGACTTGAATGGTTTAGCTGAGGATATGGCAGTACAATTAGTAAACCATATCACGCGGTCGTGTGATGCATCTATGGTGAAGCGGAAAAGATCCGCAAGGAGATCACCAGTTTATTGGTGGAACAATGATATTGCTAGCTTGAGGGCTGAGTGTATACATGCCAGAAGGCAATATACAAGAACTCGAGGTAGGTTAGAAAATAGTGCACACTGCACACCAACATAATTATAGGGATAAAAGGAAGGCCTTAAAAGTAGCAATTCGTAGGAGCAAACGGCAGTGCTTTCTTAATGTCTGTTATGAGGAAAATAATAATCCTTGGGGTCTTACATAATCTGTGTCCCGAGAAGTTCCTAAGAGTGGTAAATGCATGCTTAAGTAGGGGAACTTTTACAACAAGATGGAAGAGGCAGAAGTAGGAAATTGCTAGAGGGTGTAATCTGCAGAAGACTTGGAAATTGCGTTGAAGACAGACATGGCCTATCAGACAACCAAATTGGCTTCAGGAAAACAAGGTCAACAGTGGATGCTATAAATATGGTAGTGGAAACTGCTGCTCGAACTATCTATGGCAAGAGTTGGAGGAATGGTATAAAAGAGTACTGTGTAGTTGTGACGTTAGACGTAAAGAACACGTTCAACACAGCAAACTGGGTGTGTATTGTTGATGCTTTAACTTGATTAGACATCCCAGAATTTCTGATAATAATAGAGCAGGATTATTTCCGAAATAGAGAATTGATCTATAATACAGATGTAGGTATTATGAATCGTAGGATTAACGGTGGAGTTCCCCCAGGATTGATACTTGGTCCATTGTTGTGGAACGTAATGTACGATGGAGTACTAAGATTGAGTTTACCTGAAAGAGTAAAGATAGTGGGATTCGCAGACGATATAACGTTAGTGTGTGAGGCCAAAAAATTATTAGAGGCAGAAACCATTGAAAATGCCAGCGTACAATTAGTAAAGTCCTGGATCACTTCGATGGGATTAACTCTAGCTGATCATAAAACCGAAGCGGTTTTGATTAGTAGCCGTAAGGCTAGGGAAAATATTACCCTGAATGTTGGCACCTCCTGCATAGAATCAAAGGCATTTCTGAAATATCTACGCGTGATGATTGATACACGTATATCTTTTCCTGAGCACTTGCGATATATAGCATCCAAAGCATGGAAAATCTGCTTGGCGCTATCTCGGATTATGCCAAATACAAGAGGGCCAAAATATCTTCAGAGGAAACTGATGGCTGGAGTACTAAGGAGCATTATCCTATATGCACACCCAGTATGGTCAGATTCACGTAAATACTCCACATATGTGGGGTTGGTATCCCCTGTGTATAGGTTAACTGCTTTGAGAGTATATAGTGCATTTCGAACAGTGTCGGACGAAGCGGTTTTTATCATTGCATATATAATTCCAATCGATTTAGAAATCATAAATAGGGATAACTTGGATTTATGTTTACAAAAGTGGGAGGAACGCTGGTTAACCACTGAAAAGGGAAGATGGACTTATGCATTAATACCCCACATCAGAGTATGGCTGAATAGGAAACATGATTTTGATTTAAACTATTACTTAATACAGTTCTTGTCTGGACATGGGTGCTTTGGGTCATGTCTATTTCGTTTCAAGCACGACGATTTCCCGTTTTGTCCACATTGCACTGGAAATGTAGTTGAAGATGCTGAGCATGTCGTCTCTGTCTGCTCACGATTCAACAACTGGAGGTCATATTTAGAAGAAAGATTAGGGCGTACGTTCGGACCGCGGAATATCATATCATGCTGGAATCCTTATTAAATTGGACCAGCGTGCGTAATTTTGTACATCTTGTTCTAATAGAACTTCGCAGGTTAGAACAGATTCGTAGGAGAATCAGTACGACCTAAATTTCGTTAGTAACTAATGATTATGATGAAGTGTGCGCATAAGTTCCGAACCTCCTTACCTAGGAACTAAGGAGGACGTAGGAATAATACTGATAATACTACCCACCCTGACGAAATGTAAAAGCTGTTCCAGGGTGGTGCTAGTGAAGTTGTCGTGGGGCCACTATTGATAGTTGCTATCATTACGTCAAAAAATAAAATTAAAAAAAAAAATATATATATATATATATATATATATATTATATATATCTATATATATATATGTATATATATATATATATATATATATATATATATTTATATATATATATATATATATATATATATATATATATATATATATGTACATATACTACATATATATATATATATATATATATATATATATATATATATATATATTTATATATATATATATATATATATATATATGTATATGTATGTATATATATGTATATATATATATATATATATATATGTATATATATATGTATATATATATATATATACGAGTATATAGGTATGAGTTGATTGTATATACGTTAGTAGACAATTTTCTTTTTCTTATATTTGCCATAAAAAGTTTCCTGTTGATTTGTGTCCGCACTGATTGCTTCCTGGTGTAATGCAATCTTTTATATCAATCTAAAGCATACATATGTATGTATGTATGTATAAGTGCATTAGAGAGTGTACTCAGAGGTGAAAGAGAAAGAGTATATGAATCCAAGAATGTACACAAGAAAAGTTTTTCCTTATAAATTTGTAAGCAAACGCATGCTCGAACATACATATGTATAACAGGAAAAATTATATTTGTGTTTGCTAGCAAATATATTTGTTAGCATTAGTCTTTGACTGCATCTTTAACAGATATCCATTCAGATGTGTAGGTATACGAGATAAGTCTCAAAAAGTTGTACGAGTATTTTTCGCTATGAATTGCTTAATGGATAAAGATGTATTCATCTTACAAAATATTTTTTTGTCAAATAAATTTCCTAAAATCAGTGTTGTTTCTTGAATTTTATTTTACTTACATACAGTATTAATGCTTATTTTTTATTTACCATCTACTAAAATAATACTGGGGAATTGTTATGTGATGCGAAAGAGGGTACAAATTTGAGCAGTTATACTTTCGTGTTGTATTACAGAGTAACCTCCAAGAAAAATAGTATAACAGAGTAACCTCCAACAAAAACGCCACAAACGTTTTCCATAAAATCAAAAGGAGGTTTTTCAAATAGTTTTAAGTTGAAAAAATGAATCAAAAAAACAATTATCTGGTAATACAGATTTTTTTCTTTTAAACAACTTCGTTTTATAAAAGAGTTAGCAAATAGTTAAAAATTAATATCACATGTAGCTTGTTTAGATTTTAAAATTGGTTGGAGTATATGCTGATATATAACTTTAAAAAATTTAGACATTCTTCCAATCTATCTTAGTCGGCAAAAACACACGTCATGATGTTTATTCGTGGTTTTAAATAAAGATATGATATGTTTAAATCATCCGAAAGAACTATTTTAAGCATTCTGTAGACTAATTGCTAACAAAACAACAGGGGTTTGAGCTAGTTCCTATGCGCATTTCACTGGGACTAATGCAGATCATCAGGGAACCTTTACCCAACATTTCTTAGAATAGCTAGATATATTATTTTAAACTTCGACTCAATTGAATCAGAAGTATCAACTAATATCATAGCTATAACAAGAACTCAATAATCACTTATTCCTTTTTTGTTTTCTTACTATGTCATACTATAGCTGGCTGGGTTTTTTCCAACTCTAAGTGTAGTTGTAAGCGACAAAGAAAACAACAACAGCTTACAATTGTTTTATTAAAACATTGATTCGCAGTGTTGACAACATTTTGTTATTTTAGCGCAGGCACTCGCTTAGTTTTAAGTTTATTTGGGAATCTGTTGCTTAACACAAAATTCTTTTAATTTTATACGTGCTGATTCTGATTGAATTAACAGATTCTGTCGTGATTAACGGAGCTTGATGTAATTTATCATATATTTAATTTTGGAGTTTTTTAAATAAATTTTTTTGTTCAAATTATATCACGAAAGCCATAACCTGCTTTCCAAACCACTTTTAAAATAAATTTTTCTTAGTTTTCTCACTTAATTTATTTCTTCAACCTCATTCTAAAACATCAACATACAAAGATATCTCGAAATCTACCATTTTGAATCGGTTCCAATTTGCAGGTTATAAGTTTGATAAAACACACGCACACATGCATACATACAGACACATTCTCAGGAGTAGTCAGGAAAGCTTTCTAGAACTTAAAAACCTCGATATCTTGCAAAAGCATGATTTTATCGAAACGGCGTAAAATCAATCAATACCCGATGTTTTGAAATTTTTAAATTTTTTTAAGAGGACTGCAGCTTTTTGCTCATTCTCTTCGGCGCCCCAATTATTTCATCTTGTTGATGTTTTTGAATTCAGAAGAGTAAAGTAAGTGCGTAAAATATTAATAACAGCAGGAATTTTTTCCTTACTAGGTCGATTATGTTGACCCTAAAATTTACGAAGTGTTCTATGCGCATCGTGGGCAGCTTTAATCTATTCGTGCTGATTTGCTAAACTTTACTGAATATAATGTCAACACAGTACACATACTCAGTTTTCAAGCTATAGTCATCGAATTCGAGAGTTCTTAGCAGCTAAAACAACTCGATATTAGTTGTTTTTATACCCTTCACAAAAAAGTGAATGGATATATATAGGTTTGTCATTCCGTGTGTAATTTCTTCGATATCAATATAGGACCCCATAAAGTATATATATTCTGGATCCTTATGAATAGCGATGACGATTGAGCGATGTCCGTCTGTCCCTCCGTCCGTCTGTCTGTACGTGAAATCGGGTTTCCCAAGCCCTCAGAATAGCTAGAGACTTCCTTCTTGGACCGTTAAATTGGAAATTAACTTAAATTGAAATTCAGAAAGATCCAGAGCTGTCAAGCTTACACCTATTTCCCGACGCAAAATTTATACCAAAAATCAATTGTTTTTTTTTAATGTTTCTAAATTAAAGCTATTTCGTGCTTTGGGAAGCTTAAATGGTCTACTAAAAACTAAAAAAATATAAACTTTTTTCCAGGGATGGGAAATTAAAAATTTTTTTTTCGACCAATTCCGTATTTTGTAGTACATGTAGTAACTAAAATTGTTAACAATTTTAAGTTTTTCTTTAACAAAACCTCTTTATATGTCATGAAGATTTGCATTGGCAAAAAAAAAAACAATTTTAAATTTAAATTTTGCTTCCAGGGGTGAGAAATTGAATATTTTTTTATACGTGAAAGTAATCAAACAGGCAACTGATGATTTTTCTTTGATATCTAAAAAAACTGTCTTATATTTTAGGAAGAACAAAATTGGTATAAAAAATTTAAAAAAAAATCGAAATTTCGTATCCAGGGTTGGACAAGTGCAATATTTTATGGTACATGAAAGTGACCAAAATGGTTACAAATGTTAAGTTTTTCTTAAATAAAACTATTTCATGCCTCATTAAGAGTTGCATTGGTAAACAAAAAACCAAAAAAAAAATTAAATTTCGTTTCCAGGGTTGGGAAATTGCAATATTTTTTCTACATAAAAGTAACCAAAAAGGCAATTGACGTTGTTGTTTTTGCTAATTAAAGCTGTTTTATAGTTCAGAAAAACCAAAATTGGTATTAAAACCTTAAAAATTCAAAATTTCGACTCCAGAATTGGACAAATGAAATATTTTATGGTACATGAAAGAGACCAAAAAGGTTAAAACTATGTTACACTAATAATTGCATTGGTAAGAAAATCAAAATTCGCTTCCAGAGTTAGAAAATCGAAATATTTTTGGTACATAAAAGTACCCACATAAATTCCAAATATTGTGTTTTTTTAGTGAATTAAACCTATTTCATATATCCGGAAAAAGTTATATTAGTATTAATATATTAAAAATTCGGTTCCAGGGTTGAAAAATCTAAATTTTTTGGTACATAAAAGTATCCACATATATTACAAATTTTTTTTTTAGTGAAGTAAACCTATTTTATACTTCAGGGAAAATTAAATTGGCATTAAAAATTCGGTTAAAGGGTTGGAAAATCGAAATTTTTCGGTACATAAAATTAACCATATAAGTTCCTAATTTTGGTTTTTTGTGGAAGAAATCTTTTTTATACTTCGGGAAGAATTAAATTGGTATTAAAAGCCGAAAAAATCTAAAAGGCGATTCTACGGTTGGACAATTAGAACTTTTTGGGGTACATGAAACGGATTTTTACTTTTTGTTTTTATATTAAACATATTAAACATTTAGCTTCCTAGCCGAAATATTTTAGCGGAAAAAATTACATCTGTGAAGGGTATTTAAGATTCGGCACAGCCAAATATAGCAATTTTACTTGTTCTTATATCAGTTGTCCTACATTTTTCTATTGAAGCTATATGATATTTTATCAGACACTAAAGTAACTTTATGACTGCCATCATATGTGTATATATATATATATATATATATATATATATATATGTATATATATATATATATATATATATATATATATATATATATATATATATATATGAAAAAAATTCGTGCTGGTATATCTATTTGCTTTCTTGCACTTTATTCTTTGTTGTTGTGTTCTCTTTAATGTAGTTGATTGTTTCAAGTTTAAGTGGGTGTATAGATTTAAATTGCCACAGTTTGTTTTATAGTATGTATACCCTATGCGTGTTGCAGCTACTCTTCTCACAACTTTTTCTATGTTGTTCTTATTTCAACAGCCGTAATGTCTTGTGTCACATTTATCTTGCAAAGTTTGCTGTACTTCTTGGTTTTTTGTTCTCTAAGTTTCGCTTTTTGCAAAATATATAAAAAAATTAAGCTGAAATAGAAAAAAATCAAATGAAAGAGTCTTAAGTATAAAAAACTTTATACGTTTTATTCCACTTCTGTTGTAAAATAAAAACTTGGGTATATGTAATAGAAATTGATTGCTTAGATTATGTGTCTAAGTGTTTTTATATATTGAGGAAAATAAATAAATGCAGTAAAGTTGTCTCAAATGTTTACATGTACGTACGTGTGTATGTATGCATGAGTTTTATTCATTTACTTCCTTTGAACGCATGGGGGTATGTATGTGTATATGTGTTGGAAGATGTTAAGGATAGTAATGGTATATTTATTATGTGTTTACCTACACATTCTATATACAATTTATTTAATTTTACAAAAGTTTGTTTTAAAAGTAAATAATTTGTATACATTCAATGCGAGAAATGGTTATAACTTGTGTTAGAGTTCAAGGAAGACAAGAAAATGAATTGAATAATATTTAACAAGTGTCGACAGCTACGTTGTGATCAAGTGATATATTCCAAGCAATTGCTAGAATAAACTTTCCTCTTTCAATACTTTGTAAAATTATGCACTTACAGGTACAATACATATGTGACGCGCAAAATAGAAAGGGCCTTAGGGTAAAAACCGGTTTTGTTCAGGAGTGCCATTTCAAAGATTTAAACACGTGTATCTTTGGTGTACTTCAATTTCATAAGACGCGTATATCTCTGGGAGGGAACACTTTTGGGGCATGGGATCGGTCTCATTTGATGCTCAGATGTTATCCACATCAAAAAAAAGTGAAAATTGATTTTTTTACCCTGACGTCCCTTTCTCTATGCGCTGAAATCTATATATATATTATTTAAAGACATTATTATGTATACGTAAGTATACGTATGTAGACGTCAGAGTTAGTCATGCTGAGTATCACCATTTACACTTTCCACCAGTGATGTTAACCGTACGGTAATTACCGTATTGTACGATAATTTAGCCCTCCGAACGGTAAGCAGGTAATTTCTATATTTGTACGGTAGTTTTAAAAATTGTTAGACCCCAAAATTTTTTTTTCATAATGTGTCTACTAGGGCGAATTCATAACTGTGTTATTAAATCAGGTTTGTGACAGTCCAAATTTAAATTCTTTACTGTAAATTCTCTTGCGACTACATATTTTTCAGTAAAAACATCAAAAAAGTACGGTTCCATTACAACTAAGCAAAATAATGCAAATTGCAGTTAAATTCTATGAGTTTCTAATTATTAATTTTGTACCAGACTTTGCGTACGGTAGTTTTACCTGAAAACGGTAACTTTTTTAGGGCTGTACGGAAATGGAAATAAAAAAGTTAACATTACTGCTTTTCACTTCCAAAATTTGTGTTTCTGTTATATTTGTTGCGAGGCCCATTTACGTCATAGAAACTAAAATTATTTGCCTATATCTTGAAAGAAACACTTTTATGCTAATAGTACTGTGATTATTACTTTTGAATTAAATTAATTTCGGGCATGTTTTTGGCGTCATGGGAACTGTTATAATGATAACGAACAATGCTTCCAAGTTGTAGAAATTAATTTAAAAGTAAGAACCGGGTCGAATCTTAAATACCCTCCAAATATTTAATAAGTAAAAAATCTATTAAAACGAACATATTTATGGTATATATATATATATATATATATATATATATATATATATATATATATATATATATATATATATATATATATATATATATATATCGTTAGCCAAACATTCAAATATGCTAAGTCCATTTTTTTAAAAATTTAGATTTTGATACAGAATGGTAGAAAAATCAAAAATATATCATGTAGAAAAAAAAATACTGTTAAGTCGTTTTTCCCCTTCGTTTCGCAGTGGTATGAAAATATGCTAAGTCCAATACACAAAACGCAAATATGTTATGTCCACACAGAATTCCAAAACAAATTATGTTTGCTGAAAATGAATAATTCTCCCTGCCAATGACAATCCAGCAAAAATAATGTTTTACACAGACGGTTGTACCTATCAAAACCGTAACTGTGTAATAAGTAATGCCTTGCTTAATTGTGCAGTAAAACATGGCATTATTATTGAGCAAAAAATATTTGAAGTCGGTCACACCCAAATGGAAGCAGACAGTGTTCACTCAACAATAGAACGTGCTTTAAAAAACAGAAACGTTGACGTCCCTGCTGAATACATTGGAATATGCAAATTAGCCCGTAAGAAATCTGAACACTATGATGTCATGTATTTGGATCATACGTTTTTTAAAACTTTTAAAAATATTCGATTTCTTAAAAGTATGCGACCTGGTCATGGAAAAGGCGATGCGAAGGTGACGGATATTCGTGGTATGATATATACTCCAAATGGCGAAGTATTTTTTAAACTCCGATTTCCGGATGACTGGAGTACTTTACCCCAAAATATAAACAAAAGTGTAAAAGCTATGCATTTTTCATACTTCCTTGGACTATACACCTAAAGAAGAAAAATAACTGCCAAAAAATACGAAGACCTGCAATATTTAAAAGCAAGCCTACCCAAGGACCACCATAAATATTATGATGAATTACCACATGAGTAGCACATTATGTTCACCTTGTACGCAGCATAACTTTTTATAAACAATACCCCACTTGTTAACAGCAATGAAAGGACTGTTATTTTTGTGCTATTTTGAAAACTATTACATTAATTTCACTACATTTAATTTTTTAATTTACAACTTGTGCAATATTTTTTTTTATTTCTTTTGTTTTCTTTCTAATTAATAAAAATAAAAAAATATAACTATTAATAACAAATATGAAGTTTTTTTATTTAACACATTGTTGTCACAATACTAATATATATAAATGAAATTTATATGTTGGTGGTTAAGCAATGTCTATATGCATTTCATTGGTGCTTTACCAAATCGTCAGTAGACTTTAACCACAGTTTTGAAAAGTTAAAAACCTCTTATCTTATGCATATACTTCCGAAAACCAATGCACTGCATATGTAGGGGTCATCCCCTGAGTCCAAGATAAAAAAAATATAAAAAAAAATATATACTATATATATATATATATATATATATATATATATAGTATATATTTTTTTTTATATTTTTTTTATCTTGGACTCAGGGGATGACCCCTACATATGCAGTGCATTGCGGCGGAACTAGAAAGGAGGGGACAGAATTGAAGGGACAGATAAAGGAAGATGGGAAGATAGAGATTTTATTTATTTATTTTTTTGTAGCTATTTCAACCTTTTTACTTCGCCGGCCAATATTTTGCTACGGGACCGACGAAGGATGCCAATTATGTTCAGTGACATCACTGAAACAGGTTGGCAACAATCATGCACTAATGCTGATCAGAAGAATTCAACACAATATTCATGACTCAGGTCGGGATTGAACTCAGGACCCTCCGCTTCATAGTCTCGTGTTCTACTAACTCAGCCAACAGCAGCCACCTTAAGTAAACAAACAAAAAATTATTGTTGGGAGGAGCATGGCTAAACACATTTTTCCGTCAGCATAAAAGCAATTTACGTACTAATATTTTAAATTAAAGTGCAAAAAAGGGACTGGGGGAGACATCTCACTTTTGTCGTAAGCTAAAATGTTTTTTATACACTATTTTTCCACGTACTATTTATCTTCAGTGCCCTCTAAAGGGTCCAAAAATTTTCTGTATCGTGTTTTCCGCAGACGGACAGATGCGCATTGCTACATCGTCTTAGATTTCATCACTGGTCAAGAATATATACACCTTATGGGGTCCAATTCTTTTCTGGAGGTCATAAAAACTCTATTTTGTCGGCGTCGCTCCAACAAGGGCCGTAGGGGAAACATTTCACCTTTTCCATAAAACAATAACGAAAAATTTTTGAGGCTATTAAGTGTAAAAATAAATTTATAGGGTCATTTAGAGGCAAAAGCAGGCAGCAAGATCGTCTTAGATTTCATCACTGATTAAGAATATATGTATATACTTAATGGGGTCTTAAATGGATATTTCGCTGCGTTACACACGTAGACAAAGTCAATATAACTTCCAATTCTTTTTCGGAAGGTACAACAATATGGAAAACGGTTGACCATAAAGAACATCCCTTCAACTAACTTTACGCGCTAAATATGGTATTATTTATATGTACTTTTCACAAAAAGTAAAAGGGTATATGTATGTTATAACTCCGTGTGTAATTTCCTCATTAAGATATGAGACTAAAAAAAGTATATATATTCTGGATCCCTATAAATTGCGATGACGAATGAGCGATGCTCGTCTGACTGTCTGTACGTCTATATGTACGTGAAGTCGGGTTTCCCAAGCCCCCAGAAGAACTAGAGACTTGATTTTTGGACTGATGGATTGGAAATGCATTTAAATAGAGTGGTATTGAAATTCAAAATCCGAAATACGGTTCCAGAAGTGGGAAGCTTACACATATCTGGACGCAAGATGAACTAGCAGAAAGCAATTATTTTTTTGTTTGTTTGTTAGTTAAATCTATTTCCTACTTTAGAAAAAATATATAAAATTTTTTTCAGGAATGTGATATTGCAATTTTTTCGTTTGGTACATAGAATTAGGTTTTTTTTTGCTAATAAAAACTATTTTAGAATTTGGGAAAAATAAAATTGGTATTAAAATTTAAAAAATCAAAATTTCGATTCTAGGGTTGGACAACTGTAATATATTTATTGTGGTACAAGAATGTGACCAACATGGTTAAAAATTTTAAGTTTTTCTTAAATAAAACTTTTTTAGCCCTAATTAAGAGTTGCATTAGTAAAAAGATAACAAACAAAATAAATCAAAATTTCGTTTCCAGGCTTCGGAAACTGTATTTTTAGTACATAAAAGCAGCAATATAAGTTCCTAATTTTAGTTTTTACAGTGAATTAGACCTATTTTATACTTCAGGAAGAATTACATTAGTCGTAATATCTTGAAAATTTAATTTTTAAGGAATGTAGGCATAAAGAATACAATTTGGTCACATATTCCATATTCCAATTCTTTTTGGAGAGTATTAAGACTGTATTAATTACCCCAAAAATTCATTTCATTCATTAAGTGTAAAAAAATTTTTTTAAGGGACATTTAGGTGGCAAATGGGGAGGAGGTAGTAGGGCAGAGGAGGATCAGGTTATGTTTCAGCTTTGTCATAGAAGCTCGAAAATTTTATTGTTAAGGAATGTAGACTGAAGTAATACAATTTGTTAAATTTTTATGTGAAATGATATGATAACCTAAAGGGTGGGGTTCAAAAATTTATTTAATTTTTATTTTATGGCTCTAAGTTTAACGCGTTGGACCATCTTTGACAGAAAATTATCATTTGCTTAACAAAATTACAAAATAAAACCTTAAAAGTTATGTTGTTTTTAGAGGTTGGTTTAGTAATTTTTAGAGGAACTGTTTTCGCTCTGGCCCGCTTCAGCCCATTTGCAAACTTGGCCTGTGCTAGCCTTCAAAATGTATTCATGCCAAAATTCAAGAGTATTGATTTTTTCGTTTTGAGTGAATCGTGAGATGGGCCGACGGACATAGCCAGATCGTCTTAGATTTCATCACTCAGAGGGATATTTCGCTGCGTTGCACATGGAATGACAAAGAAAAAAAACAATTTAAACGATAAATGACTACCCGAATACCAAATACGAGTATACTATTAAAATTTTGAAAAGAACTTCCTACTACTCATATGAAGAACATTCTACTACTCATATAAAGTAAGCATAATCAAGTGACTTTCATAATGACCTTATTATGAGTGTTATTTATATAAATCCTCAAAATATTACCGATATATTTTCATATTATTGTGTTTGTCGACCTGCAATAAATTAAATAAACTGTGAAAATTTGAAAAAAAAAACCATTACAAAATAATATTATAGCAACTTGTACTTACATTTTATTTAATTGGACACTTCTAACTAAAAACAAATAAAAGTGCTTTATTCGGCTGTGTCGAATCTTAAATACGCTTCACAGATGTAGTTCTTCTTTCTTTCTTTCTTGCTAAAACAAAAAGTAGCTTTAATTAAAAAATAATAAAAAAAAAACAAAATGATGTTATCAGTTACTTTTATATATAAGACAACGTTTAAATTTTTCGGCTAGAAAGCTAACTGTTTGGCTTTTCTTATTACTAATACCTCTGAACGTCTTTCAAAAATATAAGATATGTTTAATTTACAAACAAAAAGAAAAAATCCGTTTCATGTACCCCCAAAAAGTCTTAATTGTTCAACCGTAGAATCAATCGTCTTTTAGATTTTTTTGGTTTTTAATACCAATTTATTTCTTCCTGATGTATGAAGTAGGTATAATTCATCATAAAAATCAAAAATAACAAATAATATGGTTACTTTCATGAATCAGAAAATGTAGATTTTCCAGCCCTGGAACCGAATTTTAAAATTTAAAAATTTTTAATACCAATTTAGATCTTAGCGAAGTATAAAATATGTTTAATTCACTGTAAAAAAAAACAAAATTGGGAATTTATATGGGTACCAAATATATGCACCAAAAAATTCCGATTTTCCAACCCTGGAACCGAATTTTTTATTTTTTGATTCTAATTTAATATTTTTCTGATATATAAAATAGGTTTAATCACTAAAAACACAAAATTTGGAATTTATGTATGTACTTTTATGTACCAAAAATTTTTCGATTTTCCAACTCTGGAAACGAATTTTTATTTTTTTACCAATACAATTCTTAGTGAAGTGTAACATAGTTTTACTTGACAAAAAAATTAAAATTTTTATACATTTTGGTCACTTTCATGTACCATAAAATATTTCATTTGTCCAACCCTGCAGTCGAAATTTTGATTTTTTAAGATTTTAATTCCGATTTTGTTCCTCCTGAATTATAAAACAGTTTTAATTAGCAAAAACAACAACCTCAATTGCCTTTTTGGTTACTTTTATGCCGAATAAATATTTCAATTTCCCAACCCTGGAAACGAAATTTAATTTTTTTTTTACCAATGTAACTCCCAATGAGGCATGAAATAGTTTTAATTAAGAAAAACTTAATATTTGTAACCGTTTTTGCCATTTTTATGTACTACAAAATATGGCAGTTATCCAACTCTGGAATCTAAATTTTGAATTTTTTTTAATTTTTGATACCAATTTTGTTTTTCCTGAACTAAAAAATAGTTTTAATTAGTAAAAAGCCGACGTTCGTTTCCTTTTTGGTTACTTTTATGTAAATTTTAATTTGCCAGCCCTGGAAACGAAATTTTAATTTCTTAAAATTTTGTTTATCAATGCAAATCTTCATAAGGTATAAAGTAGTTTTGTTTAAGAACAACTAAAAGTTTTTAAACATTTTGGTTGTTACATGTACTACAATATATTGAAGGATAAAAAAAAATTCTATTTTCCCAACCCTGGAAGCGAACTTTTAATTTTTTTGTTTATCAGTGCAACGCTTCATGAGGTATAAGGTAATATTTTAAGAAAAATTTAAAATTTTTGTATTTTAGAATGATTGAGCTCGAGGTCGTTTTTGTAAAAATCGTTATAATTTTTCTATTTTATTCGATATTTCATTAACAATTTGTTGACATCATCAGGAATAACAATCGCAAATTAAAATTTTCTGTATAAATTGGTTTTGAAATATGAAAAAAAATTTTTTTTCGAATATATCTATGTTTTCAAAAATATTAACATAAAAACAAAAGCATATATACAGGCTTGTATATATTTACACATGTATACATCAATACATACATGAACGTATACATATATGCATACATGAACATACACAACTACACACAAACATATATACACACACATAGAGAGATACAAACACATATGCATGTACATACACATATGCACATACACACATACATATGAATACATATATATATATATATATATATAAATAACTAACATAATTACAAATTAATATATTAACATACATACAAATTTACATACATATGTATATAACTAAACATTTACAATATTTAAACTATTCAATCAACATTACAACAAGGATAAGAATTGATTACAGTATAGTGTATATAAGTAACATATAAAAATAATGACATGATATAAATATATATACATATGTATGTGCATGCATCTACATACATATATATATATATATATATATATATATATATATATATACATATACACATATGTATACACGCATACACACACATACATACATACACATAAATATATACATACATACATAGGAATAAATTCTTTAACCAATTAACATAAATAAACAAAACTTTTTTTTTTTTTTTTATAAAAAATTTAAATTTTACTAACTAAATACCTATAGTTCTGTGCTAATTTTTCTGTGTCTGCCTTAAAATTTATTCTTTGTGATAAAGGTGTGCGAATTATTTCTAACATTTCTAACATTAAGCGCCGATTGTAATTGTTATATGTGTTTAATATTGAAACATTTTCAAAATCTGCAAAATGATATAATTCAGAACTATGAGAACATAAAGCAGTTTTTTGTGAATTCATGTGTCCATATTTTTGATCTAACTTATGACCTGTTATCCTAGTCTTTAATTTATTTTTAGTTGTACCAATATATATCTTATTACAATTTTCCTGACTATTCCCCTTGCAAGGTATTTTATAAATTACATTAGACCTATCCCACTTATCAATCTTATCTTTTGTTTTGCTAAATAGTCTTTTCATTACATTAACATGTACTACAAAATACGGAATAGGCCGAAAAAAAATATTAATTTCTTATCCTTGGAAATGTTTTTTTATTTTTTTAGTTTTTAATTGACCATTGAGGCTCCCAAAAGCACGAAATAGGTTTAATTTACAAACATTAAAAAAATAATTGATTTTTGGTAAAAATTTTGCGTCGAGAAATAGGTGTAAATTTCCCAGCTCTGGAACCATACTTCGGATCTTTCTGAATTTCAATAGCGCTCTATTTAAGTTCATTTCCAATCCAACGGTCCAAGAACGAAGTCTCTAGCTCTTCTGGGGGCTTGGAAAAACCCCAGGGGGCTTCACATACAGACGGACGGACAGACGGACATCGATCAATCGTCATCGCTATTCATAAGGATCCAGAATATTTATACTTTATGGGGTCCCATGTGCATATCGAAGAAATTATACACGGAATAACAAACCTATATATACGCTTTCGCTTTTTTGTGAAGGGTATAAAAACAACAGAATGATGTTATCAGTTACTTTTATATATGTATGTATATGACAACGTTTAAATTTTTTGGTTAGGAAGCTAACCAAAAGGGTATAGCAAAAATCGAAAAACTGTCTGCTAATAAATACACAACTTGCAAAAACATAGCTACGATCAAATCGTAACGCAGAATATTGCTGAATGCTTTGTTTCTTGTGTGGTCCAGGATGCTTTTGCTTCTGTAATTCTCAATTCTTTCTGATAGAAACCCTGTTATTTTGCAATTATGTTTTGGTTTTGTCAAAGAAAAAATTATGAAATTAAAATACGCTTTAAAGTGTCCGATTGTATTGATTATCTAAGGATGGTGTTTAAAATATATTTTTTTAAACACTTATTGATCAAATAAAAATTATTCTAAGGTGTCCCTTAGTATCTGACGAATCAAATAGGAGCGATTACAAAGACAAAACAATTGTAAACTCTAATGCTGGGGAAGCGAAGTCTGAGGAATGTGAAGTTAAAGATTGACAAAAAACTAAATCAATTACAAATTGATTTAAATTAGAAAATATAAAACTATGAATTGGGAAATAATTTAATGCTATTTGTTTTTCTTTAGACACTTCAGTGTAGTTTTCTTTTGAATCTCCTAGGAAACTGACAGTCTGATTGCACGGTATTGTCGCATCAAACATTAAGAAAGATGAGAGTTTAAAAGTTTATAGAAAATATTTATCGGTTTCACTTGTCTTTTAAACCAAGTTCATGTCATTTATGGTGAATATTTCGATAAAAATCAAAACAAGGTATCTATGTATATCTATGTCAGGGAAAGGCAAATGCAGGGCGCGGCGCCTTTTCATTTACTCTTCTGTTACGTACGTGTGTACACGCATTGTAGAGCTGTAAACAACTTTAATCAGTCTAGTTTCAGCATTCAAACAGGCAGGTTGTGTTTATCGCATACTTTAAGAATCAGCGTTGCCAGAAAGCAATGTGAGTCCGATCACAGTTGAGAAATCTTTATGAAAAAAATGTTTGCTGATTCTAGTAGAGGGAAAGGCAAATGCTTTGGCGAAAAGTATGAAGAGATGCGCAAAATTATGAATGACATTCCCTTATGACCACCTGGTGTTTTGTTAACAATTTGAACCACAATTCATTGTGTTCATTACATTCAAACTTTTTGCAAATAATGCCTGTTGGTGAATAATGCAATGAAAAATATATATGTACGTATGTGTATTTGCATTACTCTTTGTCAAATGTCCTACAAAACCTTCTTATTTACACACCATCACTGCATACAGAGCCACAAACATCATTTTGCCCCAATGCCATGCCGATAGTAATTTTCTAATATATTGCAAATACCCATAATAAAATTAAGTTAGTAGAGATTTTAAAATTTTAATGGGGGAGAAGTGACGAAAGTTGATTGGCAATACCGATTCGTGGTGAGAGCGCAGAGAGTAATAAGTAATACAATCGCAAAATGTAATAGTATAGGTTGCCTTTCCCTGATCTATGTACACCAGAGTTAAACATTTCATAGCACAATTGTGCTAAAACAATCACACGTATACTCTTACGCTCTCGTATACAGTCGTCATTTAGATATTGACGACTACACATGTGCGGTTGCTTACGCATTTTTTCAGGTCTTTTGTTGTTGTTTTAGTAATTTTTATTCAGCGAACATTTTGAAGTCAGAATGATATTTGAAAAATATTTCATGATAAATAATGCATTTGGTAACATGCCATGTCTTCTTTGTTACCAAATGTTTAAAGAAAATAGGGAATATGTTATTAAAAGACATTACGATTCTTTTCATAGTGACATGAAAAGTTTCGAAGGTAAGAAAAGAAAGGATCATTTAGATATGGTAAAAAACATTTATGCAGAAAAAATAAAAGAATGGCTACTTGAAGTTGATGAAAACAAAGCAAGGACAGAAAATAAAAATAAAAAATTGGAGGTATCAAGCTTAATAAGCTCAGACATTGTTAGGCATGGTAGGCCTTTCACTGATGGGATATTTTTTAAAAACTTATTAGAAAAAGTTTTTGAAAAGCTTAACTTTAACACTAAGTTTATAAAATCTCTTCCGTTGTCGGCCCCAAGTGTAGTACGACGTATTGGTCATATAGGAAATTTGGTGGAATCTGCTATTAGGGAAAAATTAATAAATTGTGAGTATGTTTCTTTTTGTTTAGATGAAAGCACGGACATTTGTGTTTGTTGGGTAATTCTCTCTCACAATACAACCTCATTTTTAGTTTTGTTTACCCCTGATGTACACAGATAAAGTATATTCAAGAATGCAACAAACATAATATTAAGCCAGTGATGTCAAATGTGATTGTGTTGGTAAGATCACTCTTATCTCTTACATTCCCAGCGGGAGAAATGTGCGGTTGCGAGGCATATCTAGTGGCCTTTTCTAAGAGTATCCTTTTATTTACCAATAATATCTTCTAATTTTATAAGTTGTAAAAAAGGATTTCGAAAATTGCCAAGTGCTCAGATATTTAATTTTAAAATATTTCTCCATTTTTAAGCTGAACATTTGGTTAGGTTATATACAAGAGAAACAATTTTTACAAAAAGTCTTACTTATAAATTAATTTAAAAGCTACTTTAAAAAATTTTCGAAAAGATGTACCTACATACAGTGGATCCAACTTATTCAAAACCTCTTATATGTATTGTATATATATGTATATAAATATATTATTTCTGTTTAGAGGCCTCAAAACAGGACTTGCGATACTTCCCGCTGAATGAGAGTGTTTTTCAGTAAACAATTATATTTTACGCTCTCAAAGTAAAAGAGCGTAAGCGTCAGGGCTGCCAGAAATTTTTTTTTTTTTTTTTAGGAGTAGGACCAGCACTCAGGGGATGTCCCCTATATATGCAATGCACTGCGCTGGAACTGAAAACGAGGGGATAGTATTGAGGGGACAGATTAGGAAAGATGAGAAGATAGACAATTGTTTTTTTTTTTTTTTTTTTTTTGTAGCTATTTCAACCTTTTACTTCGTCGGCTAATTTTTGCTACAGGGCCGACGAAGGTGGGTGCTGTTACTCTGCTTTTAGTACATGATTGGGTCAGTCGCTGCCAGTAATTGTCCAGTGATCAGTACTATGCCTTCATCACTGAGAACAGGCTGGCAACAACTAACACAACCACGCACTAATGCTGATCAGAAGAATTCAACACAATATTTCATGACTCAGCTGGGGCTCGAACTCAGGACTCTCCGCTTCATAGTCTCGTGTTCTACTACTTCAGCCAACAGCACCCACCGCCGATTTATCGGCATTTTGACGATTTTTTACTTCAAAAATTTCAATATGCCGATTTGCCGATTTTACCCCTAAAAAATGCCGATTTTTTAATAATAGTGTGAAAGATCTTTTATTATATAATTCTATTATTATATAATTCTTCTTTTAATAACAATTCAATTGCCTTGTTGTACGTGTGCACGAAATTCCGATGTTCCTTAGAAAATAAAACTTTAAAAGAAGGAATTCTTTATTCTAAAGATTATTTGAAAATGAAAAACTCTAATTGCGAAATAAATAACGATTTAATAAAAATGTAAAAATCAAATATTTATGATTGATTTATGAAAACCACATTATTTCCAATTTTTTGTATTATATTTACGAATTTTGTTCAAAAATTTTAGGATTTACAGTTACATATTAGATAATATTCTAAATTTTTAATTGTATTTTGTAACTCCTATTTTAGAACCTACGAGTAGAGTTAATTTTTAGGAAATTCTGAAATATAATAGCAAAATTTTGAAATACTATTGGAAAAGACGTATATATTTTAATTGGGACGAAGTTTCTTATGAGACGTTGCGGAGGGGTACCCTAACCGGGAAGAAACGTCCGTAACGTAAGATATTTTGTTTCTAACTCAATGTTTAAGACGTATGAGTAATACAATTCCATACAAACAAATATTAATCATACGCAGCCGGGCCGTGACAGAATTCAATTTCGTTTGGGAACAAAACTGATTCTGTATTTTCGTTGATCGGCGAAAAGAAAAATCCTAATAAAAAATGTATACCGGATTAATTATTTTCTTTATACCTCGAATAGAACATAAAATTAATATTTTCATAATAAGGAACTGCGTTCCTATCCGGTGTCCCACAACACCACACATCTTTTTTTATTATTTTATACTGTTTTATAAAAAGCAAGTTGATCTTATGTTTTTTTTTTTGTAAGTAAAAGTCATTCTAAATGAATAAAATAATAAATCGTTTCTTTTAAATTGCCAATTGGGAGATTAAACGAAAGCCCAAAATAATTTCAAACCTTGTGAGGTGCAAATTTATTGATCTATACATGCTGTTTTATGTATAATATTTAATAAATTATATTGAATTGTTTTTGTTTATATGTCAAAGTAAGTTTTTTAATTAATGCCGTTTTTTTTTTGCTGATTTTAAGAAATGAAAGTGCCGATAATGCCGATTTTTTTTGGGAAATTTGCTGATTTTTCACGAAAAATTTCTGGCAGCCCTGGTAAGCGTACATGTGAGTTTTGCTTCCACAATTGTGTATGAGGCTGACATCACTGTATTAAGAAAACCACTCTGTTTATTGTACCTGCTATCAATGTTAATAACAGACTCATTTTGTAGCTTTATCTAAGTTTTCTTTTCTAAGTTTTAATACTGTTCACAATTATCTTTATTTCACTTTTGAATAATTAGTAATTTTTCTAACATTTCAACGAATCTTTTTTAAAAAAAAATTTATTTTTGAATTACTTGAACTATTAAAATTTTTAAAACTATGGATACTCAATTTCAAACAAATGTTTTTTTAAATCAATAAGCAATAAACCAAAAGTTCAGCTGTTGGCTGAAGTAGTAGAACATGAGACTTTGAAGCGGAGGGTCCTGAGTTCGAGCCCGCGCTGAGTCATGAAATATTGTGTTGAATTCTTCTGATCAGCATTAGTGCGTGGTTGTGTTAGTTGTTGCCAGCCTGTTTCAATGATGAAGACATAGCCACTGGTCACTGAACATAATTGGCAGCGACTGACACTGTCATGTACTAAAAGCACAGTAAAAGCACCCACCTTCGTCGGCCCTGTAGCAAATATTAGCCGGTGAAGTAAAAGGTTTAAATAGCTACAAAAAAAATGTCTATCTTCTGATCTTTCCTAATCTGTCCCCTCAATACTATCCCCTCGTTTTCAGTTCCGGCGCAATGCATTGCATATATAGGGGTTATCCCCTGAGTGCTGGTACAAGACAAAAAAAAAAATTATATCAACTTATTAATACCAATAAAAATTTAAAAAATATCGAAAACTGTTTACCATAGATGCCATCTCGCAAGTAATTTGAACAGCTGAAAATGGTATTACTATAATTTTAAAACTAATTTTCAAATGGAGAAGCCGTTTCCAGCCGCTTTTGCTAGCGCCCGCCTTGGTTTTCGATTGTCAAAAGCTGATTAGTTTTTGGAATCGATCGGTAAAACCGTTTAAAAGTTATTAAAACCAAACGCTTTTGAAAAATAACTTTTCGTCAGATTTTTTTAATATTTCCGAAAATATATAGGTGCGAAATGGTTCCAATTCACAGGAAATTTAAGTTGGAAGTAACCCTTGGAAACGCGGCAAGATTGATTGAATTCGGTTCAGTCGTTCAAACGTTATAACCGAGGTCATATACTTACACACACAGACATAGTGACGAATTCTCAGGAGTAGTCAGGAAAGCTTCCTAGGTTCTTAAACCGTCGAGATCTTGCATAAACTCGTTTTTGTCAAAACGGAGTAAAACCAGTAATGTCCATTGTTTTTAAATTTTCAATTTTCTGAGGGAGAAGTTAATATATGTAGATTAGGGTGTTCTCTATTTGTATGGGATTTTTATTATATTCGAAAAAGGAAGAATGCAGGAAAAATTTAACGCCTCTACGACCCCGCCTTCCCATGCCGCTGTTCGTATGAAAAAATATATTTATCACTCATACCCGCCGCTTTATTTTCATCGGACGGCTTGGGGCTCTGACACTTTTGACAACTACTGGGTGCTTGACAACTACTAAAAACAATATTTTACAAATGGCCGTCTTGTAGCTACTTTTATACTTCCACTATTATAGTTGCATTAAAGTTTATTTTATCGGTCAATGTGACAATCAAGTGTGTGAAAATGTCGTTGCGAAATGAAAATATTATTTATATAGTTGGTCCAATTAATTTTAGTATTACTAGTTCAAAATTGCCATCCAATAAACAAGTGTTACAGGTATAATTTTACAATACTAGAAACGATAAATTAAACCTTAAAGAAACTGCAAGTTTGGTGATTCGTGAAGTGATGATATTCTGGGAAAAGGTGCGCATACCCACTAGACAATTACAGCATTGCGTTACAAAACTTTTGAAATTGCATTAGGAGTGGCGAAACTTGCAAAAGAACGCGGAGAGAGAAATAAAGAATTTGTTTGTCAATGATCTACACAAGCTCTTTGATATTGCACATGCAGAAGAATTCACTAAACTGCGGATTGAAGAGGACAAACAATTTCTTCTTACACAAAGGCAGCCTAGTCGCGTAGGTTGTCCCGGGCTGTTGACAAGATTTCTGCGATTGCTGAGGAGAAAAGGGAGAAACGTAAGAGAGATGAAAATACTCGGCTGGAACAACGCATTGCGAGCAAAATAGCAAAAAATGCAATCGATGCATTGCCTCAAATGATTTCTGAAGAGTCTGAAGATGAAGAAGAGCCTGAATGTGCCCAAATTGTTACAGTGTCCCAAGGAGTTTCTGGTGGCAGGAGAGTTCGCAAATATTTTATAATGCCAAAACTTGTTGCAGTGCTTGATAGATGTCAAGTTTCAGTGCGCTACGCTGTTTTCATCCTGCAAGCAACAGCAGAAGCACTCGGCCACAGTTTGGATGAACTGATCATTACTCCAACTTCAATTCACAGAGTTCGTTCACAGTTGCGAACACAACGCGCTGCAGATATAAAGAGCAATATTTTAAAATCATTGCCTCAATTTGTGGTGGTTCATTGGGATGGAAAGTTAACGTCATAATTATATGTAATCAGTTATGAAATTTTTTATTTGACACATTGTTGTCACAATACTATTATATATAAATGAAATTTATTTGTTGGTGGTTAAGCATGTCTATATGCATTTCATTGGTGCTTTACCAAATCATCAGAAGACTTTAACCACAGTTTTGAAAAGCTAAAAACCTCTTATCTAATGCATATACTTCCGAAAACCATCTGAGAATTCACAATTTGTAAATTACAAACTATTTTCAAAAATCACAACAGAATAAGCATATTAGGCCTTGAAACTCATACAAAACTAAACCAACAAACAAATTATATTCGATATGAATCTATTTTTATTTTTCTACACCTTTATACAATCAGAAATCCATTGGAAATCCGATGAAATACATGGATCGATGGAAAAAAAAAATTGTAAAGTCGTTGCGTGTTATCAATGATACTGCTGAGAGAGCAGTTAAGCTGATGGAAGACTATCATGGCCATCTCACCAAAGACGAGGATAAAAAAATACATTTTTGGGTGCGTTCAGGAGCACAGAAAAATGTACACAAATAGTTCGAAAACTGTTTTGAGTAAAAATTATTAATAAACACATATTGTATAATAACTTTGAACTGATTTTCACAGTTTATGCACTATAAATCAAAATAATTTTCAAAATGAGAAAGCAAGGAGTATGAGTGATAAATATTTTTTTTCAATCGAAATCGGGGTCGTAGGGGCGTTAAATTTTTCCTGCTTACTTCTGAGATCATTTGACAACTTTTTGGGGGGTGAGACCTTCTTTTTTCATAAAAATTAATGTAGATATGCTTTAGTTTCAAGCGTATTGTTGTTAAGTACACGCAAAAATTATTTTTCAGGAAGAAATTATTTATGTTGTCAAGATTGCATTTGTGTTTAAAATATATCATCAAATCTCTTGCCAGAAGAATAGGTGTGTATATTTCTTCAGCTAGATAGGTTAGGAATTCGTAAGCCTATTTATGGCTTTTCAAGTGATCACAGCGTTGCGCTTATCGTCGAGTGTGAGCAATTGTGGCTAGTTATACACTTCACAAAAAGTGAAACGGTATATATGTAAATATAGGTTTGTCATTCCGTGTGTAGTTGCTTCGATATTCACATGGGACCCCATTAAGTATATATATATTCTGGATTCTTATGAATAGCGATGACGATTGAGCGATGTCCGTCTGTCTGTACGTGAAATCGTTTTTCCCAAGCCCCCAGAAGGGCTAGGGACTTCGTTCTTGGACCGTTGGATTGTAAATGAACTTAAATAGTGGTATTGAAATCAGAAAATTATATCTAGAGCTGGGAAGCTTACTCCAATTTCTCGACGCAAAATTAATACAAATAACCAATTATTTTTTTGGTTGTTTGTAAATTAAACCTATTTCATGCTTTGGGAAGCTTCAATGGTCTATTAAAAAGTAAAAATATAAAAAAAAATTTCCAGGGATGGGAATGTAAAAGTTTTTTTTTGCACATTCAGTATTTTGTAGTACATGCAATAATTAAAATTGTTAAAAATTTTAAGTTTTTCTTCAATAAAACCTCTTTATACATCATGAAGATTTGCATTGGTCAAAAAAATTTTCAAAATTAAAATTTCGCTTCCATGGGTGGGAAATTAAAATTTTTTTGTACATAAAAGGTACCAAAAAAGAAACTGACGTTGTTCTTTTTTTTGCTAACTAAAACTATTTTATAATTTAGGAACAACAAAATTGGTATCAAAAATTAAAGAATTTAATAGGTAAATGAAATTTATTTGTTGGTGGTCAAGCAATGTCTGTATGCATTTCATTGGTGCTTTACCAAATCATCAGTAGACTTTAACCACATTTTTGAAAAGTTAAAATGTTAAAGCCTACTGATGATTTGGTAAAGCTTATAGACATTGCTTGACCACCAACAAATAAATTTAACTTACATATAAAATAGAATTGTGACAACAATATGTCAAATAAAGATTTCATAACAAAAAAAAATTTAATTTCGAATCCAGGGTTGGATAAAACTACTTTATACGTCATGAAGTATTACAGTGATAAAAAAAGACATAAAAATTAAAATTTCGCTTCCTGGGTTGGGAAAATGAAAGTTTTTTTGGTACATGCAATATTTTGTAGTACATGTAATAACCAAAATGGTTACAAAATTTGAATTTTTCTAAATTAAACTACTTTATAAGTCATGAAGATTTGCATTGATAAAAAATTAAAAATTCGCTTTCGGGGTTGTGAAATTTAAATCCTTTTTTTTAAATAAAAGTAACCAAAAAGGCAATTAAAGGTTTTTTGTTGCTAACTACAACTATTTTATATTTTATGAAGGACAAAATTGGTATCAAAAATTAAAAAAAAAAATCAAAATGTCGAATCAAGGTTGGATAAGTGCAATATTTTATAGTTCATGAAGGTGACCAAAATGGTTTAAAATTGTAAATTTTTCTTAAATAACGCTACTTTATACTTCATGAAAAGTTTCATTGGCAAAAAAACAAAAAAAATTTATATTTCGCTTTCAGGGCTGGGGAATTGAAATTTTTTTATACTTAAAAGTAACCAGTGGGTGCTGTTGGCTGAAGTAGTAGAACACGAGACTATGAAGCAGAGGGTCGTGAGTTCGAGCCCGCGCCGAGTCATGAAATATTGTGTTGAATTCTTCTAAACAGCATTAGTGCGTGGTTGCATTAGTTGTTGCCAGCGTGTTTCAATGATAAAGGCATAGTCACTAATCACTGAACATAATTGGCAGCGACTGACACTATCATGTACTAAAAGCAGAGTAACAGCACCCACCTTCGTCGGCCCTGTAGCAAAAATTAGCCGGCGAAGTAAAAGGTTGAAAGAGCTACAAAAACAACTGTTTATCTTCTCATCTTTCCTAATCTGTCCCCTCAATACTATCCCCTCGTTTTCAGTTCCGGCGCAATGCATTGCATATATAGGGGTCATCCCCTGAGTGCTGGTCCTACTCCTAACAAAAAGGCACCTAACGTCGGTTTTTTTACAAATTAAAACTATTTTTTAGTTCAGGAAAAACAAAACTGGTATCAAAAATTAAAAACAAAATCAAAATTTAGATTCCAGAGTTGGATAACGCAATATTTTGTAGTACACGAAAGTGACCAAAATGGCTACAAATATTAAGTTTTTCTTAAATAAAACTATGTCATGCCTCATTAGGAGTTGCATTGGTAAAAAAAATTAAATTTCTTCTCCAGGGTTGGGAAATTTAAATATTTTTTATGCATAAAAGTAACCAAAAAGGCAATTGACATTGTTGTTTTTGTTAATTAAAACTGTTTTATAATTCAGGAAGAACAAAATTAGTAGTAACATCTTAAAAAATTAAAATTTCGACTCTAGGGTTGAACAAATGAAATATTTTATGGTACATGAAAGTTACCAAAAAGTTTAAAAATGTTAATTTTTTTGTCATGTAAAACTATATTACAGCTCACTAAGAATTGCATTGATAAAAAATAAAAATTCGCGTCCTGAGTTGGAAAATCGAAATATTTTTGGTACATAAAAGTACCCACATATATTCCAAATTTTGTGTTCTTAGTGAATTAAACCTATTTTATATTTCAGGAAATATTAAATTAGTATTAAAAAATTAAAAATTCGGTTCCAGGGTTGGAAAATCGAAATTTTTTGGTACATGAAAGTACCCACATATATTCCAATTTTTCTTTTTTTTTGTGAAGTAAACATATTTCATACTTCAGGAAGAATTAAATTGGTATTAAAAATTTTAAAAATTGAAAATTCGGTTCCAGGAAAATCGACATAAAAGTAGCCATATAAGTTCCACACTTTGGTTTTTTGTGAATGAAATCTTGTTCATACTTCGGGAAGAGTTATATTGGTATAAAACCAAAAAAAAAATTAGAATCAAATTTCAGGGTTGGAATATTGACATGTTTTTAATTATAAAATTAACCATATAATTTGCTATTTTTGATTTTTATGATGAATTATACCTACTTTATATATCAGGAAGAAATAAATTAGTATTAAAAACCAAAAAAATCGAAAAGACTATTCTACGGTTGCACAATTAGAACTTTTTGGGTACATGAAACGGATTTTTACTTTTTGTTTTGAAATTAAACATATTTAATATTTTTGAAACACGTTTAGAGGTACTAGAAATAATAAAAGTCAAATATATAGCTTCCTAGCAGAAAAATTCAAACGTTTTCTTAAATATAAAAGTAACCGATTCTGATTTTTTAATTAAACCCACTTTCTGTTTTAGCAAATAAGAAAGAACGAAGAATTACATCTATGAATGGTATTTAGATTCGGCACAGCCGCATATAGCACTTTCACTTTTTTTTATATACAAATATTCATGTAAAATGTGATGTACTCACTCAGTTGCAATGCCTCTTGTAGAAGTACAGACTAAAGTGAACTCAGTAAACCACTTCTCAACCATTGAAATTATCCATTCATTCGATTCTGTGATGGGTTTTTACGCAAAAAGTAATGCTTAATCAACCCATGAAATTCAAATTTTTCCATATAAGATAAAATTCAGGAGACTGTCTGCTTTTCGTCGTCAAACACAAACTAATGATGCGTTTAAAACTCAATAGTAGACCATTTATAGATGGTGGTTGACGGCAGCAGTGTTGTATTCAAAGTTACGAAATTGAAATCGAAAGAATTATCAGACAAGCGTTTTTGAAAAATTCAAACATACTACATTACTGGCATATATCGCCGTCTTGGCTGGTTACACTATAAATACTATACATATTTGGGGGATTCACACTGTAATCATAAAGTCATAAAATAATAGCATGAAATATATGACTGATGTGAACAACCCGTCATAACCTAGTATGCTATTTCAAACATCGATCAGCTGATAAGAAAACAACACATTTGTAATTAGATGTTATCAAAGCAAAAGATAATTAAGATAATCGTAATAAAGTTGTTTGAAAATGCCAAAAAGTTTAAAAACTCCATTGGTATTTAAAATTATTAAATGTGTCTTCTGGTGCACAAGAATATCTAAATGAATTTGCATGTATAAACTAAAACAGTTGCTGCCTTGATATGAGCTGAATAAATTTTATTTTGCGGCGGTATACGGAAAACGTTCAGTGGCTGCCAGCTACCTAAGTTAAACGAGAAAATTTTTCACATGTATATATTTAGTTTTTGCGATTTAGTTCTCTCTTAATATTTTTTATGTTTTAAAAATGTGATTTAATGTACAGACATGTAGGTATGAATAATTTTTTCGCCGTGTTTTAGTCGTGAATCATATATAAGTAACGGCGGCAAACATATACTATCGCGGTCTCGTCTAAAGATTTTCAGCCGTTCGACTCAGATCTCTAGAGCTTTTTTATGACAAAACAAAAACATACCCGAAAAAGTGCTATTATTTTAGGACTTTTTTATATGCAGCACAACAACAACTTTTTTTAACTGGTCTAAAATATTATTACAATATGACTAAATAGTACGACGTGTGAATACCACAATTATAAAATTATGTTAGGTTGAAGGCAGGGGTAACAATATTCTGAAAAAAAACTGTTACGGGCTACTCCTTTGCCCTAGTGGCGTCTT
Source organism: Linnaemya tessellans (assembly GCA_951800035.1). Taxonomy (NCBI): domain Eukaryota; kingdom Metazoa; phylum Arthropoda; class Insecta; order Diptera; family Tachinidae; genus Linnaemya; species Linnaemya tessellans. The sequence goes on along the minus strand of OX637532.1, from coordinate 50,705,547 downwards.
ATGTGCTCTTTCATAAAAATCTAGGGCACACCCAAATATTAAACAAAAACCCTATGAGCGTAGTAAGGTTAAGAACCTCATTTTCTTAATGTATTTTTTATTTTAACATATTCTATATTTGATATAACTTAAAAAAAAAATTACTATCCGTAAATCATACATGGGCATACTGTTTTACTGCAGTAAGCGTTTCAATAGTCAGTAAATGCTTACTGGTAATGATATATAATTTTCATTACCAGTAAATTTTTACTGATTGCTGAAAAAAATCAGTTTTCAGTAAATTTTACTGATGACTGAAAAAAAATTTCAATAATCAGTAAAGTTTACCGAATACTGAAAAAAAATCAGTAAAATATATTGATTACTGAAATTATTTTCAGTAAAATTTACTGAATACGGAAGATAAATTCAGTAATCAGTAAATTTTACTGCTTAATGATTAGATTGCAGTATCTAGAGATTTTCATTTGCTGAATTAAAGAAAATTGATATTATAATTATATTGGAAATAAATATTTATTTATAAATATATTAATTTCATTGAGTACGAAAATTCTTACACATCTATAATTCTTTTTTTTAGTATCTAGTAAAAACCTCCGGATACTGCATTCTTATTAGTTATCAGTAATATTTACTGATTACTGAATTTTTTCAGTATACAGTAAAATTTACTGATTACTTCATTTTTTCAGTATTCAGTAAAATTTACTGATTACTTCATTTTTTTAGTATATAGTAATATTAACTGATTATTTCATTTTTTTCAGTATTCAGTAAAATTTACTGATTACTGAATTTTTTTTCAGTATTTTGTAAAATTTACTGAATACTGAATTTTTTTTTTCAGTAATCAGTAAAAATATACTGGTAATGAAAATGGAAGTGCAGTACCAGTAAAAAAAAATTTATAGTGACAAAGTACTGTTACTGCAAAGTGCCCATCTATGCCGTAAATATATGGCTTGGTAGTCCTTTATCAATTTTCTTTAGCCATTTAATTTCTTCTTTTATAGCCTTTATATCAGTCAGAAAGACTTAGTGGAGAATTCTACTCATGTCGTAGAATCCTCCACCCGATCGGTAACCCACATTTTTCTCGTCTATGTATAGGATAGTTATGAGGTTAGTTCCTACTGTTGTTGCTCTCAGCCATTCCATGTTTTCTGATGCAATGGTGGTGCTGTTTGTTTCACGTATCTAATTTGGATTTTGCGCACGTCACAGTACAAACGTAAGATATGTAATATACCTAGGTAAGGTTTGAAATATACTTTGGTGTTTGGTTATATGCCATTCTCCCATTACCATTATTCCTGTAGCGGCCAGAAATATTTCATATTTAACCTGTATATTGGTTGGTAAGATTGATAGAATATCGCCTTAGTTGCTGTAGTTCTTCTTGCGCCACAGATGCAGATACAGCATTGTCTTTGTGTTGATATTGATCTTCTTTGTTAGAGATGTCTACAATACTCACTACGAGTTTTTTATGGTTTACCGTACCACGTATACAGGCAGTGTGTCATCTTTGGGCTCATTCCCTATTTGTTCTTCTACAGAGGGTCCAAAGTCTTTGAAATATTTTTTTTTTCATGTAAATAAAGATAAATTGAGAGCCTCTAATGCTCGTTCGCATAGAACTCTAGGGTGGTTTCCTGTTACTAATATCACCTGGTCAAGTGCATGTGTATAGTTGTAACCCATATTCAGGGAGATAGTATTTCCCCCTAAGGTCTTCCGCAGCATACATTCTCTTTTAGTTTTAAGTAAAAAAATTGCATGGAGCTTTAAATCAGCAAATGAAGACACCCGAAGCTTTTTATATTTATCTACACCTATTTGCTCATTTACGCAAGAAGACTTCTGACCGAGTTCCAGGTAATAAAGCTCTCTACTCAGAGGTCTCAAAGGTATAATAATTAATTCCATTTATATAAAAAACAAACTAAATATATCAGGGTTTACAAAAGCAACGATGAATATCTTATTCATATATCATACTTCATACATGTTTCGAAAACAGTACGCCGGAATCGAAAGCACTTGTACATACCGCATGTTCCGCCCACTCTTGTCGGAATATATGTACATATCTGGATGTATAAACACAAACGTAAATTTTTCCGTTGAAACAACAAACAAACAAATATTGAGCTTGTGTTAAATAGATGAGATTGGTGGTGAACTTATTGAAAATTGTATCTACATGCTCATATGTATATATAAACCTCAAACTGACACTATTCCTGCGCTAGGCGTGTTTTAGGCCTGATGACGGTGGTAGGGCTTTATTATGAGCATTTAAATCGATTTATAATTAAAAACTTTTCAGATCTTTATCTCTTCGCATATTTTGATTTAATTTTTGTTTTACATTACTAAATTTTTATAATTTTTATTTTGTGGCAAATAGAAACTAAATATATTTTTTTAGACATTATTTACTGACTTCATTAAGTTTATGCCATTTTCTAAGTTATTATTTTAGTCAGCAATCACCATTAATCTCATCTATTTATAAAACAAGCTTAATAAGCGAATTAAAACACGATATGACACAATATCAAAGCAGGAACAATTGATCGAATCAAATTGTTAACTACTGTTATAATACACCTTCTCAGAGGTATTAGATGCACACCAATATCCAACTGCTAGTGAAATATTGTAAACTAACTACTTTGTTGCACAGTGTAATGAAAACGCGTACTTGTAGATATGACTGTTATTATAAATATATAAACGAACAACTTTATTAACAAATGTATATGAAGGTTTGTTTGCAAAAACCAAGTAAAATATCATCAACAATTTTTTAATTACCTGTCAACAGTTAGAATGTGACCATCTCGTACACGTATCCAGGAAACTGACTTATTTCCCAGTTGCTTCACCTAAAACGAAATAAGCACACAAAGATGTACATACGTAAATGTTAAAGTGTTTATAAAATACGAACATGTAGCTAATATACAAAAATAAATAAATCAGGAAACTTGTGTGAAAGAAATATATTTTTTATGTGTTGTGATTTCTAACAATGTTAGCTACTTTATTTCAGTACAACTGAATTTTATGTACTTCATGAACAGTCTTGATATACTTGTACGCCACTTTTATGACGAAAAAAATGCTAAGAAAGGCAATGTTAATAAGGTATGCTTCGTAAAAGTGAAGCTATTTTTATTTACAGAACATTTCTTAACTTCAGTAAAAAATTATACAAAGACCTAATTATTAACTAATTGTAATAATTTTGAAATATTCATCAGTTCAAAGTTCGCTTGGCGCGATTATAACACATATTCTGAACATTCCACTCTTAATAAAAATATTCAGATTTAATACAAATATTTATATAAAAAAGGTAATTTGCGAATTCGTAAAGTGTAACTATTAACTCCTAGCCGAGTCTAACTAATAATTCTTAGCTTAGTAACTAACAGCCATATTCATCAAAACTTACGGGTACAATAGGTCTACAAACAATTATTAAGCAATATTCCATTTGGTTCTATTCATAAAAGATTCTTGGCCAAAGATTACGAACTTGACCTGTGCTATCCTTCAAGATATATTTATAACAACTTTCAAGAGTCTGGCTCTTTTCGTTTGGACTGAATCGTGATTTCCACTGACGGACGGACGGACGGACATGCTTAGATCGTCTTATATTTCATCACTGATGAAGAATGTATATATACTTTATGGGGTCTCAGATAGATATTTTGCTGCGTTGAAAACGGAATGACAAAGTGAATATACCCTCCAATTCTTTTTTGGAGGGAATAAAAAAAACAGCTATTTAGAAGGATCCAGTATATGTATACTTTATGGTGTTCCATATTAATATTGAGTAAATTACATACGGGATTACAAACATATATGTATATATTCTTTCACTTTTTTGTAAAGGGTATAAAAAGTTTTTGCTAGTTGTACGTGAGTTGTTAGACCCTCCAAAATAGAATTGGAGGGTATATCCACTTTGTCATTCCGTGTGTAACGCAGCGAAATAACCATCTATTGTCCCATGGAGTATACACCCAAACCTTTTTTTAAACGGTAGATATGTTCCATAGGATACCGTGTAAAAAAGACATATATTACGTATGTATGTAAGTGTATATACAAAATTAAAATATATACATAGGATTGATTCAGCAACCAACATATGCCTATAAAATTGTATAATTTTATTTTTATATTTAATTTATTTTATAAACGCACAGATGTAGTTCAATAGTATACAAAGAGTGTTTATTTTGGTTCATTTTATGATTCTAAAAAATAAATCCCTATAAAAAAAGGCGTACAAAAAAGGGTAAGTTTGTTTAAAAATCCAGTGTTATTTCAAATTCGCGTAAAAATACGTGTAAAAACAGGTTTTGGTGTATAGATTTTTGATCAGTAATGAAATCTATGAAGATTTAGCCACATCCGTCCGTCTTTTGAAGTCACGATACAGTATAAAAAGAGCCAGACTTTTGAGATTATAGTGTATATAAATTTTGAAAAACAAATTGTGAATTGCCAGAATCGGACCAGTGGTAAAAAAATTCGCGTAAGAAGAACTAAACCAATCTCTAAAATACAAAATAGATTTTTAAGTTTTTTGTAATTTTGTCAAGTAAAGGATATATTTTTATGTCAGAGAGTGAAATTGGAACCAGAAAATTAGAGAAATCCATTTTTGAACCCCGCTCCCTTTAGTGGATGTTGAACTAACATATTACATGAAAAAATAGTTTATATATTTAGCAAATTGTATTCCTTAAAAATTAAATTTTTACGCTTTTGAGATGAAGGCAAGATGCCCTCTGGTCTTCTTCTGCCATAGCCTTCCACCCAGCTTTTCTCTCTAACTAACCCTTAAAATTTTTTTTATATATAATTAACCCAAAAGTTTCTGCGACAAAGGTGGGATGTCTCTCCCACGGCCTTTCCTGTAGTGACCCTGTCAAAATAGGGTTTAAAAATTGGGCGCAGAAATGTCTTAAAGGAACTCTGCCCAGCAGGTTTAACATTTTAAATTTATCTCCGTTCGTTTTTGTGGGCGTTGCTATAAAATATTAACTGCAAAAATAACATAAGTTGCGTTTATGGTGATGGAAATGTGTCTCAGCCATGCTGGTTCTATTTGTAGGGTATTTAAGATTCGACCCGGTCTGACTTGTTTATTTAACAATTTGATTAAAAAACAAGTAAAAACGTTATATTCGACCGGGTCGAATCTTAAATACCCTCCAAATATTTAGTAAGTGAATTTGAAATGCTTAACTTGGTGGGACAGAGTTCCTTTATATAATATCGTACGTCAACGCCCACTAAAGGGGGCGGGGTTCAAAAATATACAATATCATGTTTTCCACAGACGAACGTATGGGCATTGCTAGACCGTCTTAGACTTCATCACAATTCTCTTTGGAGGCTATAAAAACTGTATTTTAGCGGGGTCGCTCTGGCAAGGGCTGTGGGGGAAACATTTCACCTTTGTCATGAAAATAAAAATAAATGCTTGGGATATACAAAATTAAAATTTCTTTTTTTTGATAGGGTCATTTAGAGGGCAAAGGGGGAGAGGGGGTAGGGCAGAAACAGATACACATAAAACTGTAAAAATAAATGCTTGGGATGATTATACACAAAATAAAAATATATTTATATTTATTTTTAATAGGGTCATATAGTGGGCAAAGGGGGAGGAGGGGGTAGGGCAGCAACAGGCAGTCATAAAACTCTAAAGATAAATGCTTGGGATGATTATATACAAAATTAAAAAAAAAATGTTTTTTTGGTAGGGTCATTTAGTGGGCAAAGGAAGACGGGGGGGGGGGGGACGGGGGGGTAGGCCAGAAATCGGCAGTCATAAAACTCTAAAGATAAATGCTTGGGATGATTACAAAATTTAAAAAAGAAATTTTTTTTTGGTAGGGTCATTTAGGGGGCAAAGGAAGAGGTGGGGGGGGGGGGAGGTAGGGCAGAAATCGGCAGTCATAAAACTCTAAAGATAAATGCTTGGGATGATTATATACAAAATTTAAAAAAAATTTTATTTTTTTTGGTAGGGTCATTTAGGGGGCGAAGGGGAAGGAGGGGGTAGGGCAGAGTAGTGCCAGGTTTCGTCTCAGCTTCGTCATTAAAGCTTAAAAGTGTTATTTTTAAGGAATGTAGGCTTAAGTAAAACAATTTGTTAAATTTTTATGCTATTTTTGCCTATAAAAACGCCTACTGAAGTGGGCGGGGTCAAAAAATATTTTTATTTTATTTAATGGCTCCAAGTTTAAGGCGTTGGACCGTATTTGACATAAAAATATATCATTTGCTTAACAAAATAACCAAAAAACTTTAAAAGTTATGTTGTTTTTTCTGGGTTGGTTTAGTTCTTCTTAAGGGAACTTTTTTTCCTCTTGCCCGATTTAGTCCATCTTCGAACTTAACCTGCTCTAAGCTTTAAAATATATTTATGCCAAATTTCAAGAGTCTAGCTCTTTTCGTTTGGACTGAATCGTGATTTCCACAGACGGACGGACGGACGGACGGACATGCCAGTTCGTCTTAGATTTCATCACTGATCAAGAATATATATACTTTATGGGGTCTGAGATGGATATTTCGATGCGTTACAAACGGAATGACAAAGTTAATATACCCTTCAAATTCTTTTTTGGAGGGTATAACAAGTAAAAACGTTATATTCGACCGGGTCGACTCTTACCCTCCAAATATTTAGAAAGTAAAATTATAATGCTTAACTTGGTGGGACAGAGTTTCTTTATATAATATCGTACGTCAACGCCCACTAAAGGGGGCAGTGTTCAAAAATAGACAGTATCATGTTTTCCACAGATGAACGTATGGGCATTGCTAGACCGTCTTAGACTTCATCACTGATCAGGAATATATATACTTTATGGGGTCCAATTCTCTTTGGAGGGTATTAAAATTGTATTTTGGTGGGATCGCTCTGGCAAGAGCTGTGGGGGACACATTTCACCTTTGTCATACAACTCTAAAAAAAATTTTTTTTAGGGGGAAAGGGGAGGAGGGGGTAGGGCAGAGAAGTACCAAGTTACGTCTCAGCTTCGTCATTAAAGCTTACAAATGTTATTTTTAAGGAATGTCGGCTTAATCAAGACAATTTGTTAAGTTTTTACTTTATTTTTGCATATAATAACGCCCAATAAAGGGGGCGGGGTCCAAAAATCATTATTTCTTATTTAATGGCTCAAAGTTTAACGCGTTGGACCTTCTTTTATATAAAAATATATTGTTTGCTTAACAAAACTACAAAAAAACTTTAAAAATTATTTATTTACGCCAATGGACTATAATGTCCTTTCAGGCAATAACAACATAGCTTAATTTAAAAATATACTTAACAAGATTCTATTTTCTAATAAAATTTTAAAATTATATACAGATAATGAGAAGTCTATACATAAAATATTATTCATATTATTTAAAGTACACAATAAAATGTTCGTAGTATCGGTTCACGCATAGCATAATTAGTAGAATGTGTCGAAATATAAAATAACTAATTATGTCTAAGGGTTGTGGAGGGTATACAAAAATTAATTAAGTTTAACAAGTAATTACAGTCAATTAGACCATTAATCAAATTATAAATTATCATGACAAAATAAATAGTTCTTCTTATATAAAGTGGCTTTAAGCCTAAAAGCAGGCAACGAGCATAATAGGATGTTGACAGCAACATTATATTAGAGTTACGAGGAGCAAATTTTACGAATTTTTTCTGGATTCTTTCAATTCTATTTATGTGAACATCATAAATAGGGTTCCAAACAAAAGAGAAATATTCTAACCTCGAGTGAACCAATGCAGTATACAATATTCGCAAGGTAATAGGATCTAAAAATTGTTTACAATTTCTTCTTATAAAAGAGCATGCAGAGTAAGCTTTAGGTATTATATAGTCAAGATGGGCATTAAAATTCAGATCACTATCCAGCACAATCCAAGATCCAATATTTTATTCACAACTAATAAATTCTTATCCTGTATCTTGTATCGAAAGCACCTTCGGTTATGAATGTGAGGCTTACAAAAAGTCATTTGGAAGCATTTATTTATATATAAAGGTAAACTATTGATATCACACCAGGAACCTATTCCATCGATACAACTTTGCAGTGTAAGGGCATCATTATCAGAAATTACTTCTTTATAAATCTTTACATCATCAGCATATAATAAAAACTGACCACCAGAAAAGGAAGTACCGATGTCATTTATAAAAATTAAAAACAGCAACGGTCCTAAAATGCTGCCCTGAGGTACACCAGATGTAGCAAAATACGGTTGCGACTAAAAATTTTCAAGAACTACCGTATAAGATCTATTAGACAGATATGATCTCAACCACAGGAGAAACGTGCCATAAAACCCCATATTTTCTATTTTATGCAACAAAATACCGTGTGAAACCATATCGAACGCTTTACAAAGATCCATATATATGGCATCAACTTGATTATGCCTTTCAAAAACAGAAACACAAAAATGATTAAAAACAGTACAATTAGTAACAGTAGAGCGACCAGGAAAGAATCCATGCTGCTCATTACAGATAAAACGTTTGATTAGAAAGTAAATTTTTCATTTAATAATATACTCAAAGATTTTTGACACAGTAGACAATTTGGCAATGTGCCGATAATTACAAACGTCGGACTTAATACCTCCTTTGAAAATCGGGGTAATAGAAGCAATTTTCCACCTATTTATAAGACAGCCATCTGCCAAGGATTTATTACAAATGTGCTGAAGAGGAATTAAAAAAGGAACTAAATTCATCAATATCTGTACTAAAAGACCTTTTAATATTTTTGATCCCATCGAGGATATCATTAGCAGTTAACTGAATGTAACCAAAATCTACAATAGGTTGTATATGTTTAAAAATATTTGGATCTATAGAACCATTACTTATTACAAAATTAGATTTGAAAAAGTGTGCAAACGCATTAGCAATGTCATTACCAGAGGTTATAAATTGATCATTAAACCGCGTGGAAGATGGATATATAAAGCTAGACTTTTTAGATCTAATACAATTCCAAAATTGTTTAGGATTGCCTTTGATTGCTGATTCGAACTTTAACAAATATTGTTTGTACAAAAACTTATCCAGAAAATTAAATTCTCTCATATAATGCTCGTAGCGTGCCCTATGACTTAAATCCCCAGTTATTCTAAATTTATTATGAAACTTATTTCTAAGATTTTTTAACTTTTTTAAACCCTTAGTGTACCAGGGCACTTTGTGAACTTTAGGTAACACACGAGGTACACAACGATTTATGATAATATTTAAGGTATTGACAAATATAGTATAACATTCCGAAGTATCCTTAGTGTAAAAAAACATATCCCAATTTAAAGCGAAAATTTCAGCATTTAACTTTACATAATTACAAGCTTTAATATTATAAAAGCAATTTTTAACATTATATATTGGGAAGTATTGGAAGTCCGACAGTTCCACAATTAATGGAATACGGTGCATATCAGTCGCACACATAGGGAAAGGGCAGTTAGTTATGGAGTACTTTAAAGTATCAGAGATAAATACTAAATCAAGAATGCGGTTTAAGTTATTTCTGAATGAATTTACCTGCAGTAAACCAATACTTAAAAACGAGTCTACAAGGTTAATTTCATGTGACTTATTAACATTAACCGGAGACAAATTTCCATCATCAAGCAAATTACTCCAATCAATTTCATTTAAATTAATATCCCCAAGTATGCAAAGATTTCCAACACCAGCAGCTTCAGATACCACATTAACTACATGAGCAGCATAGATGGAATCATCACTTTTCGGTGGGATACAGGACGCACAAATAAACAGATTTTTAAAACCAAAAATACAAACACAAATTTTGTCTAATTGATAACAGTAGCCTTGAATGATTTTTTGACAGCAACAAAAACACCACCTCCTCGGGTTTTACACGTGGATTCCAAGTCACGATCTTTACGAAATTATGTTGTATTTAGAGGTTGGTTTAGTTCTTCTTAGGGGAACTTTTTCTCTCTTACCCATCTCCGAACTTAACCTGTGCTATCCTTCAAGATATATTTATACCAAATGACAAAGTCAATATACCCTCCATAATCTTTTTTTGGAGGGTGTAACCAGTAAGAAAGTTATTTTCGAGCGGGTCGAACCTTAAATATCCTCCAATTACTTAGTATTTGAATCTTTTAATAACAAGGTTTAACCTACTGGGTCGGAGTTCCTTTAAGTCACTTCTATGACCAATTTTGAAACATTACTTTGACAGGGTCACTACGGGAAGTGCGGCCCTGGCTCAGCTTCATACGATTATTGGTGTTATACAAAGGAAACATCGTAGGGCCTTGAATTTTGGTATAGACCAATATTTGGTTGTGATAAAAAAATATTCCAAATATGAAAAAAATTCAAGCACATCCACACTTAATTCCCATAAAACACAAAAGTTATAAATAATTATAATTGTATAGTCACAATTTTTTGTTTTTTCCAATTTTATGATAATATTAAAAAAATGTGCATAATCTCCTAACTACAACGGTTACCTCTCATACAAAATGACCACATAAAAAATACCAATATTTTCCTTGTTAACAAAGTTAGATCCCTTAAAAAAGCTACACAGGTTTAAATTTGCGTGTTTTTATTTGATTAAAATATAAACAATATGCAGCAACAGTCACGTCCATATACAAAGAAAATATTTGTAAATAAATGAAAGAAAATATAAAATTTTTTTTAAACAAGGTAATTCGTGTACCTTTATTAACATAACAAATGTTTTACTTCATCAGAAAATTCCAATAAATCTTTCTTGAACTGTTGGAGGAATCAGTTTATGGATCTGAATATGTTAGTAACATACACATGACATCTTCTTTTGTTAATATGCGATCCCTTTTTTTGAACTGTCTTCGGCTTCTGTAATCTTTGTTTAGAGCTTCATGAGTTTCCTCCCTCAACATGCCAAGTGGCAATATTCTTTTTTTGGGAGTAGGACCAGCAATGAGGGGTGATCCCTACATATGCAGTGAATTGCGCCGGAACGGAAAACGAGGGGATAGTATTGAGGGGATAGATGACTAAAGATGAGAAGATAAAGAATTTTTGTAGCAATTTGAACTTTTTTAGTTCGACGGGCAATTTTTTTTGCTGTTGTACTGTTCCTCTGCCAGTTATGTTCAGTGATCAGAGCTATGCCTTCATCACTGAAACAGGCTGACAACAACTAACACAATTATGCACTAATGCTGATCAGAACAATGCGAGACAATATTCATGACTGAGCGCGGGGTTGAACCCAGGACCCCCGCTTCATAGTTTAGTGTTAACTACTTCAGCCAACAGTACCCTCGACTCAATTTTACTCCCATGAATTAGAACTTTGCGTACAGTAATAGGCATATAGTACAAGCTGTACAGTCATGTATATCGTTCTGCAGTATCCAAACAATAAACATTAAATTTTTCTGAATCTATTTTGTAATTACTATTTATAACCTTTAAATTTATACTAAAGCGATGAATTAAATTTTCATCCACACCAGGACATCTACCGTTACGCAAAATGTCAAAACTTTTGTCATATATATTACCAAAATTTTATTTTAAAACAGCATCAAAAATAATGGGAAGAAGTTATTGCAAGCGGTACTATGTTATTTCATTGGAAAGTATGTACATATATTTAACCCTAGAATTACCCTCTTGGTCTGGCCAGACCAAATTTATGTTCTGCTTGCAATATCTTTCATATATAAGAAAAAATCAAAAAAGTAGGTAACTGAATTCTATAAATAATATGTCCTGAATCGAATGAAACTAATTTGGAGCTGATCGGAGCAAATTTGTGGGGTTAAGTTCAATTTTTATATGAAGGTATATTAAATTACCTTCTTGGTCTGGCTAGACCACAAAGTATTATTTATGTGTTGTTTTTGATTTTTGTATGTGTTTTTGCGAAGTAAAATATTCCTGTGGCTATGAAAACTGGGCCATCGCGCCACTTTCTGGCTAGTACTATTTAAATTTTTGGAGAAATTTTTACACCTAAAAAGGTATGTATTATTGTTCGAGAAACCAACCGCAAGGCACAAGAGGTTTATATTGCTTTGAAACAAGCCATAGAATGGGGGCCAAGTCACGAAAAAGAAATATGTATAAGAATTTTTTGAATTGCTTTTCTTTGCGGAGGTTTTCAAATGTGCAACACAGCCTGTTAGAGAATTGTGGGCACCATATCACCATGCTGTGAAGAAGGCTGCAATGTAAAAACAAACAATTCGTTTTATTGCTAGAGCTCATCCGTTTTGACAACGCAAACACTAAGCCAATGCGCCAAGAATTGAGCAAATCGGCAGCAATAGACGATCTTTTGTTAATGCTTCTTGCGAATGCGGAATCTTTATACACTTCTGCATCAAACCTAACCATAGATGAACAACTCTTTCCTTTTCGAGGACCTACGTGATTCACACAATATACTCCATCGAGACCAGCCAAATATGGCATAAAAATTTGGTGGGTATGTGACTCAAAAACAAAATATCCTTTGAAAGGCTAAATTTACACAGGAAAAACTTTTGACGGAATCAGAGAAGTCAACCAGGGAGAGACAGTTGTGATCAATTTACCAAGAAAGTATTTTCATACAGGTCGTACTGTGTAGTCCGCCTAGCTCTCGTTGGAACCGTTCGCGCCAATTAAACCTTCTTGCCGTATTTATTTAAAAAATCAAGTAAACATCAAGTTTAAAAAATAAATATTTGTTTAATAAAAAATATTCATATATACTTTTTATTTAATTGGGTTTTTTAGCTTTTGCACTGTGGTCTGACCAGACCAAGAGGAGAACTTAGTGGAAAAAAGTTACCGATAATCCTAGGGTTAAACATGGGTTTCGATATTGTCCATTATGTGTGTTTTTTTACAACAAACCTAGCAAGCAAAAAAAAGCAAGTAAAAGTGCTATATTCGGCTATGCCGAACCTTAGATACCCTTCACAGATGTATTTCTTCTTTCTTTCTTTCTATGTAAAAAAGGATATATATTTAATTTACAAAAAAAAATTAGGAACCTATTTGGTTACCTTTAGTACCAAAAATTTCGCTTTTACAACCCTTGAAAGAACTTTTTTGGTATTCTTTATACCAATTCAATTATTTCTGAAGCATACAAAAGGTTTAATTCACCAAAAACACCAAATGTATTGACTTTTTTCGACTATTTTATGTGCCAAAAAATTTCCGTTTTCCAACCGTGGATTAAAATTTCCTTAATATTTTATTTTATAAATATGTAGCATATACCTTTGGGTGAAGTATAAAATAGTTTCACTTAACAAACAAATAAAATTTTTAACTTTTTTAGCACTTTCAATGACCGAAAAATATTTAAATTTCAAAAATTTGGAATCTAAATTTTCATTTATTGGCTTAAATACACTTTAGCTACGCACTTCCGATTGAAATGAAATTTCGCACATCGATAAAAAATTTAAAAATAAGACGAAAATTTTAAATGGTGAAAGTCTCGGAAATGCATTGTTTTCGAGTTATGGGCCTCCGAAATTTTCATATAAAAACGCATAGTTTTCCTAAATTTTTTTAAATTTATTTAGGTTTATATACGTATAAACACAGGTATATGTATGTATGTATGAACACAGGTATATGTATGTACGAACACAGAGAAGCTTTAGTTAGCGAAGCCGGTGTTTGTTATACCATAGAGGAGAAAATTTTTCAGTCCGGCCGAAGACCGGCTATGCAGAGAAGCTTTAGTTAGCGAAGCCGGTGTTTGTTATACCATAGAGGAGAAAATCCTTCAATTCGGCCAAAGGCCGGCTATGTAGAGAAGCTTTAGTTAGCGAAGCCGGTGTTTGTTATACCATAGAGGAGAAAATCTTTCAGTCCGGCCGAAGGCCGGCTATGCAGAGAAGCTTTAGTTAGAGAAGCCGGTGTTTAATATACCATAGAGGAGAAAATCTTTCAGTCAGCTATGCATAGAAGCTTTAGTTAGCGAAGCCGAAGAAGTTTTTCATAAATTTTGCATATATCATAAGATTACTTTAAAACCTTTCAAATGATACCAATATTGTCTAGGTAAACTAAAAAATGTACAAAAAAACATTGCAATTTTATACGAAAATTTCGGAAGTCCAAAACACGAAAACTATGCATTTCCGAGACTTTCACCATTTGAAATTTTCGTTTTACTTTTAAATTTTCTATCGATATGAGAAATTTCATCTCAATCGGAAGTGCGTAGCTAAAGTGTATTTGTTCCCATATATTTAAATTTTAATGCTAATTGTATTTTTTTTTATGTACCAAATAAAATTTCAAATTTCCACCCATCCTTAGAATAAACGTTTTTATTTTGTTTTTGTTTTTAATACAAATTTTTTTTTTTTTTTTTTTTTTTTAGGAGTAGGACCAGCACTCAGGGGATGTCCCCTATATATGCAATGCATTGCGCTGGAACTGAAAACGAGGGGATAGTATTGAGGGGACAGATTAGGAAAGATGAGAAGATAGACAGTTGTAGTTTTTTTTTTGTAGCTATTTCAACCTTTTACTTCGCCGGCTAATTTTTGCTACAGGGCCGACGAAGGTGAGTGCTGTTACTCTGCTTTTAGTACATGATTGGGTCAGTCGCTGCCAGTAATTGTCCAGTGATCAGTACTATGCCTTCATCACTGAAAACAGGCTGGGAACAACTAACACAACCACGCACTATTGCTGATCAGAAGAATTCAACACAATATTTCATGACTCAGCGGGGGCTCGAACTCAGGACTCTCCGCTTCATAGTCTCGTGTTCTACTACTTCAGCCAACAGCACCCACAATTTGATTCTTCCAAAAGTTTCAAATAGGTTCAATTAACAGAAAAACAAAAAAAAATTGGTATGTAGTAATAATTTTAACGAACATTTTATATTGCTATATTAAATTTGAATTAAGATTCTATAGGCTAATTGTTCGAAATTTTAATTTAAATCTCAGAAAGACATGAAAAATATTCCAAGGCACAAAGGCAAGTCAACATCAGTTTTATTCAACTTACACAGCAGAGCAGAACAGCTGTTTTCGAAAGACGCAACCCTTTCATCATCAGTGCTCATGTGTATTGTGTTTGTCACCACTTATTAGGTGGCTTAGTTGAATGTGATAACAGTTCCTATTTACACAAATTTTATTGTGAAAAAGAATACGGGAACTGTATCAACCTGATGTTAACATGTTATTGTTATAATACCCGTGTTACCGTTTGATTATTTTTCTTCATGTCCCATTTTTCTGAATTTTTTGTTCCATCATACCTAAGTCAAACTTTTTTGGTTTGAATTTTATACTTAAGTACATGTGAACGTTTTTCCAATTTTTATTATTGGGTAGCTCAAGCCATAGCTTAAATTTGTATGTAGTAATAATTTTAACGAACATTTTATATTGCTATATTAAATTTGAATTAAGATTCTATAGGCTAATTGTTCGAAATTTTAATTTAAATCTCAGAAAGACATGAAAAATATTCCAAGGCACAAAGGCAAGTCAACATCAGTTTTATTCAACTTACACAGCAGAGCAGAACAGCTGTTTTCGAAAGACGCAACCCTTTCATCATCAGTGCTCATGTGTATTGTGTTTGTCACCACTTATTAGGTGGCTTAGTTGAATGTGATAACAGTTCCTATTTACACAAATTTTATTGTGAAAAAGAATACGGGAACTGTATCAACCTGATGTTAACATGTTATTGTTATAATACCCGTGTTACCGTTTGATTATTTTTCTTCATGTCCCATTTTTCTGAATTTTTTGTTCCATCATACCTAAGTCAAACTTTTTTGGTTTGAATTTTATACTTAAGTACATGTGAACGTTTTTCCAATTTTTATTATTGGGTAGCTCAAGCCATAGCTTAAATTTGTATGTAGTAATAATTTTAACGAACATTTTATATTGCTATATTAAATTTGAATTAAGATTCTATAGGCTAATTGTTCGAAATTTTAATTTAAATCTCAGAAAGACATGAAAAATATTCCAAGGCACAAAGGCAAGTCAACATCAGTTTTATTCAACTTACACAGCAGAGCAGAACAGCTGTTTTCGAAAGACGCAACCCTTTCATCATCAGTGCTCATGTGTATTGTGTTTGTCACCACTTATTAGGTGGCTTAGTTGAATGTGATAACAGTTCCTATTTACACAAATTTTATTGTGAAAAAGAATACGGGAACTGTATCAACCTGATGTTAACATGTTATTGTTATAATACCCGTGTTACCGTTTGATTATTTTTCTTCATGTCCCATTTTTCTGAATTTTTTGTTCCATCATACCTAAGTCAAACTTTTTTGGTTTGAATTTTATACTTAAGTACATGTGAACGTTTTTCCAATTTTTATTATTGGGTAGCTCAAGCCATAGCTTAAATTTGTATGTAGTAATAATTTTAACGAACATTTTATATTGCTATATTAAATTTGAATTAAGATTCTATAGGCTAATTGTTCGAAATTTTAATTTAAATCTCAGAAAGACATGAAAAATATTCCAAGGCACAAAGGCAAGTCAACATCAGTTTTATTCAACTTACACAGCAGAGCAGAACAGCTGTTTTCGAAAGACGCAACCCTTTCATCATCAGTGCTCATGTGTATTGTGTTTGTCACCACTTATTAGGTGGCTTAGTTGAATGTGATAACAGTTCCTATTTACACAAATTTTATTGTGAAAAAGAATACGGGAACTGTATCAACCTGATGTTAACATGTTATTGTTATAATACCCGTGTTACCGTTTGATTATTTTTCTTCATGTCCCATTTTTCTGAATAAAAAATTGGTTTTTGTTTGCTAATTTTGCGTCCACAAATAGGTGTAGGTTTCCCAGCTCTGGGTTTCTGAATTTTAATACTATTCTATTTAAGGTCATTTCCAATTCATCAGTCCAATAATGAAGCCTCAAGCTCTTCTGAGGGCTGGGGAAACCCGTATTAAGGTTTCACGTATTAACATTTTCAGCTCGGAAGCTGTAGTTTTGGGTTTTGTTATTTCTAATGATAGTCTTTCATTTATAAAAAAAAATACAAATTACGTTACTTTCATGTATCAAAAAAAGTTTTAATTGTTCAACCCTAGAATCGACTTTTAATTTTTTTTTAATTTTCAATATGGACTCTATTCATCCTGAAGTATAAAATAATTTTAAATCAAGTTAAAGAATTATAAAGTTGGTTTTATATACCAAACATATGTTCAATGGTCCAATCCTGGAGACCATTTTTTAGAGTTTAATACCAATTTTAGTCTCCTTGAAGCATAAAGTAATTTTAAAACCAACCAAAAACAAAAATTAGTAACAGTTTTATTTACTTTTATGCACCAAACACATTTCGATTGTCCAACCTTAGAATAGAATTTTTGTGTTTTTAATACCAATTTAATTCTTCCATAATTATAAAATTGATTTCATTCACTTATATGGTTACTTTTATGTACCGAAAAATCGGTTGTCCAACCCTGGAGTCGAATTTTTATTTTGTTTTTGATTTTTAATACCAACTTAATTCCTCCTAAAGTATAACATAGGTTTAATTCATAAAAAAAATTCAAACTATGATATTGCATGGCTACTTTTTTGTACCGAAATAATTTCAATTTTCCAGCACTGGAATCAACTTTTTTACTTTTTGTTTTTAATAACAATTTAATGCTTCCTGAGATATAAAATGGGTTTAATCAAACAAATTAAAATTTTTCAACCCTGGAAAACAATTTTTGATTTTTTAAACGAATGTAACTCTTCCTGAAGTATAAGAAATGTTTAATTCTCCAAAAAAAAAAAAAATTAGGAACCTATTAGTTTAGTTTTATGTACAAAAAAGTTGGATTCTCAAACCTTGAAATAGAACTTTTATGTTATATTAATACCACTTTAATTCTTCCTGAAGTGGACTTAATTCACTAAAAAACTAAAATACAAAAAATTTGGATTTTGCAACCCTGGAATCGAGTACGTAATTTTTTTGGCTTTAATTGGCTTTAATACCAATTTAATTCTTGCTGAAGCATAAAAAAGTTTGTATCCATTAAAATAACCAAAAGTAGAGATTTTTTTGATTATATAATGTACCAAAAAAAATTAAAATTTTTTATTTTTTTATTTTTTTTATTTTCAAAGGAAATCCAGTTCTTACCGAATTACAAAATAGTTTTATTTAACAAAAAACTTTTAACTTTTATTAACACTTTCAATGACCGAAAAATATTTAAATTTTCGAACCCTGGAATCGAAATTTTAATTTTTTAAATTATAATACCAATTTATTTTTACTAATTTGTCAAATAGCTTTAATTTGCGAAAAAAAACTTACTCTTATATATTATATATATATTATATATATATATATATATATATTATATATATATATATATATTATATATATATTATATATTATATATATATTATATATATTATATATATATTATATATTATAGAGCAACGTGCTAAAAATACAAAAATAAGTTCACATTCGTCGAAGGCATCCGCAATACACATATTTTATACACAGCACTTTGAAACTGTAGTATCGTCCACATCCAGCTTACAAACAAGGGACAAATATGGTCATCTTCCAGTAGTTGAAAGTTGTTACGTGTGCTCGCAGCTACGTATGAAGCACAGGAAAACTCGTAAAGATTGTATCGTCTGTTCAAAGCCAATCTGCAATGAACATTCGATTAGTCAACCAATATATAGAGCTCATCGCGACATCTGTACTAACAATCTATAACTTTTGTATTTATTATTTATTGAATTTGTTATGTTTCAGCTTTCTGGTTTCATGAAATAAATTGTCTATGTTTATATTTTATAAAAAATTAAATTTATTTATGCAGAGCTATTAACATCTTCAAAAAATATGATTGCAATAGCCGCATTCCTATATAAAATAAGTACCCAGATACCTTGGTGCACAGTTAAGGATGTTAAGTGAAAATTGGTCTCTCACACACATTCCAAAAACTATATTATATATAAATATTTTGAAAGTTAGTAGTTCTCAAGAAGTTTCAGATATTCTTATTAGCAATTTCAATGATAAAATTTTGGCTGAAAAAGTCAAAGGTACCCGAGTACCTAGGGTTAAATACACTTTCAGTATTTCAGTTTACAATTACATTTAGTAATTAATTGTGGCAGAAATATATAATAAAAAAATTACGGATGGTACAATAAATCAACCTTCTTACCAACGCACAGTGGTTCAGAATCGTTTTTCATTGGCCGAAACTCTGTAACTTTTTAAGTAATAAATATTTTTTAGTACTTCTTTTTTTAGTCAATAGATAACATCTTAAGCTTTTAGTGATAAGATAGTGTCAGTCGCCGCCAATTATGTTCAGTGACCAGTGACTATGCCTTCATCATTGAAACAGGCTGGCAACAACTAACACAACCACGCACCAATGCTGATCAGAAGAATTCAACACAATATTTCATGATTCAGCGCTGGCTCGAACTCAGGACCCTCCGCTTCATAGTCTCGTGTTCTACTACTTCAGCCAACAGCACCCACAAACCTTGCACTTTTTGCACTGTTGCACAGTGTTATAAAAGTAAATGAAATTTAATTACCAATAGTACTGTTCATGTTGTAAATTTATGTTTTAAGTGTCTGCTGATCACTAAGGCAGTCTGTTCATATTTTTCACTCATTACTCCTCAATAAAAATATTAGTTATATGCCATTAAAGTAAAACACGGAATTTCTTAAATAGTATAAAATAAAACGACATCATCGATTAAATGATTAAGTTTTAATTTTCCTCAGCAAAAAACTATATATATATATATATATATATATATATATATATATATATATATATATATGTATATATATATATATATATATATATATATATATATATATATATATATATATATATATATATTTATTTATGTAATATTTGAGTAATTAATAAAACATGCATGGATATTATATTCGATTATGTTTTGAAGTTAAAGTTTCATTCAATAATGGATTTCTGTTAACAAAGGTAGTGGTACCCTTCTTTAAATAACTACCCTAGAACGAAAAGAACCTGTCACAAGACGCTTCACGTGACTGGTTCGATTGACATAATTGAAAAACTCTGTGACACGTGCTAGACCTAACCTTTACCTACTTGCTCTATTGTGGTATCCTTAGAACCTGTGCCAGTACCATTTGTAGTTTTATAAACACCGGTTATACAAATATTCTAGAGTACTCTCCAATGATTATGTCAAAGGATAGCCCCTTAAATTTTGGTATAAATTATTATTTTTATAACCTTCACAAAAAAGTGGAAGGATATATTTAGGTTTGTCATTCCGTATGTAATTTTTTCGTTATTCATATGGGACACCCTAAGGTATATATATTCTGGATACTTATGAATAGCGATGTGCGTCTGTCTGTACGTTGGGGGGGTTTCCCAAGACCCCAGAAGAGCTGGAGACTTCGTTGTTGGATTGGAAATAAACTTAAATAGAGTGGTAATGAAATTCAGAAAAATCCGAAGTACGGTTCCATAGCTGGGAAGCTTATACCTATTTCTCGACGCAAAATAAATTCCTAAAACAATTATTATTTTTGGTTGTTTGTAAATTAAACCTACATATTTCATGCTTTATGGAGCCTCAAGGGTCTATTAAAAAATAAATATATAAAGCTTTTTTTCAGGGATGGGAATGTAAAAATTTTTTATTGCACATTCAGTATTTTGTAGTACATGTAATAACTAAAATTGCTAAGAATTTCAAGTTTTTCTTAAATAAAACCTATTTATACATCATTAGCACTGGTAAAAAAAAAAATATTTTAAAATTAAAATTTCTCTTCCAGAGGTGGGAAATTGAAATTGGTTTTGATATAAAAGTAGCCAAAAAGGCAACTGACGTTGTTTTTTTTTGCTACCTAGAAGTATTTTATAATTTAGGAAAAAAAAAATTGGTATCAAATATTCAAAAATAAAAAAAATAAAATTTCGAATCCAGGGTTGCACAAGTGCAATATTTTATAGTACATTAAAGTGAACCAAAATCGTCAAAAACTTAAAATTTTTCTTAAAAAGAACTACTTTATACCTCACGAAACGTTGCACTGAAAAAATAATAAAATTTCGGTTCCATGGTTTCGAAAATGGAAGTTTTTTTTGGTACATGCAATATTTTGCAGTACATGTAATAACCAAAATGGTTAAAAAATTTCAGTTTTTCTTAAATAAAACTACTTTATACCTCATGAAGATTTGCATTAATAAAATAAATTTAAATTTTTAAATTTTGCATTTACATCATTAGCATTGGTCAAAAAAAAAGATTTTTAAATTAAAAATTCTCTTCCAGGGTTGGGAAATTGAAATTTTGACGTTGCTTTTTTGCTAACTAAAACTGTTTAATATTATAGGAAGAACAAAATTGGAATCAATAATTTAAATTTCGAATACAGCGTTGGACAAGTACAATATTTTATAGTTCATGAAAGTGAACAAAATGGTTAAAAATTTTAAATAACACCACTTTATACCTCATGAAGACCAACATTGGTAAAAAAATTAAGATTTCGCTTCCAGGGTTGGAAAATTGAAATTTTTTTATACATAAAAGTAACCAAAGAGGCAACTAACGTCGGATTTTTTACTAATGACAACTATTTTTTAGTTCAGGAAAAACCAAATTGGTATCACAAATTAGAAAAAATCAAAATTTAGATTCCAGAGTTGGATAACTGCAATATTTTGTAGTAGATGAAAGTGTCCAAAATGGTTACAAATATTAAGTTTCTCTTAAATAAAACTATTTCATACCTCATTAAGCGTTGCATTGGTAAAAAAAGAAAAAAAGAAAATTTTGTTTCCAAGTTTGGGAAATTGAACTATATTGTATGCATAAAAGTAACCAAAAAGTCAATTGACGTTGTTGTTTTTGCTAATTAGAGCTATTTTATAATTGAGGAAGAAAAAATTAGGGTTGGACAAATAAAATATATTATGGTACATGAAATTGACCAATAAGTTTAAAAATTTTAATTTTTTTTTTGTCAAGTAAAACTATGTTACACCTCACTAATTATTGCTTTGGTAAAAAATAAAAATTCATTTTCAGAGTTGGAAAATCTAAATATTTCTGGTACATAAAAGTACCCACATAAATTTCAAATTTTGTGTTTTTAGTGAATTAAATTTATTTTATACTTCAGGAAAAATAAAATTGGTATTAAAAAATTAAAAATTCGGTTCCAGGGTGTTCCAGGGTTGGAAAATCGAAATTTTTGGTACATAAAAGTACCCACATAAATTCCAAATTTTGTTGCTTTAGTGAATTAAAATTATTTCATACTTCAGGAAGAAATAAATTGGTATTAAAAATTTAAAATTAAAAATTCGCTTCCAGGATTGGAAAATCTAAATTTTTCGGTACAGAAAAGTAACCACATAATTTCGCAATTTTGGTTTTTTTTCAGTAAATTAAACATAATTTATACTTCGCTAAGAATTAGATTGTTACTAAAAATTTTAAAATTAAAAATTTGGTTCCATGGTTGGAAAATCGAAATTTTTTGGTACATAAACGTAACCATATAAGTTCCTAATTTTGGTTTTTTGTGAACGAAATTTTTTTATACTTCGGGAAGATTAAAAATCTAACTTCAGGTTTAGATTATCGGCATTATAGCCATACAATTTGCTGTTTTTGATGTTTATGATGAATTATACCTACTTGATATATCAGGAAGAAATAAATTGGTATTAACGACTAAAAAATATAAAAATATCTAAGACAAGCTTCTGTGTTTCAAGTAAATTTAGCTTTCAGCAGCCGATGACTCTGGAAAAAGCGAAAGAGATACATGGAATATTAGGAATATTAATCGTCAGGGTTGGGGAATTTCGTACTAACCAAAAAGGTAATAACTTCAAAATATGAATGTGGGAACTTCTCATAATTAATTTTCGTTAAAAAAAGCATTGGTTAATTAGTTGATATTCCTACTAACTAGCACCACTTGTAAAAGTGGAAAAATTTAACAAAGAACGCTGATAAGATGGCGTAGCGGCCTCGAAATCAGTACTGATCCGTTCTGCTTGTTTGATGATTATTGAAAATATTCTTAATATTCCAATCTTAATATAAATAATAAATAGAATTTGAACAAATTCATTTGTTAATAAAATAATAAAAAATGATTTGCAGTCTTGCAGATTCGAACTTAAGCCCATTGAAAAAATTAACAATTTACATAAGAAAGTTCGACTAATAAAAATTCATACATAATAAATATTTATAGTTTACGCAGATGGAAAGAATTTTTTAATTATTTTTAGTCTAGTTTTGTGATATGTCTGTCCTCTTTTCACAAGTCACGACTCAGGAACTTTTTGAACCGTGCTCATTTTCACCAGACATATTGGGAGTACGCTCAGGACAATTGGTACAACATTACTCGGGTATATTTTGCTCGTAAGAACTAGTTTGTAATGTAGTACTAAGCCAACAACAATAAATCGAATCTTAATTCTAATATTTTTTCTGGCACTGTCTACATTTATTAAGAATTCTAAATTTAACACTTAAACTGAAGTGTAAGTAGGAAGAATATAACGCCAATGAACATCTTTCAAAATTATCATATATGTTTAATTTTTAAACAGTTGGTTACTTTTATGTACCAAAAAAGTTTCAGTTGTCCAACCCTGAAATCAACTTTTTTATTGCATTGTTCTTCCTAGTACAAAATAAGTTTATTTCATACAAAACCAAAATAAGCAACATTTAAGTCTACAACAAAAAAAATTTTGCACACATGAAACTTTTTGGTACATATAATAAAACATTGGTTATTAAATTAATATAAAACGTTATATTCAACCGGATCAAATCTAAAATACCGCCCAAATAATTAATAAATAAAAACTCTTATTAAAATTTATATTTTTATGGTATTTGGCTTAAGTAAACAATAAATAAGTAAAAGTGCTATATTCGGCTGTGCCGAATCTTAAATACCCTTGACAGATGTCATTCTTTTCCTTAACATTTTTTGACAAGGAAGCTACATGTTTGGCTTTTCTTATTTCTGATACCTCTGAACGTCTTTCAAATATATTAAATAGCTTTAATTTAAGAACAAAAAGACTAAATCCGTTTCTCATGTACCACAAAAAGTTAATTTCTTCCTGATATATGTATATATATGTATATATATATATATATATATATATATATATATATATATATATGATGTCAACAAATTGTTGACGAAATATCGACTAAAATAGAAAAATTATAACGATTTTTACAAAAACGACCTCGAGCTCAATAATTCTAAAATACATATATATATATATATATATATATATATATATATATATATATATATGTATATATATACATATATATGTATATATATATATATATATATATATATATATATATATATTTATATATATATATATATATATATATATATATATATATATATATATAAAGTAGGTATAATTCGTCATAAAAATCAAAAATAGCAAATTATAAGGTTACTTTATGAATCAGAAAATGTCGATTTTCCAATCCCGGAACCGAATTTTTAGTTTTTAAAATTTTTAATACCAATTTAATTCTTAGCGAAGTATAAAATAACCAAAATTGTGATTTTCCTGAAACCGAATTTTTATTTTTTTAATACTAATTTAATTTTTTTTGAAATATAAAATGGGTTCAATTCACTATAAACACAAAATTTGGAATATATGTGGGTACTTTTATGTACCAAAAATATTTCGAGTTTCCAATTCTGGAAGCGAACTTTTTTTTTCCCCCATGCAATTCGTAGTAACATATATTTACTTGACAAAAAAATTTAAATTTTCAAAATTTCTGGTCACTTACCATAAAATATTTCATTTGTCCAACCCTTTAGTCGAAATTTTGTTTTTTCAAAAAAACAACAACGTCAATTGCCTTTTTTGGTTACTTTTATGCAAAAAAAAATATTTCAATTTCCCAACCCTGGAAACGAAATTAAATTTTTTTTTTTACCAATGCAACTCTTAATGAGGCATGGAATAGTTTTATTTAAGAAAAACTTAAAATTTGCAACCATTTTGGTCACTTTCATGTACTACAATATATTGCATGTATCAAAAAAACTTTAAACTTCCCAACCTTGGAATTGACATTTTATTTTTTGTTTGTTTTTTACCAACGCAACTCTCATGAGGTATAAAGTCGTTTTATTTAAGAAAAACTTAAAATTTGCAACCATTTTAGTCACCTTCATGAACTATAAAATATTGCACTAGTCCAACCCTGGATTCGAAATTTTGATTTATTTTTAAATTTTTGATACCAATTTTGTTCTTCCTAAAATATAAAATTGTTTTAGTTAGCAAAAAAAAACCCCTGGAAGCGAAATTTAGATTTTTTAAAATTGTTTTTATCAATGCAAATCTTCATGGGGTATAAAGTAGTTTTCTTTAAGAAAAACTAAAATTTTTTTAACCATTTTGGTTATCGTATGTACTACAAAATATTGAATGTACCAAAAAAAACTTTCATTTTCCCAACCCTGGAAGCGATATTTTAATTTTTTGTTTGTTTTTTTACCAATGCAACTCTTTATGAGGTATAAAGTAGTTTTATTTAAGTCGAATTTACAACTTTTAAACATTTTGGTCACTTTCATGTACCATAAAATATTGCACTTGTCCAACCCTGGATTCGTAATTTTGATTTTTTTTTTAATTTTTGATACCAATTTTGTTCTACCTAAATTATAGTTAGCAAAAAAACAACACCAGTTGCATGTTTGATTACATTCACGTATAAAAAAATTTCAATATCCCACCCCTGGAAGCAAAATTTGAATTTAAAATTTTTTTTTTGCCAATGCAAATCTTCCTGCCGTATAAAGAGGTTTTGTTAAAGAAATACTTAAAATTTTTAACAATTTTAGTTACGACATGTACTACAAAATACGGAATGGGCCGGAAAAAAAATTTTTAATTTCCCATCCCTGGAAAATTATTTTTTATTTTTTTAGTTTTTAATAGACCATTGATGCTTCCAAGAGCACGAAATAGGTTTAATTTACAAACATTAAAAAAATGGTTGATATTTGGAATAAATTTTGCATCGAGAAATAGGTGTAAGCTTCCTAGCTCTGGAACCGTACTTCGGATCTTTCTGAATTTCAACACCACTGTGTTTAAGTTCATTTACAATGCAACGGTCTAAGAATGAAGTCTCTAGCTCTTCTGGCGGCTTGCGAAACCCCAGACAGACGGACAGACGGCCATCGCTCAATCGTCATGGCTATTCATAAGGATCCGGAATATATATACTTTATGGGGTTCCATGGGAATATCGAAGAAATTACACACGGAATGACAAACCTATATATACCCTTTCACTTTTTTGTGAAGGGTATAAAAAAGTTTCATACGGTCGTTTCCAATGTGTTGGGAGAAGCATGACTGAGACACATTTGCGTCAGCATAAAAGCAATTTACGTATTAATATCTTATATTAATGTGCTAAAAAAGAGGCTCAGATAAGTTAAAAATATTTAACTTGCTGGACCACAATTCCTTTAAGGCATATCTGTGCCCAATTTTAAAACTCTATACAAGGTCACTCCGACAAAGGCCGTAGGGGAGACATCACACCTTCGTCGTAAAAGCTTATAAATTAAATTTTTAAGGAATGTAGGCTTAAGGAATGCAATTTGTTAAATATTTGTGTACAATTTCTTTCGAATATAAAAATGTGCCCTGGCTGATTTTTATTTGGATAAACAAGTTTTAGATAACTTAGTACAACTTTAAAGCCTTTGAACGTGGGGATAAAAGATATTAGATTCTGCTACTCTGATTGAGCTTGAGGGAATTATCAAGTTTTTTATTGGTAATTTAAATGAAGACAATAACACGAATTAAGAGTCTAGGGATTAGCTGTAATGAGAGAAGTTTTAAGTACAAATATTTTATACCACCACTCAGGCATATTTCCTTCTGGTAATACATTCTAAAAATACAATATAAAACCAAAATTAATGTTGTTGAATCTATAAGGATTTTAACAAATAGTAAGGTGTTTTCAATTAAGAAGCATGGTTGTACATAAATATATATATATATATATATATATATATATATATATATATATATATATATATATATATATTAGAAGGAAAACTGTAAAAAAGTCCAATAGATTACGTGGATCAATAGTTTTTATCATATACTCGACCAAGTTTTTGGTACTCAAAATATAAGGGCCGTATGTTCAGATTATTCAATACGAACACTCTTTCATAATTGCAATTTTAGTATGTAAATTTTATGTATCGTTGTAGTTAATAGCATTATAATAACTGCTACAATAAATAACAATTACTTTATAAATTCATTAGTTTTAAAATCTAACGTCATAACAAAGTGTTTTAGTGACAAATGATATTTCCGTTCATTGTTTAACTCTTACTTTTGTAATGTTTGGGCGAAATTAATATTCTTGTCAAATATATTGCGTGATACTTGAAAGTTTACAAAAAAAAACAACACTTCTCTTTTAGTATTCTTATCAAAAACAAGACAATATAATAACAAATTTATGAGTTTCAAAGAATTGAATGAAAATTAATGGTTTGTTGTTAAAATAAACAAGAACGTTACATTCGACCGGGTCGAATCTGAAATACTCTCTATATATTTAGTAAATAAAAATTCTATTTTGTGGTGATCACTCCGGGAGGGGCAGCAGCGGAGATATCTCACCTTTACCATAAAACACTATCTATATAGTAAATTTTTGGGGTTAAAAATTAAATATTTTTTGATAGGGTCATTTAAGGGGCAAAGGTGGGGGTAGGCTATAAAAAATCAGCGAACACCTCAGCTTCGTCACAAAATCTTTAGAAATTAATTTTTAAGGAATGTACACTTAAATTATACAATTTGTCAAATATTTACACTATTTTTCCATGTCATAACGCCCTTTAAAGCGGGCAGGGTTCAAAAATGGATTATTATTTATTTAATTTTCTGGCTGCAAGTTCAACGCTTTAGACCTTCTTTGACATAAATATATATTATTTGGTTAACAAAATTTATAAAAAAAAACTTTCAAAACTATGTTTTTTTAGAGGTCGGTTCAGTACTTCTTAGGGGAACTTTTCTCTCTGGTCCGCTCCAGCCCATTCGCGAACTTGATCTTTGCTATCCTTCAAAATATATTTAGGCCAAATTTCAAGTGTTGCTCTTTTCGTTTTGAGTGAATCGTGATTTCCACAGAGGGACGGGCGGAAGGACGGAAATTGCCAGATCGTCTTAGATTTCATCACTGACGCCTTAATTGGGTCTATTTCGCTGCCTTACATACGGAATGACAAAAATATACCCTCTAATTCATTTTTGGAGGGTATAAAAATGTGCGAAACGAATGCAGCCAGACAAAATAAACAAAAACAACAAGCAAAATTTGTGTAAATAGCTGACACATATAAGTTTGTACACATTGCACAAGAAGCTATATAACTTTGTGAAAAAAAAACGAACAACAAAAGCAATAAAAACAAAAATAAATAATAATTATTCAACAAGTAAAAGTGCTATATTCGGCTGTGCCGAATCTTAAATACCCTTCACAGATGTAATTTTTTCCGTTTAAATATTTCGGCTAGGAAGCTAAATGTTTGGCTTTTCTTATTTTTAATACCTCTGAACGTCTTTCAAATATATTATATACATTTAATTTAAAAACAAAAATCCGTTTAATATACCCCAAAAAGTTCTAATTGTTCAACCGTAGAACCGCCTTTTAAATTTTTTTTGGATTTCAATACCAATTTAACTCTTCGCGAAGTATAAAAAAGATTTCATCCACAAAGAACCAAAATTAGGAACTTATATGGTTAATTATATGTACCGAAAAATTTCGATTTTCCAACCCTGTGACCGAATTTTTAATACCAATTTAATTTTCCCTGAAGTATAAAATAGGTTTACTTCACTAAAAAAACAAAATTTGGAATTTATGTGGGTATTTTAATGTACCAAAAAATTTAGATTTTTCATCAATGGAACCGAATTTTTAATATATTAATACTAATATAATTTTTCCTGAAATTTGAAATAGGTTTAATTCACTAAAAACACAAAATTTGGAATTTATGTGGGTACTTTTATGTACCAAAAATATTTCGATTTTCCAACTCTGGAAGCGAATTTTTATTTTCTTACCAATGCAATTCTTAGTGTAACATAGTTTTACTTGACAAAAAATTAAAATATTTAAGCTTTTTGGTCACTTTCATGTACCATGAAATATTTCATTGTCCAATCCTGGAGTCGAAATTTTGAATTTTAAAGATTTTAATACAAATTTTTTTTCTGAATTATGAAACAGTTTCAATTAGCAAAAACAACAACGTCAATTGCCTTTTTGGTTACTTTTATGTAGAAAAAATATTTCAATTTCCCAACCCTGGAAACGAAATTTAATTTTGTTATGTTTTTTGTTCATCATTGCAACTCTTAATGAGGCATGAAATAGTTTTATTTAAGAAAAACTTAATATTTGTAACCATTTTGGTCACTTTCATGTGCTACAAAATATTGCAGTTATCCAACTCTGGAATCCAAATTTTGATTTGGTTTTTCATTTTTGATACCAATTTTGTTTTTCCAGAACTAAAAAATAGTTTTAATTAGTAAAAAACCGACATTAGTTGCCTTTTTGGTTACTTTTATATAGAAACAAAATTTTCAATTTCCCAACCCTGGAAGCGAATTTTTAATTTTTTAAAATATTTTTGTCAATTCAAATCTTCATGAGGTATAAAGTAGTTTTGTTTAAGAAAAACTCCAATTTTGACACCATTTTGGTTATTACGTGTACTACAAAATATTGGATGTAACAAAAAAACTTTCATTTTCCCAACCCTGGAAATGAAATTTTAATTTTTTTATCAGTGCAACGCTTCTTGAGGTATAAAGTAGTGTTATTTAAGAAAAATTTACAATTTTGAATTATTTTGTTCACAGATTTGTTTAAGCTTTTAGGTTATTTTATATTTATAATAATTGTTCGATTTATTCGACAACTGAAGAGAAGCCAGATAAATTAATAAACAAATTAAAAAAAAAAAAAAATTGTTCGATATTTCGCTAACCATCGGTTAGCTTCTTCAGGAAATTATTTAGTTTTGTCAAAAAAAAATTTTTTCTTTTCAATTAGTATTTTTTTTTTACAACATACATCATAAATTTTAAATATTAAAAATATACTAACTCTAAAAATGTATAAATAGTATAAATTAGTAGAATTTTAAATATTAAAACATACTAACTCTAAAATGTATAATTATTATAAATTTTTATTATATATAATACTATAATGAAACCGGTGTGTGTGTTAACTAAATTCTTTTAACGTTGAGTAATTAAATAAATTGTATAAATTAGTAAAATGTTAAATATTAAAACATACTAACTCTAAAATGTATAAATATTTTAAATTTTAATTATATATATTTATATATATATATATATATATATATATATATATATATATATATATGTATATATATATATATATATATATGTATATATATATATATATATATATATATATATATATATTTTTTTTTTTTATAAAAAATTTTTAACATAATACAATAATAACGTCATAAAGCTTATTATAAATTGTCTTAACATATGCATACAGCATAAATAATTTAACATAATAATTATTATTATCGATTTTAAATCCATACATGCATGCATATGTCAAAATATTTTATATCTATATTGTGTATATAATTTAAGATAAACAAATAATTCTAATAACTTAATTTCTATGAATTAAATATCTATAGTTTTGAGTTAAATTGTCAGTATCAATCTTAAAGTTCATTCTTTCTCTAACAGGTATATTAATAATTTCTAACATAAGTCTTCGTTTATAATTGCTTTCTGTTCTTAAAACTGATGCATTTTCAAAGTCAGGATAGTGATTAAATTTAAAACAATGAGATGATAATGCTGTTTTTTCTGAATTAATATGTCTATATTTTTGAGTACTTTTATGTCCTGCTATTCTGGTTTTTAATTTATTTTTTGTTGTACCTATGTATACCTCGTTACAATTGACAGATCCATTCCCTTTACATGGAATTTTATAACCTATATTTGACCTATCCCATTTGTTTACTCTATCTTTCATATTACTAAATAGTTTGTAGTTGGTGCAATATGTTTTAAAGGCCATTTTGTATTTTTGAGTATCAAATATTTTTGATTTTTCTAGTCATTCTGACATTTCTAGTATGTAAATTAAGGATTTATAAAATTTTGGTTCTGTGTTATTATTTATATTATTTGTAATCCTTTTCTTATATTGATTTATTAAACTATAAACTAAGTTTTCTGGAAAGTCATTCTCAATAAGAATTTCTCTAATTTTCATCTTATTTTTTATATGAAATACTCTATCACTAATTGTTAAGACTTTTTCTATCAAGTTTTTTGCTGTATTAATTATAATTCTCTTACTGTGTTTAGAATAATAATTAATTATCCTACCTGAAGCTGTTGGCTTTTGATACCAATCTATTACTATATTGTTATCTCTTCTCATAACTAACGTATCTAAATAAGGCAACTCTAAATTACATTCTTTCTCAATTGTAAATTTAATATTACTATTAAAACTATTTAATGTATCTAGCATATCCTCAATTCAATTCTCAGATATAATACAAAACAAATCATCTACGTATTTTGTAATTAATTTACGTTTAATGTTAAGATTGTTAATACATGTATTTAACAACTCTTCCATAACAATATCTGCTACAACTGGTGATGCTGGAGAACCCATAGGTAATCCTTTTTGTTGAAAATAATATATTTCATCATCTATACAAGATTTTAAAATTCTACTTAACAAATGTTTATCTATTTTAGTAAATGTTTCCAATAAAGTCCACTTTTCTTCTATAGCATTTAGTCCACTTTTTTTTTGTATAGCCAAGTCTATTGGGACGTTTGGAAACAAAGACACTACATCAAATGAAATAAGTCAATCATTTATAGCTAACTTAATTTTATTTAATCTCTCTTTGAAATCTAATGAATTCCTTATATTATATACAGATTTTTCATTTACTATTCAAAATATTTGTAATATACCTACTAAGTCCATAAGATGTTGAATTTATAAATTAACAGATAGGTCTCAATGGAAATTCTTCTTTGTGAATTTTGGGTAACCCATATAATCTAGGAGCTACTGTATTCATTGTTTTAAGTCTATTCTTCCCCAATGTTGTTACAATCTTCTTTTTGAAAAGATCTTCTACTAATTCATTATTATTCTTTGGTAGTTTTCCTGTCTGATCCGTATTCAGAGTTTTATGACTAAAGTTATCACTTAAAATATTTTCAATTCTTTGATTATACTCATGTCTATTAATTGCAACCGTTGTATTACCCTTGTCAGATTTAAGAACTAATATATCTCTATTTCTTCTTAAAAAACTTTTAGTTTCATTCACTTTTTTAATGTGTACTTAGAAATAGATTTACAATAATTATTAATAATCACTTAAATAAAATGAGGCTTAATAATAGAGATAAGTACTCATTAAAAGAAGTGAATGAAACTAAAAGTTTTTTAAGAAGAAATAGAGATATATTAATTATTAAATCTGACAAGGGTAATTGCAGAAAAAAATCGATTTCCCACCCCTGGAAGCAAAATTTCAATTTAAATATTTTTTTTTACCAATGCAATTCTTAGTTAATTTTTAAAGTTTTTGGTCACTTTCATGTATCATAAAATATTTCATTTGTCCAACCCTGGAATCGAAATTTTAATTTTTTAAGATTGTAATACCAATTTTGTTCTTCCTGAATTATAAAGTAGTTTTAATTAGCAAAAACAACAACTTCAATTGCCTCTTTTGTTACTTTTATGCATAAGGAATATTTCAATTTCCCAACCGTGGAAACGAATTTTTAATTATTTTTGTTTGTTTTTTTTTACCAATGCAACTCTTAATAATGACGTTTATTTAAGAAAAACTTAAAATTTGTAACCATTTTGGTCACTTTCTTGTATCACAAAATATTGCAGTTATCCAACCCTGGAATCGAAATTTTGATTTGTTTTAATATTTGATACCAATTTTGTTTTTCCTGAATCAAAAAATTGTTTTAATTAGTAAAAAACCGACGTTAGTTGGCTTTTTGGTTACTTTTATGTATAAAAAAAATTTCAATTTCCCATCCCTGGGAGCGAAATTGTCATTTTTGTTTTCTTTTTTTACCAATGCTTGTTTTCATTAGTTATAAAGTAGTTTTATTTACGAAAATCTTGAAATTTTAAACCATTTTTGTCAGTTTCATGCTCTACAATATATTGCTTGGAATTGAAATTTAATTTTTTTTTTTTGCTTTTTTAGTAATGTGACTCTTCATGAGGTATAAAGTAGTTTTATTGAAGAAACATATTAAATTTTTAACCATTTTGGATACTTTTATGTATAAAAAATTTCGATTTCCCAAACCTGGAAGCGAAATTTTAATTTTTGAATTTTTTTTATCAATGCATATCTTTATGAAGTATAAAGTGATTTTATTTAAGAAAAACTCAAAATTTATAACCATTTTGGTTATTACATGTACTATAAAATATTGCATGTACCAAAAAAAAACTTTCATTTTCCCAACCCTAGAATCGAAATTTTATTCTTTATTTTTTTATCAGTGCAAGTCTTCTTAAGGTATAAAGTAAATTTATTTAAAAACAATTTAAATTTTTTAACCATTTTGCCCACTTTCATGTACTATTAAATATTGCACTTGTCCATCCCTGGATTCCAAATTTTATTTTTTATTTTTGAATTTTTGTACCAATTTTGTTCTTCCTAAATTATAAGTCAGGCTTAGTTAGCAAAAAAAACCGACATCAGTTACCTGTTTGATTACTTTCACGTATAAAATAAATGCAATTTCCCACCCCTAGAAGCAAAATTTGAATTAAAACATTTTTTTGGCCGATGCAAATCTTCATGACGTATAAAGAGGTTTTGTAAAAGAAAAACTTAAAATATTTAACAATTTTAGTTATTACATGTACATACTACAAAATACGGAATGGGCAAAAAAAAATGTTATTTTTCCATCCCTGGAAAATTTTTTTTATTTTTTTAGTTTTTAATAGACCATTGAGGTTTGCCAAAGCAAGAAATAGTTTTAATTTACAAACATTAAAAAAAAATAATTGATTTTTTGTATAAATTTTGCGTCGAGAAATAGGTGTAAGCTTCCTAGCTCTGAAACCATACATCGGATCTTTTATAACTTCAATACCACTCTATTTAAGTTCATATCCAATCCAACGGTCTAAGAACGAAGTCTCTAGCTCTTCTGGGGGCTTGGGAAAACCGATTTCACGTACAGACGGATGGACATCGCTATTCATAAGGATCCAGAATATATATACTTTATGGGGTCCCATGTGCATATCGAAAAAATTACACACGGAATGACAAACCTATATATACCCTTTCACTTTTTTGTGAAGGGTATAAAAACATTCATTCATGTTCGTATGTATATACATATGTATGTATGTACAAAACTTTATATCAAACGACAAACATGAGTGAACAATTATTAAGCTGGAATAATTCTGTTTAACACGCACATTATTGATAAGGAAGTTTGGATTGCAGGAGAAAGGGACAACTTTTTTATAATAGCGTCCATGTTGTTTGGGTTGTTATTTATTTAACCCATTGGGACAAAAAAACAAAACTCAATTAAAGCTCCGTTTAAAAAATTGTTTGTTATCCAGTAAATTAGTTTTGAAAACATTTTATAATTATGCTCAGAGGGAAAATAAAATTTCTAAGGTGATTTTTTTTTGCAAATAGCATGAGTCGAACATTAATTTCTTTTTCTAAACTTTTTCATTTTTGTTAAGTATTGTTTCGTAAATAATATAACCAGCAATGGATGTTTCTTCAAAATATAATGCAATTTTTTCCCAAGTTTTATTTCCTTGCAAAACAGGCTGTTATAAATTAACTTCATTTTAGGAAATTTATCATGATACCATCATGCAGACGTAGCAACGACTTTTGATTTACTTAACACATTATATGAATGTATATATAAATACATATAACATTATGAACAAATTAATTTTTATTTTTTCATCAGGCTCGAGGTCAAACCAAATTTAAATAAAACTCTTCTGTGTTTTATTAAATTTTATTATAAAATATTTTTATTTGTATTTTCAATATTTCGAGTTACCATCGGTACTCTTCTTCAGGAAAATTGTTTTCTGTGAAAAGGAACATTTTTTATTATGATTATAGGTAACAAACATACATAATTTATTATGTCTTTAAATATTACAAATAAATAAATGAATAATAAACACTTATACATTAAAACAACAAAAACACACGAACAATCGTTCTTACTTAGAGTAAGGTCGTCAGCTGACCACTTAATAAAGAGGTTAAATGCTTACTAAAGATTTGTTTGTTTATTTTCTTAATTGTTTATATTTATCTAATATATGTCTATATGCTTGCGCGCAATTTTCCGTGTCTGTTTTGTAGTTCATTCTTATATTGGCGGGAGTATTAATTATATGTAACATCTCTATTGTAAACCTTTTTTTATAATTGGTTTCTTGCTGCAGTATTGTTGTATTATTGATGTTCGGAGAGTGTCCAGTATTTGCACAGTGGGCTGCTAACGCTGTTTTTTGGTCACTCATACCTTTTCGTGTTTTATGGTCTGATTTGTGTGCGGATAGTCTAGTGCGAAGTTTAGATTTTGTAGTACCAACATATATTTTATCGCAGTTGTTAAACCCATCTCCGTTACAAGGAATTTTATAAATTATATTAGATTTATCCAATTTATCTATTTTTGCTTTAGTTTTCGAAAACAAGTTATTTATGGTGTTGCTAGTTCTTAATGCAACGTTAATATTTTTCTTATCAAATATGTCCGAGTTGATGATTCTTTCGGAAAAGCCAGGAATGTGGGTTGTTGACCTATACGTTTTTTCAGTTTTTTCAACTGGTGGTCTATTGATGTGTGTTATAGCATTTTTTACTATTTTCCTTGCTAAACTAGAAGAAAAACTATTTTTCTGCAAAATTTTTGTAATCTTTTTTACATTATGCTTATGATATATACTATCACTTATTTTAAGGACTCTTTTTGCAAAATTTTGGGCTGTATTTATTTTGACGTGTTTGGGATGATTTGAATACCAGTTTATAATGCGGCCCGATGCAGTGGGTTTTTGATACCAATCGAACTTTATCATATTTTGTTCCCGTATTATGAGTGTGTCTAAGTAAGGTAATCTTCCATTTTGTTCTAACTCCATAGTAAACTGTATATGTTTATGGAAACTATTTAAGGCAGTTAGTGTATCTTCTACCATATTTTGTTTTATTACACAAACCAAGTCGTCCACATATTTGCATAGGTAGCGAGGTTTATGGTCTAATTTACCAATTGTAATATCTAATAATTCTTCCATTACAATGTCCGCTATTACTGGTGATGCTGGTGAACCCATCGGCATTCTTTTCAATTGTTCATACAACTTCTCATTATACTTAAAATATCTGTTATCTTTTATACAAAAACTTACAATGTTGATAAATAAATCTTGCGGTATCTTTGTATGTCTCGAAATTTGCTCCCATTTACTTTTTATTATTTCCAAAGATAAATTTACCGGTATGCTCGGAAAAAGTGAAACCACATCGTATGAGACTAAAGTTTCATCTTCTTCAAGTTTTGCGTTGGTTATTTTCGTTTTAAATTCTAAGGCGTCATTTACATTGTATTTTGATTCCTTAGTCAAATTCTTCAATATACCTGTTATGTATTTGCATAGTTCGTAAGATGGTGAATTAATTGAAGAACAAATTGGCCTTAAAGGTATGCCATCTTTATGGATTTTTGGAAGGCCGTAAATTCGTGGTGCTATTGCTACGTTGGTACTTAATTTAAGCTTTTCTCTGCTATCGATTATATTTAAACCAAATAATTTTTCCACTATTGTGTTATTACGTGTTTGCAACCTTGTAGTTGGATCGGATTTTAATCTTTTGTACGTGCACATATCCTGTATTATACCCCTAATTTTTGTTTCATAATCGACTTTTTCCATTGCTACCGTTGTGTTACCTTTGTCTGATTTTAGAATTAAAACATTTTTATTTTTGTTCAAAAATTTTTGTGTTTCGTCCACTGTGCTACATAATATTTTTTCTCTACAAGAGAGTGATCGTTTGCTTAAGTAGTTGTCCAATGTCATAACGTATTTTGTTCTTGCAATTTCTTGCTTATCTTTCTCTTTATTAGTTTGAATCATGTCTTCTCCATCTGCAATACATTTGAACATTGGAAATTCTTGTTTTTTTAAAGGTAGTGCAAATTTTGGACCTAACGATAACAACTTTTGTATGAAGACATGAAAAATATCGCACAAATAAAAAGGGATCTCGTTGAAGAAGACTTTTTGTTATGGTTGTCAAGCGAAAATAAAATACATGAAAACATCTTAAAGAATCGTAGAGAAATTCAAATTAGAAAATTTGGAGAACTAAAAAGGTTACAAGAAAATAAATCACAAATCAAATATAATAAAGAATGGTTTGTAAATACAACAAACAAAACAATCCCAACCAACATACAAAAGTTGTTATCGTTAGGTCCAAAATTTGCACTACCTTTAAAAAAACAAGAATTTCCAATGTTCAAATGTATTGCAGATGGAGAAGACATGATTCAAACTAATAAAGAGAAAGATAAGCAAGAAATTGCAAGAACAAAATACGTTATGACATTGGACAACTACTTAAGCAAACGATCACTCTCTTGTAGAGAAAAAATATTATGTAGCACAGTGGACGAAACACAAAAATTTTTGAACAAAAATAAAAATGTTTTAATTCTAAAATCAGACAAAGGTAACACAACGGTAGCAATGGAAAAAGTCGATTATGAAACAAAAATTAGGGGTATAATACAGGATATGTGCACGTACAAAAGATTAAAATCCGATCCAACTACAAGGTTGCAAACACGTAATAACACAATAGTGGAAAAATTATTTGGTTTAAATATAATCGATAGCAGAGAAAAGCTTAAATTAAGTACCAACGTAGCAATAGCACCACGAATTTACGGCCTTCCAAAAATCCATAAAGATGGCATACCTTTAAGGCCAATTTGTTCTTCAATTAATTCACCATCTTACGAACTATGCAAATACATAACAGGTATATTGAAGAATTTGACTAAGGAATCAAAATACAATGTAAATGACGCCTTAGAATTTAAAACGAAAATAACCAACGCAAAACTTGAAGAAGATGAAACTTTAGTCTCATACGATGTGGTTTCACTTTTTCCGAGCATACCGGTAAATTTATCTTTGGAAATAATAAAAAGTAAATGGGAGCAAATTTCGAGACATACAAAGATACCGCAAGATTTATTTATCAACATTGTAAGTTTTTGTATAAAAGATAACAGATATTTTAAGTATAATGAGAAGTTGTATGAACAATTGAAAGGAATGCCGATGGGTTCACCAGCATCACCAGTAATAGCGGACATTGTAATGGAAGAATTATTAGATATTACAATTGGTAAATTAGACCATAAACCTCGCTACCTATGCAAATATGTGGACGACTTGGTTTGTGTAATAAAACAAAATATGGTAGAAGATACACTAACTGCCTTAAATAGTTTCCATAAACATATACAGTTTACTATGGAGTTAGAACAAAATGGAAGATTACCTTACTTAGACACACTCATAATACGGGAACAAAATATGATAAAGTTCGATTGGTATCAAAAACCCACTGCATCGGGCCGCATTATAAACTGGTATTCAAATCATCCCAAACACGTCAAAATAAATACAGCCCAAAATTTTGCAAAAAGAGTCCTTAAAATAAGTGATAGTATATATCATAAGCATAATGTAAAAAAGATTACAAAAATTTTGCAGAAAAATAGTTTTTCTTCTAGTTTAGCAAGGAAAATAGTAAAAAATGCTATAACACACATCAATAGACCACCAGTTGAAAAAACTGAAAAAACGTATAGGTCAACAACCCACATTCCTGGCTTTTCCGAAAGAATCATCAACTCGGACATATTTGATAAGAAAAATATTAACGTTGCATTAAGAACTAGCAACAGCATAAATAAGTTGTTTTCGAAAACTAAAGCAAAAATAGATAAATTGGATAAATCTAATATAATTTATAAAATTCCTTGTAACGGAGATGGGTTTAACAACTGCGATAAAATATATGTTGGTACTACAAAATCTAAACTTCGCACTAGACTATCCGCACACAAATCAGACCATAAAACACGAAAAGGTATGAGTGACCAAAAAACAGCGTTAGCAGCCCACTGTGCAAATACTGGACACTCTCCGAACATCAATAATACAACAATACTGCAGCAAGAAACCAATTATAAAAAAAGGTTTACAATAGAGATGTTACATATAATTAATACTCCCGCCAATATAAGAATGAACTACAAAACAGACACGGAAAATTGCGCGCAAGCATATAGACATATATTAGATAAATATAAACAATTAAGAAAATAAACAAACAAATCTTTAGTAAGCATTTAACCTCTTTATTAAGTGGTCAGCTGACGACCTTACTCTAAGTAAGAACGATTGTTCGTGTGTTTTTGTTGTTTTAATGTATAAGTGTTTATTATTCATTTATTTATTTGTAATATTTAAAGACATAATAAATTATGTATGTTTGTTACCTATAATCATAATAAAAAATGTTCCTTTTCACAGAAAACAATTTTCCTGAAGAAGAGTACCGATGGTAACTCGAAATATTGAAAATACAAATAAAAATATTTTATAATAAAATTTAATAGAACACAGAAAAGTTTTATTTAAATTTGGTTTGACCTCGAGCCTGATGAAAAAATAAAAATTAATTTATAATCTGACAAGGTCGAAAAAATATCTTATATATATATATATATATATATATATATATATATATATATATATATATATACATCATATTATGAACAAATCGTAAAATAAATAAATAAAACACACCATTTTAAATAATTTAAACCGATTTTCAGAGATATGAAATTTATTATACTTATGATTAAAATCAAAGGAACATTCCTTTGATTTTAGTTTGTCTGATTTTCAATTATTATTTTAATTATTTAGGGCCATTATTACAACTTAAAGTTAGTTAAAAGTAAGATTTTATCAGACGTATAAAAGGCGTTCCATTATTGCAAATTGAATTTAACTTACCAGGCAGGCTAAACTTACCTGTAATTTATCGCCCACTTTAAGTTAAATTAAAATTTTGCAAATGATAAAGTTTTTATACGTCCAATAAAATACTACTTTTAACTAACTTTAAGTTTTGATAATGGCCCTTAGCCTTATATTTTCGATCTCCGGAGTTATTTTTTCTTTTCCGATTTCCAATATTCTTTCAGAAATATCAAATATATTTAAGATATATTTAAGATATATAGTTTGTTTGTTATTATTTGTTGTTGCCAACTACTACATAAACCCAAAATAGTTTCAATTGTCCAACAGTGGAATCGTCTTTTGATTTAATAACAACTAAACTCTTCCTGAAATATAAAATAAGTTTAACTAATAATATCCAAACATTAGACTTAGCTAGTTACTTTTATTTACCAAATATAAATTTAAAATTTCCAGCTCTGGGACTATATTTTGAATTTCGCTGCTTTTCAATATCATTATATTTAGGACTATTCTATTCCATCACGTTGGTAACAATCTTGGCGCGATGTGGTGCCTCAGTGCAGGCTGTGGGAAGTGTCTCTGATTCAGACAGAACCTGGAGTAGGATGACCTCTTCAAGGTTTTGCCTGTTTTGGTGGCAATGGCTTTAAAGGCTTGCATGGCAAATAGTTATCCCCCCTAAGCCGAGATGTTATGCGACCCCTGCCTGTCGGTTGGTTTGCAGTCAGGGGTAACCGACTGTATTCTTACGGAGCCTTGCTCATACTTGCATCAGCAAGTAATTTAAGCCCTTACCTAGTCAGTGGGGGCTATGACGTGGTGGTCATATTCTCCCCTACACTCGTGGGAACAATTAGCGAAAATTTAGAAGATACAACAAAATCGGACGGGGTTACAAGGGGGGACATGCAACAGGCCCAAGGGAGGGGTTTTTAAGGGACCTATAGAGGGTGGGGTGGACAGGGCTAAGGGCCAGGGGGCAGACTTTGTAGGGGAAAAGTGTCTGAGAAGACAATATAGGACAGTTAGTGATGATGGCTCGGACAACTTTTTTTTTTTTTATCAGAGGCACAGGTGATGAAAAGGGTGGAAAAAAGACCGGACGAACGCAAAAAGCTGGCGGGCTACAAGCGTTCTCTCCGGTTTTGGAATCTCGCGATCCAACTTCCTTGACTCCCCGAGAGAAGGCTTTGCGGCGCAAACATGCCTACCACATTCGGAAGTATGAAGAGTTTCTAAATACTTCTGTCGTAGGGGCAAGGCCAGCGACGGTGACGAACGTGGCCAGCGACCAGGATAGGAAAGCGATCTCGGCATCAGGGTTGTCATTCAAGTCAAGGAGAGGTGATGACCTACCCTGTAAAGCGAAAACCGCCAGCAAGGAGTCCTCAAGGCAAGTCTCGAACTCCTCTAAACGAGGGGCCGCGGCTGGCAAAGGGAATCCTGCAGGTGGTTCTAGTGGCAAACGGCAAAGGTCAGGTGAAACGCAGATGCCTGAGGGCAAGCGGTTGAAACCACCAACCAGCTTGACATCAGCACCTGAGTTACAAGAAGCCATTATTGATCGCAGTCAGCCTAGGGGCAAGATGACAAATGATCAGTGGCTACTTCTGGAGGAACGGATCCTGCTCAGACTAGTAAACGAACTCGCCACTAGTGACGATGACTCATTCACAGCGTTTGATGGGGCAAAGTGGTTCAAGGGCGTCAAGATAATTGGATGCGGTAATGAGAAGGCTCTCAGCTTTCTCAAAAAAAGCATACAAGAAGTTGGCGAGCTTTGGCCAGGAGCCAAAATTGAAATCGTCCCCTTGGACCAAGTTCCTTTTCAGGTGACGGTGCGAGTGTGGATTCCTCCTGCTATTCTGGAGGATGAGTCCACACTTACACTTATTAAGCGCCAGAATAAGGACCTTGGTACTGAGAACTGGACGATCGAACGTGGACGTGCCAGGGACAAGGGGGATAACAAAGATCTCTGGATCAAAATTGTTTCGGAATCCCTCCCATTCCTGCGTCCCAAAAAGGGCGTGATCAAATATGGGCTAAATCAGCTTAGACTGATTTTGCCCACAAAAAAAGAACCGCAAAATGGCGACTCCGAGCGGCATAAAGGTGGTGCTAATCAATTTGCATCACTCCGAGGCAGCATCGTACGAGCTGTTACGTTTTATGGAAATAGAATGCATCTCCGTGGCCTTGATCCAGGAGCCTTGGGTAGTTGCTAATAAGGCTCGAGGGCTTCGATTACGCTTGTTTACTCTTCTCTCTCCTAACACAGAAGGTGAGATTAGAAGCTGTATTCTGATTAGGAAAAATATTAATATCAACATGTTTCTGTTATCTCATTACAGCTCTAGTGATCTAACGGTAGCTGCGCTTGAACGCAAGGATCTCCCGATGGTGATCCTGGCGTACCTACCGTATGAAGTGGATGACCCTCCTCCGAGTGCGGTGCGCACATTCATTGGCTGGTGCGGAATATGAGGACATGACCTTGTATGCGGCTGTGATGTAAACGCGCATCACACACTCTGGGGGAGTACGAATATTAATAAACGAGGTGAGGATTTATTACAATTTCTCCTGTCAACCAATCTTAGGATTTGTAATAAGGGCAATAGGCCAACGTTTCTCAATTGAGTCACGGAACAGGTCATTGATTTAACTTTGGTTAGTGATAAAGACTCCTTTAGAATATCTGAGTGGAGGGTGAGCCTTGAGTGCTCATTTTCTGATCATAACAGGATTACCTTTACGATCGATCTTATTCCGAGTGGGAGAAGGCCTTACAGGAACCCTAGGCAAACGGATTGGGGAAGCTTTAGAAAGCTTGTGGATGCCCTACCACCTCCAGTAGCGGAGGGGGTGGGCAGCATTCGGGAGCTGGAGGACT
Source organism: Linnaemya tessellans (assembly GCA_951800035.1). NCBI lineage: Eukaryota > Metazoa > Arthropoda > Insecta > Diptera > Tachinidae > Linnaemya > Linnaemya tessellans. The sequence goes on along the minus strand of OX637532.1, from coordinate 50,662,169 downwards.
CTTCAATCCTTTTGTCAAGGACACTGAGGGACGCCTATCATGCATCTTGTCGGGAGCGGCAATCGTCGGCGAGAGTCCATCAGACGTTTTGAAATCCAGGACTCAAGCGGCTCAGGACAGTCTGCCACAGACTTTTTGATAAGGCGAAGCGCGCTAGAAATCCCATAGACTGGGATAATTATCGTAGAAACTTCAATGTCTTCAAGAGCGAAACCAAGAAGGCAAAGAGGGAATCATGGACTGACTGCATGATACAATATTCTAATTTTAGTTAGCAAATAGATCTTTATAATAGAAGCTCAATTGAGTGATAAATAATGTCACTCAATACTAGAGAATTTAAGACTTCTCATAAGTAATATATAAGGAAAGTATTTGTAAAATAAGAAGAATTCGCATTTCGCAAAACAAAGCATGACAATCTGCTTTTCATTCTAGGCATATAAACTTGCCTGAGGATCAAATCTTGCCAGTGGCGTTTTCAGACGCTGGCATAATTAGTAAATTAAATTTATGATTTCTCCCTACACCTTATACCTTTACATGGCGATCCTGCCTAACAAAGCTGTAGAACTATTACCAGGATAAGATAATAATCCACCAGCACCCAAAATAGGACCAAAGCCATTATCCATATAGGTGTATAAAAAGTGGCAAGCCAAAAAAATGGAGGCAAACCTAACACACATCCCTTAGACCAACTTTAAATTTCACAAGAAAGAAGGCAAACTTGTCAAATTAAGAAGAAAGCTGGCAGCTTTGAGGGCAAAAGTTAATGCCGACCCTCCACCATCATGGGAGCAGGGTACCCAAATTTGGACGCAAATAAATAAGTTGGAAGAGGAAATGGCAAAAAGAAGAAGAAAATAAAACAAATTTTTTTTTAACCTTTGAAATTTTTGTTATTTTACAAATGAAAAATTATTTTGAAAATATAAACAGGAATAAACAAAAATTATAAAAAAAAATTATAATAAATAATTTTTATATAAATACACCTATTTGGGGAAATCTCATAGGTAAAAATAATAACCAACAACAAAACATAAACAACTCGGTTGAAATAGATAAGCCGCTAATTCCCGATTCTGTAATAATTCTAATAATTGTAGGATTAGTTTTATATGTAGCCTATAAGATTAATAGGTATTTAAGAAATTATGTACATAAACATAGAGATACAAATAATGTTAATAATGCATTAATTGCAGTTTCAGAAGAAGGTAACCATAGATGGAGGATAGATTAGAAAAATTAAAGGACTTTTGAAAAAATTAAAAGAAAAGTCCAGGAAGGACATACACAGAAACTACAATTGTAAATAAACTAGAATATATTGAAAAATTAAGAAACGAATATCAATCAATAGATCCAGATAAGAAAGATAGCAAAGACCTAATAGCATTGAAATTAGAATTTAATAACCTTTACAAAATTGTTAAAGATTATTTGAACAAAAGTATCAAGGTAACATTAGAAAGTAATCAGGAAGAATATAATAGGTATAACAGAATGTCATTTAACTTAGACACGGCCTTGAAGGCACTTCCATTTTTTAGTGGTAACTATGAGGAACTAGAATGTTTATATCTACCACGCTAAACTGACTTCCAAAGTAAGGACAGCAATAGGAAGCTACGTTAAGCCAGAAAATTTTAGTTCATTATAAATAGCCTAAATAAACTAGGAATATAAGACTTGGGAAATGAAGCCACAGAAGCAGAAGATAATGTTATAATAAGACTCAATAATAAGTTAGCTCTCGAATCATTCAAAAAAGGAATAAATGGGAATTTAAAACTGACATTATTTGCTGCACGACCAAAATCAATGCAAGAAGCAGTAGAACTTGCATTGGAGGTAGAAAACGAACAAAAGATCAATAATAATAAGAAAAGTAATATAATGCATATTCAAAGGAGACAAACATATAACAACACAAACTTTAATAGAAACGGTAATTCCTACAATAGGAACAACAGTAACCATAACAATAACGGTACTTACAGAAATAACAATAACAACACAAATTTCAACAGAAACGCTAATCGTTCAAATCAGAGAAACTAGTAATAATAATAATTATAATAATAACTATAATACTAATTCGTTTGGAAATAATAGTTACAACAGGAATAATTACCACCAGAGAAGCAATAGATCAAATAATAGTAACAATTATAGAAGAATCCAAAATTATGGAAACTTGAATACAAACAATAACAACAACAGAAGAATTATACGTACAATACAAAATGAGGCAAACGAAATAGGCTCGGAATACACGGGTATTCCGGACAGCCAAAATTAGGAGTGTACAAAATTTCAAATTACAACACAAACTACATAATCGCTAACTACGGAAATGAACAATTAACATTTCTGGTCGACACAGGCGCTGACATATCATTATGTCGCATAAATTTGGAGCATGAAACATTAAATACAGAAAACAAGTGCAAATTAACAGGCATCACTTCGGAGGAAAAATATTCATTAGGAACAGCCTATCATTAGCTAACGAAACATGTGGACACACTTTCCATTTAGTAGGGAAAGACTTTCCAATGAAAACAGACGGAATAATAGGAAGAGACTTCTTAAAAAAGTACCTTTGCAAGATAGATTATGAAACATTTACAATTTCTTTATTTACGAATGACAAAACCATAACACTTTCAATGCAGACAAAACCATACAACACATTACAAATAACTACACCTCCACGAACAGAAATTATCCAACCAATTAAATTAAACCTCAATGAAGGTTGCGTCATACTTAATAATGAATTAAAAGAGGGAATATTCTTGAGTAATTCTATAGCACCAAAAAACGGTATGACACACATAAAAATACTGAACACAACAAATGAAACAATAACTTTAGAGGGCATAAAACTCCACACTGATCCATTGAAAAACTACAATATATTGAATTACAATAATATAAACAGTAACGAACGCTTCCATCGTGTTCTAATTGAATTACAATTGAACATTAACGATGAATATGCAAAATCTGAATTGATAAGGATATTTAGAAAATATGAAAATATTATTCTTTTGGAAGACGAAATATTAACTGTAAATAATTTTTATGATCAAAACATCACAACAACAGACAGTACACCAATATATATAAAACTTACAGACTACCACATGCACATACTGACATATGACGTATAAAGTAGTTTTGTTAAAGAAAAACTTGACATTTTTAACAATTTTAGTTACTATATGTACATACTACAAAATGCGGAATGGTCCGAAAAAAAAATTTTAATTTCCCATCCCTTGAAAAAAAAAATTTATTTTTTTAGTTTTTAGTAGACCATTGAGGCTCCCCAAAGCACGAAATAGGTTTAATTTACGAACATAAAAAAAATAATTGATTTTTGGTATAAATTATGCGTCGAGAAATAGGTGTAATCTTCCCAGCTCTGGAATCATACTTCGGATCTTTCAATAGCAGCCTATTTAAACTCATTTTCAATCCAACGCTCCAAGAACAAAGTCTCTAGCTCTTCTAGGGGCTTGGGAAAACCGATTTCACGTACAGACGGACGGACAGTCGGACAGACGGACATCGTTCAATCGTCATGGCTATTCATAAGGATCCAGAATATATATACTTTATGGGGTCCCATGTGCATATCGAAGAAATTACACACGGAATGACAAGCCTATATATACCCTTTCACTTTTTTGTGAAGGGTATAAAAATGGATCAGTTTGAGGTAGCTAGGAAGTGTATTTGTTCGATGCAACAATTTAATAGAAATACGTCAGACCTATCAAACTTCATTAAGCGAGTGAAATCATTGGCCTCCATTATGGAACCCCTGACAGTAGAGCTGAAAAGAATTTTATTGGGTTACATAGAAGACCGATTGATAGGTAGGGCCAGAGACTCTCTATCCAGAAATGGCCAAGTCCAAACCTGGATGGAGTTACGAGCAGTACTAATTAGGGAACATGGTGATCATACTCTTAAAGAGAGAATTTTAGATGAAATAACTCTGTGTCGATGCACAGATGGAATAAACAAATTTTATTGTAAATTAAATGAACTTCTAGTTAGACTTAACAATTCCTACTTGCTGGATGACAGCTTAACGACACTTCTAGCTACAAGGAATAAAAATCTGGTTTTAGAGACATTTAAACGAAACTTACCTGAGCCGGTAAAGGGAATAACCATTAGTAGAAGTTCAGCTAACATGACAGAAGCTTATACAATAATAGACGAAAATGGTTATTTAAATTTTTCCGGAGTCTCATTCAAAAGCGCAAATCGCCATAATAAGAAACAATTTCAGAGCAATAATACTGATGGCTATAGAAGAAATGATTCAGGAATAAGAAATTTTCGTTATCCGCAACGAAGTGGAAACTTTCGGCAAGTGGATAGTTTTCAGCCAAATAATCAGAATCTAGGAAATAATTATAGAAATAATGCAGGGCAAGGATCTTCGCAATCACGTAGAGGAAATTTTTCCGGACAATCGCGAAGGTTAAACATACCCCAATACTTTCGAAATGAACCATATCAAGCAGTGGAACCAATGGACATTTCGAATACTTTTCAAAATTTTCGGACAAAGGGCCTTCCAGATACATGCCCTATATAGTTATCGATAACCCGATTAGGAAACTTAGATTTATAATAGACACTGGTGCAGAATTTAGCATTATTAATCCTGGAGTATGTAATGAAAAATTGAAATCGCCCATAAATATAACACTTAAGGCATGTAAAAATAACATTATAATCAGGAAATAGTGTACAATACCACTTTTTAAAGACTTTAGACTCGAAAACTTTTACGTAGACTTTTTAGAATATAATTTCGCTGATAGATTTGATGGGTTCATATTTCCTACTAAGACCGAGTAATTTCGACAGAAAACAGCATAATTAAATTACAGTCGTTCTGTTAATGAATCAGGTATTTTGACAAGTGAAGAAACAAATATTTTTCATAACACTATAAATGTAGACCACCTTAACGAAAGGGAAGTGAAAAGCTTGAGAGGTTTACTTTTTAAATACACAAATACATTTTATAAAAGAAATGACGATTTGACCTTCACCAATGAAATTAAACATAAAATCAAAACTACGAACGATATTCCAATTTATACCAAATTATACAGATATCCACAGGTACATAGGGAACAAGTTGACAGACAAATAGCAGAAATGTTGAAGCAAGGTATTATAAGACCTTCTCGAAGCCCGTACAATGCACCTATATGGGTAGTACCCAAAATGAAATACAACTCAAACGTTCAGAAGTGGCGTATAGTCGTTGACTATAGGAAGCTAAATGCTTTAACTGTCGATGATAAATTCCCCATGCCAAACATGGAGGACATGTTCGACAAATTAGGACGATGTCATTACTTCACCACGATTGATTTGGCCAAGGGTTTTCATCAAATAGAAGAGGATCCTCTGGATATACCTAAGACAGCATTCTCTACTTCGACAGGGCATTATGAATTCTTGAGGATGCCCTTTGGGTTAAAAAACTCTCCCGCTACTTTTCAGAGAATGATGAACAATGTCCTTGCTGATTACATAAATAAAATTTGCGTCGTTTATATTGATGACGTTCTGGTATTTTCGACATCTATTGAAGAACACTTGAATTTGCTAAGGCTGATTCTTCAACGCTTAAGTGAAGTTAATCTCAAGATACAACTCGACAAATGTTCATATTTACAAAGACAAACTGAATTTTTGGGGCATTTGGTTACTGATAATGGTATTAAACCAAATCCTCAGAAAGTAGTGGCAATCCAAAAAATAGAGCTACTAAAAACAGAAAAAGAAATTAAATCGTTTTTGGGAATTACTGGTTATTACCGGAAATTCATTGGAGACTACTCGAAAGTAGCCTATCATATGACGAAGTATTTGAAGAAAGGTGTAAAAGTAAGTACTTCTGACAAAGATTATATTAATGCATTTAAGAAACTCAAACAGCTCCTGATGAATGACCCAAGTCTCATCTATTCTGATTATTCAAAGAGATTCACCCTTGTCACAGATGCATAAAATTTTGCTATTGGCGCTGTTTTAAGGCAAACCGAAAAAGTCGAACATTGAATGAACACGAACGTAGGTATTCTACAATAAAAAAAGAACTACTTGCTATAGTAGCAGCAACTAAGTATTTTAGACAGTATTTATGGGATAGAAAATTCACTATTAAAACGGATCATAAACCTTTGGTTTGGCTGGATTCATTGAAAGACCCAAATCTTAAACTGAAACGATGGAAAATTAAATTAAATGAATTTGATTATGATATCGTGCATGTTAAGGGAAAAACAAATGTGGCGGATGGTTTGTCAAGATTACCAAATGTAGAAATAAATAATGGTGAATTGGTTTCAGAGGAAGAAGATCAAAACGATACAAGTTCAAATTGTGCGACCATACATAGCGGTGAAGAGGACAACTCTTGTCATATTTTTGATACGAAAAAACCGATTAATGTTTACAAAAACCAACTATATTTCCAAAAGGGATATACCGAAAAATTCGTTATGCAAATTAAGAATAGAAAAGTAAAAAATTTTATTACACTCACTGATAATAGTGACATATTAACGACACTGAGGAAAGTACTGAAAGATAAAGGCGTCATGTGTATTTTTTGCGAAGACAATCGACTTTTTGTACAACTTCAAGATGTTTATGTAAAATTTTTTTCCAGTAACAGAAATTTAAGAGTGCTAACATCCACGAAAAAATTAATTGAAATTGCGGATAGAGACGAAGCCTTAAAAATAATAAAAGACGAACACTTGAGGAACAATCATCGTGGCATTAATGAAGTATTTGGAGAGCTGAAATTTAAATATTACTTCCCTGGATTGGTGAACTTTATAACGAAATTTATAAATAATTGCCAAGTTTGTTAATTAGCTAAATTCGATAGAAGACCTGCAAAAGTTCCATTTCAGGTGATTGAATCACCAGCCTGCTTTAACGACATTGTCCACATAGATATTTGGTTCCCATTTCGAAACGTTATGTTTTTAACAAAATACGCAACAGTACAAAAACTAACCGATAGAACGTGGCTTTCAATACTAACTGCACTCAAAGAAAGAATAAGAGTTTTAGGGAAAATGAAAAAACTTGTCTATGACAACGATAGGTGCATGCTTCACGAATCTGTTAAATTGTTTTTAATAGCATTGAAACTCATGTAACGACCGCTCACCACAAGACGGGTAACGCAGACGTCGAACGTCTACATGGCACACTAAATGAACACATTCGAATTATTACAGCTGATAAAACGGTAATAGATGAAGATACTGAAGACAAAATGCATAGGACAATTACAATTTAAAACAACAGTATTCATTCAACGACTAAACTACGACCCATTGATTTTATTGAGAAAAATTTCGACAAGGAAAAGATCCCAGAGCTTGCAGAACAATTTAGGAGAGAAAAACTTTTAAAATTAATAGATTAAACGAAAATCTAAACAAAAATTTTGACTTGACCGATACAATTGTACGGAACCGAAACATACAGAAAAATAGTCCTAAATATAGAAGACTCTTACAATTCAAGAAAGACGGTAATTATGTAATAGACACTAGTAATAAAAGAAATAAGAAATACTACAGAACTCAAATGAAACGCAGGTTCAAACAACAGATTTAATATTTTTTGCAGAATGGACCTCTTCACTATTATCATACTGATACCGGTGACAAGATCAATGGCAAACAAAATTGAAACTTATCAGATAAATCCAGATAATGGATTTGTGATTTATAAAATGGAACCCGAAGCAGTGGTAGACAAATACTTTAATGTGTCGGAGGCAGTAGGGTAGCCAACTCTATTGGCTCTCTTGAGCATCGTCGCAATGTGGGGTGCGTATCGTTGTTCTATCGTTACTATAATGGCAGGTGCTCTGGTGAAATTAGGGAACTTTTTCCTGAAACCCATTCTTTCTTACACTCAACGCCTTTTTCATAAAGAGCGCATGCCTTTGTGGTCGATATTCCAACGAATCGCACTACGCATTACAGACAAAATTCGTTTTTTGGCCGAACAGTCCGTATGTGGAACAAACTACCCGCAGATGTCTTTCCCGCCACTTACAATTTGAGGGGGTTCAAATCGAATATCCACAGACACTACTCCCTTTATCCTCCTTCCCAAAACCTATTTTCCAAGTTCCAGCGCAATGCACTGCATATGTAGGTGTTATCCCCTGACTGCTAATCCTACTCCTAAAAAAAAATATATACATATATATATATATATATATATATATATATATATACATATATATATATAACATATAAATGAAATTTATTTGTTGGTGGTTAAGCAATGTCTATATGCATTTCATTGGTGCTTTACCAAATCTTCAGTAGACTTTAACCACAGTTTTGAAAAGTTAAAAACCTCTTATCTTATGCATATACTTCCACATTGTTGTCACAATACTAATATATATAAATGAAATTTATATGTTGGTGGTTAAGCAATGTCTATATGCATTTCATTGGTGCTTTACCAAATCGTCAGTAGACTTTAACCACAGTTTTGAAAAGTTAAAAACCTCTTATCTTATGCATATACTTCCGAAAACCATCTGAGAATTCACAACTTGTAAATTACAAACTATTTTCAAAAATAACAACAGAACAAGAACATAGGCTTGCAACTCATACAAAACTAAACCAACAAATAAAGTATGTGTTAAATAAAAAAACTTCATAACAGTTTGATTTAGATTTTATTTTTCATTTTGCCTTATAAATACTTTTCTTGTTATCCAATGGATTTCCGATTGTATAAAGGTGTAGAAAAATAAAATAGATTCGTATCGAACATACTTTATTTGTTGGTTTAGTTTTGTATGAGTTGCAAGCCTATGTTCTTGTTCTGTTGTTATTTTTGAAAATAGTTTGTAATTTACAAGTTGTGAATTCTCAGATGGTTTTCGGAAGTATATGCATAAGATAAGAGGTTTTTAACTTTTCAAAACTGTGGTTAAAGTCTACTGAAGATTTGGTAAAGCACCAATGAAATGCATATAGACATTGCTTAACCACCAACAAATAAATTTCATTTATATGTTAGTATTGTGACAACAATGTGTTAAATAAAAAAACTTCATAACAGTTTGATTTAGATTTTATTTTTCATTTTGCCTTATAAATACTTTTCTTGTTATCCAATGGATTTCTGATTGTATAAAGGTGTAGAAAAATAAAATAGATTCGTATCGAACATACTTTATTTGTTGGTTTAGTTTTGTATGAGTTGCAAGCCTATGTTCTTGTTCTGTTGTTATTTTTGAAAATAGTTTGTAATTTACAAGTTGTGAATTCTCAGATGGTTTTCGGAAGTATATGCATAAGATAAGAGGTTTTTAACTTTTCAAAACTGTGGTTAAAGTCTACTGAAGATTTGGTAAAGCACCAATGAAATGCATATAGACATTGCTTAACCACCAACAAATAAATTTCATTTATATGTTAGTATTGTGACAACAATGTGTTAAATAAAAAAACTTCATAACAGTTTATGTATATATATATATATATATATATATATATGTATGTATATATATACATATATATATATATATATATATATATATATATATATACATATAAGAGAATGTATATATATTATATATACATACATGTATATACATATATATGTATATATATATATATATATATATATATATATATATATATGTATATATACATATATATATATATATATATATATATATATATATATATATATATATATGTATATATAAACATAAAATCAATTTCTAATTTAACAATTCCGTAAAAACTACTAGTAAAAACGTTATATCCGACCGGGTCGAATCTTAAATACCTTCCAAATATTTAGTAAGAAAAGCTCTCGCTTTAAGCTTATTAAAACTTACATTTCTATGGTATTTGGCTTAAGTAAACAAGAACAAAATTCATTTTAATACGGTCATTTCCAATGTGTTAGGAGGATCATGACGGAGGCGCCTTTCCGTCAGCATAAAAACTTACGTATTAACATTTTATATCAAAGACTGAAAAAAGTGCAAAATATTAAATCTTTTGGGTCAGACTTCCTTGGAAACATTTCTGTGCCCAATTAGAAAACTCAGAGGAGGAAACATCTCACCTAAATTGGGGTACTTTGTTATACCTTCCAAAAGAGAATATGGGGGGTATATTCACTTTGTCATTCCGTTTGTAACGCGGCGAAATATCCATCTGAGACTCCATAAAGTATATATATTCTTGATCAGTAATGATATCTAAGACGATCTGAGCATGTGCGTCCGTCTTTCCGTCTGTGGAAATCATGATTCAGTCGAAACGAAAAGAGCTAGACTCTTGAAATTTTATGTAAATATACCTTGAAGGATAGCACAGGTTAAATTCGGATATGGGCCAAATCGGGCAAGAGGGAAAAAGGTTCCCCTGAGAAAAACTAAACCTACCTCTAAAAAACAACATAATTTTTAAAGTTTTTTTTGTAATTTTGTTAAGCAAACGAAAAATTTTTTTTTGTCAAAAAAGGTCCAACGGGTTAAACTTGGAGCCATAAAATTAAAAAATTATGTTTAGACTCCGCCCCTTTAGTGGGCGTTATTATATATATATTATATATATATATATATATATATATATATATATATATATATATATATATATTATTAAACAAATTATTATTATTTATTTTATTTATTTTAACAGTAGAACAAAAAACTAGAAAAAACTAATATTGCACAGAAATGGCTTTGCCTTATATCTTAAATATTATCATTAGTTAATAAAATGTGCTTTGCAAATACTGTACATATATAGAATTAATAGAAACTGAAGGAAAACTGTTAGCAAAAACCTGGTACTACTCTGCCCTAGCCCCTCCTCCCCTTTGCCACCTAAATGACACTATAAAAAAAAATTTTAAATTTTGTATATAATTATCCCAAACATTTATTTTTAGAGTTTTATGACAAAGGTGAAATGTCTGCCCCACAGTCCTTCCCAGAGCGACCCCGCCAATATACAGTTTTAATACCGTCCAAAGAGAATTGTACCCTATAAAGTATATATATTTTTGATCAGTGATGAAGTCTAAGACGGTCTAGCAATGCCCACACGTTCATCTGTGGAAAACATGATATTGTCTATAGTAAGAATTTTTTAACGAACATTTTATATTGCTATATTAAATTGAATTAAGATTCATAGGCTAATTGTTCGAAATATGTTTTTAAATCTCAGAAAGACGTGATAAATATTCCAAGGCACAAAGGAAAGTCAACATCAGTTTTATTCAAGTTACACAGCAGAGCAGAACAGCTGTTTTCTAAAGACGCAACCCTTTCATCATCAGTGCTCATGTGTATTGTATTTGTCACCACTTAAAAATAGAAGTTTTTTTGGTACATGCTATATTTTGTAGTACATGTAATAACCAAAATGGTTACAAAATTTGAATTTTTTTTTAACAAAATTATTTTATACCTCATGAAGATTTGCATTGATAAAAAAAATTTAAATTTCGCTTCCAGGGTTGGGAAATTGATGTATATTTTTATACATAAAAGTAGCCAAAAAGGCAATTGACGTTGTTTTTTGCCAAATAAAACTATTTTATATTTCAGGAAGAACAAACCTCGTATAAAAAATTAAAAAGAATATCAAAATATCGAATCCATGGTTGTACAAGTGCAATATTTTATGGTTCATAAAGGTGACCAAAATGTTTCAAAATTTGTAAATTTTTCTTAAATAACACTACTTTCTACCAACCGAAGACTAGCATTGGCAAAAGAAATTACAATTTCGCTTCCAGGGCTGAGAAATTGAAAATTTTTGCACATAAAAGTAACCAAAGTCGATTTTTTTTTCTTACTTATTAAAACAATTTTTTAGTTCAGTAAAAACAAAATTGGTATCAAAAATAAAAAAAAAATAAAAATTTAGATTCCAGATTTGGATAACTGCAATATTTTGTAGTACATGAATGTGACCAAAATGGTTACAAATATTAAATTTTTCTTAAATAAAACTATTTCATGCCTCATTAACAGTTGCATTAGTTTTACTAACAAAAAAAAATTAAAACTTCGTTCTCTGGGTTGGGAAATTGAAATATTTTTTATGCATAAAAAACCCAAAAGGTAATTAAAAAATAAAAATTTCCCCTCCAGGGTTGGACAAATGAAATATTTTGTGGTATCTACATGAAAGTGACCAAAAAATTTAAAGATTTTAGTTCTTTTGTCAAGTGAAACTATGTTACACCTTAGATATTAAAAATTCCATTGGTAAAAAAATAAAAATTCGCTTCCAGTACCCACATAAATTCCAAAATTTAGTTTTTTTATACTTCAGGAAGAATTAAATTGGTATTAAAATTTTTTAAAATTAAAAATTCGGTTCCAGGGTTGGAATTGAATTGAAATTTTTTAGTACATAAAAGTAGCCATATAAGTTCCTAATTTTGGTTTTTTGTGAGTGAAATCTCTTTTATCCTTCGGGAAGAGTTAAATTAGTATTAAAAACCAAAAAAAAATTAAAAATCTAATTTCAGGGTTGAAATATAGAAATTTGTTATTCACAAAAGTAACCATATACATAATTTGCTATTTTTTATTTTTATGATGAATTACACCTTTTTATATGTCAGGAAGAAATAAATTAGTATTAAAAAGCAAAAAAATCTAAAAAACGATTCTACGGCTGGACAATTAGAACTTTTTGGTACATGAAACGGATTTTTTCTTTTTGTTTGTAACTTAAACATATTTAATATTTTTGAAAGACGTTCAGAGGTATTAGAAATAAGAAAAGCCAAACATTTAGCTCTCCAGCCAAAAAATGTAACCGTTTTCTTAAATATAAAAGTAGCCGATAACATAATTTTGATTTTTTAATTAACCCTACTTGAGGTTTTAGCAAGAAAGAAAGAGAGAAGAATTACATCTGTGAAGGGTATTTAAGATTCGGCACAGCCGAATATAGCACTTTTACTTGTTGTTTTTGCATTTGTAATAGATACATTTTGATGAACTTATTTTGTTATGGCACTATGAAAATGAGTTTATGAGTTAATTTATTTGTGAGCTAACTAACGTCTTTTATCGATAACGGCTATCAAATATATACAAAATTAGAGTATTCAAAATAATGAAATTTTTACTTGAAAAGTTAGGTACAAAATTTCAAAAATTAATACTGCTTCCAATATGGGAATAGATGTTAAAATTATACATTAGAAAGACGTTTTGGAGTACTTCGAAATGATACCCATATCGTTTATATGGGGCCTGTATTCTAGGAGTTATTACCAAAAAAAAATGTATATCAATAAAAGCAAAATAATTTTTATTCTTGCAGAGATGGTAATATCTTAACCAGTTTGAAATCATTTTTAAACGCTTGTTTAGGATGTTTCACGGTGTTGGCAGCACTAATTTGTTTATTGTCGCCTATGAAAATAGAAATTAGTTTAATTTGACTACAACCACAAAAGTAGCACGGACTACAACCTGCCGTGTAGCCGTTAAAATAATCATTCCATTATAAACACGTGTATTCTATTTCTGAGAGGTTGTAGTCGGTAGCCTGCTATCGTGAATGTGTTTACTGCATAATACATTTTTGTTTTGAGAAATTTTGTTTCAAATTGTCCTTTCGAATTCAAGCTTAAACAGCGGAACAATTCTTGTGATTTGAGTGACTGTACAAACATATTAAGTATTTGATAAACATTCATACATATTTTGGTTAAATTACTTCTCTACTTGTAGACTACCCATTATAGCGACGGCCTGGTTATTGCAAACAAGATTCAATTTTCGCGACTTTTATCTTTTTATACCCTTCACAAAAAAGTGAAAGGTTATAAATATATAGGTTTGTCATTCCGTTTGTAATTTTTTCGATATCAATATAGGACCGCATAAAGTATATATATTCTGAATCCTTATGAATAGCAATGACAATTGAGCAATGTCCGTCTGTCCGTCTGTCTGTACGTGAAATCGGGTTTCCCAAGCCCCCAGAAGAGCTAGAGACTTCGTTCTTGGACCGTTGGATTGGAAATGAACTTAAATAGAGTGGTATTGAAATTCTAACTAAAACTACAAAACACTTGCAAAAGTGGAAAAATTGAACAAAGAACGCTGATGAGATGGCGTAGCGGCCTCGAAATCAGTACTGATCCGTTCTGCTGGTTTGATGATTATTAAAAAATATTCTTAATATTCCAATCTTAATATAAAAATAATAAATAGAATTTAAACAAATTCATTTATTAATAAAATAACAAAAAATAATTTGCAGTCATGCAAGATTCGAACTTAAGCCCGTTAAAAAATTAACAATTTAACTAAAACTATTTTATATTTTAGGAAGAACAAAATTGGTATCAAAAATTCAAAAATTAAAAATAAAATTTCGAATCCAAGGTTGGACAAGTGCAATATTTTATGGTACATGAAAGTGACCAAAATTATTAAAAATGTTAAATTTTCTTAATAAAACTACTTCATACCTCATGAAGCGTTCCACTGAGAAAAAAAAGAAAAAAGAAATAAAAAATTTCACTTCTAGGGTTGGGAAAATTAAGGTTTTTTTGGTACACGCAATGTTTTGTAGCACATGTAATAACCAAAATGGTTACAAAATTTGAGTTTTTCTTAAACAAAACTACTTTATACCTCATGAAGATTTGCATTGATAAAGAAAATTTTAAAAAATTTAAATTTCGCCACCAGGGTTGGGAAATTGAAATTTTTTTTTATACATAAAAGTAACCAAAAAGGCAATTGACGTTGTTTTTTTACTGATTAAAACTATTTTTTAATTCGGGAAAAACAAAATTGGCATTAAAATCTTTTATGGTACATGAAAGTGACCAAACAGTTTAAAAAACAGTTTAAAAAAGTGACCAAACAGTGAGAAAAAAATTAATTTCTCAAGTAAAACTACGACCTCACTAAGAATTGCATTGAGTTGGGAAATCGAAATATATTTGGTACATAAAGGTATCCACATAAATTCCAAATTTTGTGTTTTTGGTGAATTAAACCTATTTTATACGTCAGGAAAAATTTAATTAGCATTGAAAAATTAAAAATTCGGTTCCAGGGATGGAAAATCAAATTTATTTGGTATAAAAATACCCACATAAATTCCAGATTTTGTTTTTTTAGTGAATTAAACCTATTTTATACCTAAGAAAAAATTAAATTGGTATTAAAAATTCGGTGCTAGGGTTGGAAAATCGAAATTCTTCTTTACATAAAAGTAACCATATAAGTCTATACTTCGCTAAAAATTAAATTGGTATTAAAAATTTTAAAATTAAAAATTCGGGTCCAGGTTTGGCAAATCGAAATTTTTTAGTACATAAAAGTAACCATATAGGTCCTCAATTTTGGTTTTTTGTGAATGATATATCTTTTATTCTTTGGGAAGGGTTAAATTGGTATTAAGACCAAAAAAATAAAATTATAAATAACATTTCAAGGTTGGAATATCGACTTTTTTATGCATAAAAGTAACCATAAAATTTGTTTTTATACCCACCAAAAAAGAATTTGGAGGGTATATTCACTTTATCATTCCGTTTGTAACGCATCGAAATATCCATCTCAGACCCCATAAAGTATATATATTCTTGATCAGTGATGAAATCTAAGACGAACTGAGCATGTCCGTCCGTCCGTCCGTCTGTGGAAATCACGATTCAGTCGAAACGAAAAGAGCTAGACTCTTGAAATTTGGCATAAATATATTTCAAAACTTAGAGCAGGTTAAGTTCGAAGATGGGCTAAATCGGGCAAGAGGGAAAAAAGTTCCCCTAAGAAGAACTAAACCAACCCAGAAAAAACAACATAATTTTTAAAGTTTTTTGGTTATTTTGTTAAGCATTATGTCAAATACGGTCCAACGCCTTAAACTTGGAGCCATTAAATAAAATAAAAATATTTTTGACCCCGCCCACTTCAGTGGGCGTTATTATAGGCAAAAATAGCATAAAAATTTAACAAATTGTTTTACTTAAGCCTACATTCCTTAAAAATAACACTTTTAAGCTTTAATGACGAAGCTGAGACGAAACCTGGTACAACTCTGCCCTGCCTCTCCTTCCCCTTCGCCCCCTAAATGACCCTACCGAAAAAAATTTATTTTTTTTTAATTTTGTATATAATCATCCCAAGCATTTATCTTTAGAGTTTTATGACTACCGATTTCTGCCCTACCTCCCCCCCCCCTCTTCCTTTGCCCCCTAAATGACCCTACCAAAAAAAAATTTTTTTTTTAAATTTTGTATATATTCATCCCAAGCATTTATCTTTAGAGTTTTATGACTGCCGATTTCTGCCCTAACCTCCCCCCCCCTCTTCCTTTGCCACCTAAATGACCCTACCAAAAAATTTTTTTTTTTAAATTTTGTATATAATCATCCCAAGCATTTATCTTTAGAGTTTTATGACTGCCGATTTCTGCCCTAGCCCCCCCCCCTCCCTTCTTCCTTTGTCCCCTAAAATGACCCTACCAAAAAAAATTTTTTTTTTTAAATTTTGTATATAATCATCCCAAGCATTTATCTTTAGAGTTTTATGACTGCCTGTTGCTGCCCTACCCCCTCCTCCCCATTTGCCCGCTAAATGACCTTATTAAAAATAAATATAAATGTTTTTTTTATTTTGTGTATAATCATCCCAAGCTTTTATTTTTACAGTTTTATGTGTATCTGTTTCTGCCCTACCCCCTCTCCCTGTTTGCCCTTTAAATGACCCTATAAAAAAAAAAAATTTTTAATTTTGTATATAATTATCCCAAGCATTTATTTTTAGAGTTTTATGACAACGGTGAAATGTTTCCCCCACAGCCCTTGCCAGAGCGACCCCGCCAAAATACAGTTTTTATAACCTCCAAAGAGAATTGTGATGAAGTCTAAGACGGTCTAGCAATGCCCATACGTTCGTCTGTGGAAAACATGATATTGTATATTTTTGAACCCCGCTCCCTTTAGTGGGCGTTGACGTACGATATTATATAAAGGAACTCTGTCCCACCAAGTTAAACATATCAGATTCACTTACTAAATATTTGGAGGGTATTAAAGATTCGACCCGGTCGAATATAACGTTTTTACTTGTTTTTTTATTTTTATGATGAATTATACCTACGTTATATATCAGGAAAAAATAAATTGGTATTAAAAACCAAAAATATCTAAAAGACTATTCTTCGGTTGGACAATTAGAACTTTTTGGGGTAGGTTAGGTTAGGTTAGCCGGTTGCTGGTAAAAGGAAGAAAGAGTCCAGCCCAATTAATTTTGATCCCTTTGTGACACCTGCAAATGAAATGAAGAGTGTATAGTCGGAGTTTAGGTGAGATGAAGAAGGATAGTAAGAAGAAGAAGGTGGGATAAATAGTAGACAAAAAGTTCTGGTCGTGCACGCATGCCCCAGGTGAGTCAGATGCCGAACCAGCCACTGCTCGTAATAAAGAGACTCAGGTATCTCAGTTCTATCTTTAAAATGTCTTTAAAACGTGTCTTGCCCAGAGGCTGTAGGCGCTGCTCCTCCAGAGCAGGACAGAAGTAGAGGAAGTGTTCAATGCTTTCTTCCTCTTCCTCGTCATTGCAACTGGAGCAGTAGTCATTATAGGTAAGATCCATGCGCCTGGCATGGATCCCAAAGGTGAAGTGAGCAGTAACTGTGGCCACCATACTGCGTAGACGACCTTTTGCGAAATTCAAAAGATCCTTCGTCCTCCTAGAGTCTAGGCGGGGCCATAAGACTCCCGATATCTCGCAAGTGGATTTTCTGATCCACCTCCAGCAGGATGAGAGTGGAATCCCACTTAGTTGGTCTATGTCGGGCTCCTGTATTGTGGTTCTTCTCCTAGCCACTTCATCCACCTTAATGTTGCCCATGTTGTTCCCGTGCCAACACACCCAGTCTAAGGTGATGCGTTAATGTTCCGCTAGTCCATCAAAGGCTTTTCGGCATTCTTGAACAAGCTGGGATGTGCTATACACCCCCGTAAGAAACCTTATTGCAACTTGACTGTCAGTAATAAATTGGATGTCCTGATTCGACATTCAATAAAACCTTAGCCACAACGCTGCTCCTTTTATGGCGGATATTTCCGCCTGTAATATGCTACATTCATCCGGGAGTCTGAAGGACCGTAAAAATCTCTACGGATCCGTGAGATATGGAGAACCCTTCTGCCAGAGAAAACCTAAATTTCCTACTGAAGTAGGGTAACGGAGTGCCGTAGTCGATAAGATGCGGTAGATTACCTATCGTGTCCAAAATGCTACCATGGCCCCATGGTCTATGGGTCCATGCGCCTATTGTGTTCAGTCTGACTGCGGTTCGTAGAGCCAGCTTCCTAGCTGTCAGGTCCGCAGGAAGCCATCGGATCAATATTGTTAAATGCCCCTTTAATGTCCATGAAGGCGGCCATAGTATACTCTTTGTGCTCAAGAGACTTCTCTATATGTCCCACGAGCGGGTGAAGAGCAGTCTCAGTCTATTTGCCTTTGGTGTAGGCATGAGGAGAGAGTAATCTATGGATCTTCTTATGTGGACATCTATAACCCTCCCCAGTGTTTTTAAAAGGAAGGATGTCACGCTTATTGGTCTGACATCCTTCGCCTTAGTGTGCGAAGTCTTCCCTCCCTTAGGAATGAAGATTACGACGCATTTGGTCCAATTTGTTGGAAACAAGCTTTGTATATAGCCAGTAGCCATGGAACTACGAGATCTGCATTGTGTTGCAGGTCTGCGGGTATAAAACCATCCGGCCCTGGAGATTTAAACGGATGGAAACTATTAATGGCCCAGCATATGCTTTCCGCATCGATGTCAAAGGAAGGTGAAGGCTGGTCATGTGAGGGATATCCCTGCGGTATTACCACATCAGATTGGCAACCCGGGAAGTGGGTGTCCATAAGAATCTCTAACGATTCGATACCATTTGTGGTCCCACTGCCATAATTTTTATGATATAGTCGGCTATCAATGGCTGTTTGGCTAGGATTTTGCGCAATCTGCATGTCTTGGAGGTAGATTCTACACTAGTGCAGAAGCTCCTCCAGGTCTGGCATTTTGCGTTCCTGACTTCATTCTTGAATCTATTAAAGGAGGCTTTATAGAGTTTCCAGTTTCCCGTTCTCTTTGCCTCGTTGAAAAGTTTGCGGCAGTTCCTCCTGGTGACTGCTATGTCTTCAGTCCACCAGGGAGGTATTTGCAATAATTATCGTAATCGCAGCAACAATCGGAGTAAGATGCATAACAGAATCCAGATGGTCAGTGACAACATGAAGGCTAGACAATTGGTTCTACTTTATAAAACCCAACGGAAAAAAGGATACCTTCCAAATATTTAGTAAGAAAAGCTCTCGCTTTAATCTTATTAAAACTTACATTTCTATGGTATTTGGCTTAAGTAAACAAGAACAAAATTCATTTTAATACGGTCATTTCCAATGTGTTAGGAGGATCATGACGGAGGCGCCTTTCCGTCAGCATAAAAACTTACGTATTAACATTTTATATCAAAGACAGAAAAAAGTGCAAAATATTAAATCTTTTGGGTCAGACTTCCTTGGAAACATTTCTGTGCCCAATTAGAAAACTCAGAGGAGGAAACATCTCACCTAAATTGGGGTACTTTGTTATACCTTCCAAAAGAGAATATGGGGGGTATATTCACTTTGTCATTCCGTTTGTAACGCGGCGAAATATCCATCTGAGACTCCATAAAGTATATATATTCTTGATCAGTAATGATATCTAAGACGATCTGAGCATGTGCGTCCGTCTTTCCGTCTGTGGAAATCATGATTCAGTCGAAACGAAAAGAGCTAGACTCTTGAAATTTTATATAAATATACCTTGAAGGATAGCACAGGTTAAATTCGGATATGGGCCAAATCGGGCAAGAGGGAAAAAGGTTCCCCTGAGAAAAACTAAACCTACCTCTAAAAAACAACATAATTTTTAAAGTTTTTTTTGTAATTTTGTTAAGCAAACGAAAAATTTTTTTTTGTCAAAAAAGGTCCAACGGGTTAAACTTGGAGCCATAAAATTAAAAAATTATGTTTAGACTCCGCCCCTTTAGTGGGCGTTATTATATATATATATATATATATATATATATATATATATATATATATATATATATATATATATATATATATATATATATATATATATTATTAAACAAATTATTATTATTTATTTTATTTATTTTAACAGTAGAACAAAAAACTAGAAAAAACTAATATTGCACAGAAATGGCTTTGCCTTATATCTTAAATATTATCATTAGTTAGTAAAATGTGCTTTGCAAATACTGTACATATATAGAATTAATAGAAACTGAAGGAAAACTGTTAGCAAAAACCTGGTACTACTCTGCCCTAGCCCCTCCTCCCCTTTGCCACCTAAATGACACTATAAAAAAAAATTTTAAATTTTGTATATAATTATCCCAAACATTTATTTTTAGAGTTTTATGACAAAGGTGAAATGTCTGCCCCACAGTCCTTCCCAGAGCGACCCCGCCAATATACAGTTTTAATACCGTCCAAAGAGAATTGTACCCTATAAAGTATATATATTTTTGATCAGTGATGAAGTCTAAGACGGTCTAGCAATGCCCACACGTTCATCTGTGGAAAACATGATATTGTCTATAGTAAGAATTTTTTAACGAACATTTTATATTGCTATATTAAATTGAATTAAGATTCATAGGCTAATTGTTCGAAATATGTTTTTAAATCTCAGAAAGACGTGATAAATATTCCAAGGCACAAAGGAAAGTCAACATCAGTTTTATTCAAGTTACACAGCAGAGCAGAACAGCTGTTTTCTAAAGACGCAACCCTTTCATCATCAGTGCTCATGTGTATTGTATTTGTCACCACTTAAAAATAGAAGTTTTTTTGGTACATGCTATATTTTGTAGTACATGTAATAACCAAAATGGTTACAAAATTTGAATTTTTTTTTTAACAAAATTATTTTATACCTCATGAAGATTTGCATTGATAAAAAAAATTTAAATTTCGCTTCCAGGGTTGGGAAATTAATGTATATTTTTATACATAAAAGTAGCCAAAAAGGCAATTGACGTTGTTTTTTGCCAAATAAAACTATTTTATATTTCAGGAAGAACAAACCTCGTATAAAAAATTAAAAAGAATATCAAAATATCGAATCCATGGTTGTACAAGTGCAATATTTTATGGTTCATAAAGGTGACCAAAATGTTTCAAAATTTGTAAATTTTTCTTAAATAACACTACTTTCTACCAACCGAAGACTAGCATTGGCAAAAGAAATTACAATTTCGCTTCCAGGGCTGAGAAATTGAAAATTTTTGCACATAAAAGTAACCAAAGTCGATTTTTTTTTCTTACTTATTAAAACAATTTTTTAGTTCAGTAAAAACAAAATTGGTATCAAAAATAAAAAAAAAATAAAAATTTGGATTCCAGATTTGGATAACTGCAATATTTTGTAGTACATGAATGTGACCAAAATGGTTACAAATATTAAATTTTTCTTAAATAAAACTATTTCATGCCTCATTAACAGTTGCATTAGTTTTACTAACAAAAAAAATTAAAACTTCGTTCTCTGGGTTGGGAAATTGAAATATTTTTTATGCATAAAAAACCCAAAAGGTAATTAAAAAATAAAAATTTCCCCTCCAGGGTTGGACAAATGAAATATTTTGTGGTATCTACATGAAAGTGACCAAAAAATTTAAAGATTTTAGTTCTTTTGTCAAGTGAAACTATGTTACACCTTAGATATTAAAAATTCCATTGGTAAAAAAATAAAAATTTGCTTCCAGTACCCACATAAATTCCAAAATTTAGTTTTTTTATACTTCAGGAAGAATTAAATTGGTATTAAAATTTTTTAAAATTAAAAATTCGGTTCCAGGGTTGGAATTGAATTGAAATTTTTTAGTACATAAAAGTAGCCATATAAGTTCCTAATTTTGGTTTTTTGTGAGTGAAATCTCTTTTATCCTTCGGGAAGAGTTAAATTAGTATTAAAAACCAAAAAAAAATTAAAAATCTAATTTCAGGGTTGAAATATAGAAATTTGTTATTCACAAAAGTAACCATATACATAATTTGCTATTTTTTATTTTTATGATGAATTACACCTTTTTATATGTCAGGAAGAAATAAATTGGTATTAAAAAGCAAAAAAATCTAAAAAACGATTCTACGGCTGGACAATTCTTTTTGGTACATGAAACGGATTTTTTCTTTTTGTTTGTAACTTAAACATATTTAATATTTTTGAAAGACGTTCAGAGGTATTAGAAATAAGAAAAGCCAAACATTTAGCTCTCCAGCCAAAAAATGTAACCGTTTTCTTAAATATAAAAGTAGCCGATAACATAATTTTGATTTTTTAATTAACCCTACTTGAGGTTTTAGCAAGAAAGAAAGAGAGAAGAATTACATCTGTGAAGGGTATTTAAGATTCGGCACAGCCGAATATAGCACTTTTACTTGTTGTTTTTGCATTTGTAATAGATACATTTTGATGAACTTATTTTGTTATGGCACTATGAAAATGAGTTTATGAGTTAATTTATTTGTGAGCTAACTAACGTCTTTTATCGATAACGGCTATCAAATATATACAAAATTAGAGTATTCAAAATAATGAAATTTTTACTTGAAAAGTTAGGTACAAAATTTCAAAAATTAATACTGCTTCCAATATGGGAATAGATGTTAAAATTATACATTAGAAAGACGTTTTGGAGTACTTCGAAATGATACCCATATCGTTTATATGGGGCCTGTATTCTAGGAGTTATTACCAAAAAAAAATGTATATCAATAAAAGCAAAATAATTTTTATTCTTGCAGAGATGGTAATATCTTAACCAGTTTGAAATCATTTTTAAACGCTTGTTTAGGATGTTTCACGGTGTTGGCAGCACTAATTTGTTTATTGTCGCCTATGAAAATAGAAATTAGTTTAATTTGACTACAACCACAAAAGTAGCACGGACTACAACCTGCCGTGTAGCCGTTAAAATAATCATTCCATTATAAACACGTGTATTCTATTTCTGAGAGGTTGTAGTCGGTAGCCTGCTATCGTGAATGTGTTTACTGCATAATACATTTTTGTTTTGAGAAATTTTGTTTCAAATTGTCCTTTCGAATTCAAGCTTAAACAGCGGAACAATTCTTGTGATTTGAGTGACTGTACAAACATATTAAGTATTTGATAAACATTCATACATATTTTGGTTAAATTACTTCTCTACTTGTAGACTACCCATTATAGCGACGGCCTGGTTATTGCAAACAAGATTCAATTTTCGCGACTTTTATCTTTTTATACCCTTCACAAAAAAGTGAAAGGTTATAAATATATAGGTTTGTCATTCCGTTTGTAATTTTTTCGATATCAATATAGGACCGCATAAAGTATATATATTCTGAATCCTTATGAATAGCAATGACAATTGAGCAATGTCCGTCTGTCCGTCTGTCTGTACGTGAAATCGGGTTTCCCAAGCCCCCAGAAGAGCTAGAGACTTCGTTCTTGGACCGTTGGATTGGAAATGAACTTAAATAGAGTGGTATTGAAATTCTAACTAAAACTATTTTATATTTTAGGAAGAACAAAATTGGTATCAAAAATTCAAAAATTAAAAATAAAATTTCGAATCCAGGGTTGGACAAGTGCAATATTTTATGGTACATGAAAGTGACCAAAATTATTAAAAATGTTAAATTTTCTTAATAAAACTACTTCATACCTCATGAAGCGTTCCACTGAGAAAAAAAAGAAAAAAGAAATAAAAAATTTCACTTCTAGGGTTGGGAAAATTAAGGTTTTTTTGGTACACGCAATGTTTTGTAGCACATGTAATAACCAAAATGGTTACAAAATTTGAGTTTTTCTTAAACAAAACTACTTTATACCTCATGAAGATTTGCATTGATAAAGAAAATTTTAAAAAATTTAAATTTCGCCACCAGGGTTGGGAAATTGAAATTTTTTTTTATACATAAAAGTAACCAAAAAGGCAATTGACGTTGTTTTTTTACTGATTAAAACTATTTTTTAATTCGGGAAAAACAAAATTGGCATTAAAATCTTTTATGGTACATGAAAGTGACCAAACAGTTTAAAAAACAGTTTAAAAAAGTGACCAAACAGTGAGAAAAAAATTAATTTCTCAAGTAAAACTACGACCTCACTAAGAATTGCATTGAGTTGGGAAATCGAAATATATTTGGTACATAAAGGTATCCACATAAATTCCAAATTTTGTGTTTTTAGTGAATTAAACCTATTTTATACGTCAGGAAAAATTTAATTAGCATTGAAAAATTAAAAATTCGGTTCCAGGGATGGAAAATCAAATTTATTTGGTATAAAAATACCCACATAAATTCCAGATATTGTTTTTTTAGTGAATTAAACCTATTTTATACCTAAGAAAAAATTAAATTGGTATTAAAAATTCGGTGCCAGGGTTGGAAAATCGAAATTCTTCGGTACATAAAAGTAACCATATAAGTCTATACTTCGCTAAAAATTAAATTGGTATTAAAAATTTTAAAATTAAAAATTCGGGTCCAGGTTTGGCAAATCGAAATTTTTTAGTACATAAAAGTAACCATCTTTTATTCTTTGGGAAGGGTTAAATTGGTATTAAGACCAAAAAAATAAAATAAAATTATAAATAACATTTCAAGGTTGGAATATCGACTTTTTTATGCATAAAAGTAACCATAAAATTTGTTTTTATACCCACCAAAAAAGAATTTGGAGGGTATATTCACTTTATCATTCCGTTTGTAACGCATCGAAATATCCATCTCAGACCCCATAAAGTATATATATTCTTGATCAGTGATGAAATCTAAGACGAACTGAGCATGTCCGTCCGTCCGTCCGTCTGTGGAAATCACGATTCAGTCGAAACGAAAAGAGCTAGACTCTTGAAATTTGGCATAAATATATTTCAAAACTTAGAGCAGGTTAAGTTCGAAGATGGGCTAAATCGGGCAAGAGGGAAAAAAGTTCCCCTAAGAAGAACTAAACCAATCCAGAAAAAACAACATAATTTTTAAAGTTTTTTGGTTATTTTGTTAAGCATTATGTCAAATACGGTCCAACGCCTTAAACTTGGAGCCATTAAATAAAATAAAAATATTTTTGACCCCGCCCACTTCAGTGGGCGTTATTATAGGCAAAAATAGCATAAAAATTTAACAAATTGTTTTACTTAAGCCTACATTCCTTAAAAATAACACTTTTAAGCTTTAATGACGAAGCTGAGACGAAACCTGGTACAACTCTGCCCTGCCCCTCCTTCCCCTTCGCCCCCTAAATGACCCTACCGAAAAAAATTTTTTTTTTTTTAATTTTGTATATAATCATCCCAAGCATTTATCTTTAGAGTTTTATGACTACCGATTTCTGCCCTACCTCCCCCCCCCCCTCTTCCTTTGCCCCCTAAATGACCCTACCAAAAAAAAAATTTTTTTTTAAATTTTGTATATATTCATCCCAAGCATTTATCTTTAGAGTTTTATGACTGCCGATTTCTGCCCTAACCTCCCCCCCCCTCTTCCTTTGCCACCTAAATGACCCTACCAAAAAATTTTTTTTTTAAAATTTTGTATATAATCATCCCAAGCATTTATCTTTAGAGTTTTATGACTGCCGATTTCTGCCCTAGCCCCCCCCCCCTCCCTTCTTCCTTTGTCCCCTAAAATGACCCTACCAAAAAAAATTTTTTTTTTAAAATTTTGTATATAATCATCCCAAGCATTTATCTTTAGAGTTTTATGACTGCCTGTTGCTGCCCTACCCCCTCCTCCCCATTTGCCCGCTAAATGACCTTATTAAAAATAAATATAAATGTTTTTTTTATTTTGTGTATAATCATCCCAAGCTTTTATTTTTACAGTTTTATGTGTATCTGTTTCTGCCCTACCCCCTCTCCCTGTTTGCCCTTTAAATGACCCTATAAAAAAAAAAGAAATTTTAATTTTGTATATAATTATCCCAAGCATTTATTTTTAGAGTTTTATGACAACGGTGAAATGTTTCCCCCACAGCCCTTGCCAGAGCGACCCCGCCAAAATACAGTTTTTATAACCTCCAAAGAGAATTGTGATGAAGTCTAAGACGGTCTAGCAATGCCCATACGTTCGTCTGTGGAAAACATGATATTGTATATTTTTGAACCCCGCTCCCTTTAGTGGGCGTTGACGTACGATATTATATAAAGGAACTCTGTCCCACCAAGTTAAACATATCAGATTCACTTACTAAATATTTGGAGGGTATTAAAGATTCGACCCGGTCGAATATAACGTTTTTACTTGTTTTTTTATTTTTATGATGAATTATACCTACGTTATATATCAGGAAAAAATAAATTGGTATTAAAAACCAAAAATATCTAAAAGACTATTCTTCGGTTGGACAATTAGAACTTTTTGGGGTAGGTTAGGTTAGGTTAGCCGGTTGCTGGTAAAAGGAAGAAAGAGTCCAGCCCAATTAATTTTGATCCCTTTGTGACACCTGCAAATGAAATGAAGAGTGTATAGTCGGAGTTTAGGTGAGATGAAGAAGGATAGTAAGAAGAAGAAGGTGGGATAAATAGTAGACAAAAAGTTCTGGTCGTGCACGCATGCCCCAGGTGAGTCAGATGCCGAACCAGCCACTGCTCGTAATAAAGAGACTCAGGTATCTCAGTTCTATCTTTAAAATGTCTTTAAAACGTGTCTTGCCCAGAGGCTGTAGGCGCTGCTCCTCCAGAGCAGGACAGAAGTAGAGGAAGTGTTCAATGCTTTCTTCCTCTTCCTCGTCATTGCAACTGGAGCAGTAGTCATTATAGGTAAGATCCATGCGCCTGGCATGGATCCCAAAGGTGAAGTGAGCAGTAACTGTGGCCACCATACTGCGTAGACGACCTTTTGCGAAATTCAAAAGATCCTTCGTCCTCCTAGAGTCTAGGCGGGGCCATAAGACTCCCGATATCTCGCAAGTGGATTTTCTGATCCACCTCCAGCAGGATGAGAGTGGAATCCCACTTAGTTGGTCTATGTCGGGCTCCTGTATTGTGGTTCTTCTCCTAGCCACTTCATCCACCTTAATGTTGCCCATGTTGTTCCCGTGCCAACACACCCAGTCTAAGGTGATGCGTTAATGTTCCGCTAGTCCATCAAAGGCTTTTCGGCATTCTTGAACAAGCTGGGATGTGCTATACACCCCCGTAAGAAACCTTATTGCAACTTGACTGTCAGTAATAAATTGGATGTCCTGATTCGACATTCAATAAAACCTTAGCCACAACGCTGCTCCTTTTATGGCGGATATTTCCGCCTGTAATATGCTACATTCATCCGGGAGTCTGAAGGACCGTAAAAATCTCTACGGATCCGTGAGATATGGAGAACCCTTCTGCCAGAGAAAACCTAAATTTCCTACTGAAGTAGGGTAACGGAGTGCCGTAGTCGATAAGATGCGGTAGATTACCTATCGTGTCCAAAATGCTACCATGGCCCCATGGTCTATGGGTCCATGCGCCTATTGTGTTCAGTCTGACTGCGGTTCGTAGAGCCAGCTTCCTAGCTGTCAGGTCCGCAGGAAGCCATCGGATCAATATTGTTAAATGCCCCTTTAATGTCCATGAAGGCGGCCATAGTATACTCTTTGTGCTCAAGAGACTTCTCTATATGTCCCACGAGCGGGTGAAGAGCAGTCTCAGTCTATTTGCCTTTGGTGTAGGCATGAGGAGAGAGTAATCTATGGATCTTCTTATGTGGACATCTATAACCCTCCCCAGTGTTTTTAAAAGGAAGGATGTCACGCTTATTGGTCTGACATCCTTCGCCTTAGTGTGCGAAGTCTTCCCTCCCTTAGGAATGAAGATTACGACGCATTTGGTCCAATTTGTTGGAAACAAGCTTTGTATATAGCCAGTAGCCATGGAACTACGAGATCTGCATTGTGTTGCAGGTCTGCGGGTATAAAACCATCCGGCCCTGGAGATTTAAACGGATGGAAACTATTAATGGCCCAGCATATGCTTTCCGCATCGATGTCAAAGGAAGGTGAAGGCTGGTCATGTGAGGGATATCCCTGCGGTATTACCACATCAGATTGGCAACCCGGGAAGTGGGTGTCCATAAGAATCTCTAACGATTCGATACCATTTGTGGTCCCACTGCCATAATTTTTATGATATAGTCGGCTATCAATGGCTGTTTGGCTAGGATTTTGCGCAATCTGCATGTCTTGGAGGTAGATTCTACACTAGTGCAGAAGCTCCTCCAGGTCTTGCATTTTGCGTTCCTGACTTCATTCTTGAATCTATTCAAGGAGGCTTTATAGAGTTTCCAGTTTCCCGTTCTCTTTGCCTCGTTGAAAAGTTTGCGGCAGTTCCTCCTGGTGACTGCTATGTCTTCAGTCCACCAGGGAGGTATTTGCAATAATTATCGTAATCGCAGCAACAATCGGAGTAAGATGCATAACAGAATCCAGATGGTCAGTGACAACATGAAGGCTAGACAATTGGTTCTACTTTATAAAACCCAACGGAAAAAAGGATTGTTCCCAAAATTACAGACTCACTGGGATGGCCCGTATAAAGTGATTACGAGAGTGAATGACGTTGTGTACCGGATACAGAAGCACAATAGCCCAAGGTCGAAAATGAAGATAGTACATCTCGAACGATTGGCGCGCTATGGAAGAGGTGATTGTATGCCTATTCGGGTCGAACAGGCTTAAGTGGGCGGCAGTTTTACAAAGTTTAAAGATAGATTCAAATATAACGACAATGTGGATATATGTACTTGGCAGCACTGCCAAATCATCTCAAGTTGTCACAATGTTACAACCCTGGTAAACACAAAGCAGATAATATTTGAATTAACGGAAGTGGAATATTCCGGATACATCTTCGAGAATATACAAGATCATTTGAGGCTGTGCAATAATAAGTGTAAATAACAACAACGAAAAACCTAGCAACATCAATGCTAAGAGATGATGCTGTTATTCTTAATGATCTTGTACGCAAGTATTCGCTGCTAACAAAAGCTAAACATGTACACCAATATATACAGCAACATACACACAAATATGCACATAAACATACCCACATAGTACAAGAAGAAACAAAACTACGCAACACACAGAACACTCATAGTTACAATAAACAAAACACACAAGACAGCATTGTCATATAAACAAACACACGTATATAGCTACATGTTAAGTAAAGCACAACCAACAACAACCATGACCAGAAGCTTCGCGAAGTTACCAGACGATGTCATTTTGCTATATAAAGTCGCTGCCAGTAATCAGCGGGATCAGTGTGATTTTAAATCTAGACGTGTTAACATCGCTAAGTGTTTAGTAGTGCAAATACTCGTGTTAATAAAGTAGTAAATAAAGTGTTGCCGCATTATACTTCTAAAATTAATTGTCTGTGTTTTTAATTTGATGCAATTAAACGAATCCTTGAAGGATAAGTAAAAAGCGTTTTTACGAAAAGGTCTAAAAACGTAAAAATATTTTTAAATTATATATGAATTCCTATTTTATTAGTCGAACTTTCTTATGTAAATTGTAATAAACATATTTAATATTTTTGAAAGATGTTTACAGGTATTAGAAATAAGAAAAGCCGAACATTTAGCTTCCTAGCTGAAAAATTTAAACGTTTTTTAAGTTACGTGGTTCAGCATTTATTTTGATAAATAATTTACCATAAAAGCAACTCAAACTCTCCAGTTTTTCTAATAATATTTAAAATGCAAATACTTGTGTATGTGTAACATTTCTAAATTTAATAATAAAGAAAAATTTTGCAATAAATTTTTGGTTCCTGTGTATCAAACAATTTGTAGAAAAAGAAAACACTTTAATTTAGTTTTTAAATATCTTTATTGTATTTTCTTGAACAAGATGTTCACCCTTTGACATTAGCTTACGAACTAACTTCTCTTCTTATTTTCCTTTGTCCCTATACCGGCAGTTTACATAGGTAGTCGTTATTTAAATTTTTTCTCAAGTGTTGCCACAATTCGGCCATCCTGAGTCTAAATCGCCTCGATTTTGCCTTTAACTTGAAATGAATTGGGTAACCAGGGTTTAATGTTAGCAGCCTCCCAAATCCCTTCATATGGAATTTGGCTAACCTGAAAACCGTCCACATCTCTCAACACATATCTGTCGTTAGGAAGAATCTTAATGATTTTATAGGGTCCTTTATACTCAGGAATAATCTTCTTACAAACCCCAGAATCACTAACGAAATTCTTTACAGATACATAGTCGCCTACAATGTAAACCTTTTTAACCCGACCACGATCTCTTAACCTTTTATTATATGCCTGACATATAATAAAAGGTTAATTCGTCTGGAAGCAGAATCGCAAATAGATCGTAAATCTCTACGCGGCTCCTGTTCCCTTCTCTCCTCCAGTTTCTCCTTCAAGAAATCGATAACCCTGCCCCTTTGCTTCACCCCGAAAAGTAACTCACTAGGAGTCGTACCAATGCTTCTACGGAATGTATTATTCAACGTAAATTGGATATCTGGCAAAACTTTATCTAAACTACACGTTGTCCCCGCACTCGTCAATTTTGCTATCATTGGTGCCAGACTGCGGTTAACTCGTTCCCCCTGACCTTTAGCCTGGAGTGAAGCTGTAGCAATCTTAATGTGTTTTATATTGTTGCTCCCGACAAAAGTCTGAAAATCCTTAGAAGTAAAAGCACTACCTCTATCTGATACTATAACCGCTGGTCTACTGTATACATGAAAATAGGGGACTAAACAGCTACATACCTCCCTTGCATTAGTGGTACGCACCGGATATATGCGCACGAATTTAGAAAATGCATCTATCACAAGAAAAACGTACTTCTTCTTAGCCGACCTCATATTCACCGTTCCAAAATGGTCTATGTGGATCATCTCAAAAGGTATATTACCTTTTGGGATGCTATGAAGCATACCCTCGTGTTTACCACTCTTCTGTGAAAAAGTGATACATTTGAGACAATCGCCAATATGACTTTTGATTTTTTCTCTCAGCCCAGGAAACCAGTATGATCGTAATATCATCTCAGCTACCTTATCACGACCCACATGACCCATTTCATTATGATACATACGCAAGATATTTCCCTCCATGTTCCTCGGTATGTAAAATAATATTCTATCACCCAATTTCCTATAGACAAGGCCATTACTCATTTCATAAAAGCTATTTTCCTCTCCAATAGTGATCTTATCCAATCAATTCGCTCACCCTTATACTAACATATAGATAAATTCTCTTCCAGTACTAATATATTAGTACTGCTGCTTAGGGCGTCTACATGCTCCATCTTTTCTCCTTTCCGGTGCTCCAAAATATAATTAAAATTTTCTAATTCAAGAGCCCACCTAGCTTTCCGGGGTTTATGTCCTTCTTGTTTAACGTCAGTGTTAGTGAATTACAATCCGTCACAACCTTGAATGTAATTCCCTGTAAATATATCCTAAATCTTCGTATAGCATAAATAATAGCTACGGTCTCTAGCTCAAAGCTATGATACTTCGATTCACAATCGGTTGTTCTCTTCGAAAAATAGAATATAGGATGAAATTTCCCATCATCCCCCTTCTGTAATAGAATTGCCCCAAATCCGATACTGCTGGCATCACAATGCAGCTCCGTCTCCCTCCCTGGATTATATATAGACAAAATAGGAGCCTCTATCAGTTTGCTTTTCAATATATCAAAACATCTCTGTTCCTCCTGACCAAATTGGAAAGCTACATTCTTCCTTGCCAAATTATAGAGAGGCTGCGCGAGTATCGAAAAATCTTTAATAAATCTCCTAAAATAGAAGCATAGACCTAGAAAACTCTGAACATCCCTTACACTCCGTGGAATCGGAAAATCTACAACAGACTCTATATTCCTTCCATCTGGTCGAATCCCATTTCCCGAAATTGTATAACCTAAATATCTAATTTCGGATTACAAACATTTTTTTTTTTTTTTTAGGAGTAGGACCAGCACTCAGGGGATGACCCCTATATATGCAATGCATTGCGCCGGAACAGAAAACGAGGGGATAGTGTTGAGGGGACAGATTAGGAAAGATGAGAAGATAGACAGTTGTTTTTGTAGCTATTTCAACCATTTACTTCGCCGGCTAATTTTTGCTACAGGGCCGACGAAGGTGGGTGCTGTTACTTTGCGTTTAGTACATGATAGTGTCAGTCGCTGCCAATTATGTTCAGTGATCAGTGACTATGCCTTCATCATTGAAACAGGCTGGCAACAACTAACACAACCATTTTGCATTTATCTAGCCTCAGCTCCAATCTATTCTTTACTAATTTCTAAAAAAAAAACACCCTCAGAATATCCATATGCTCATCCACACCCTCAATGAGATATTCTATTATTTCTGACCCATCGATCATTGCTATACTTGCCAATATGTTTTTGTCATAGAAGTACTCCTCAAAAGACTCGCCTGATTTCCATTTTCTGTTTTCAAATTTACTTAAGTGTTAAGCGGCTTGATCTGTCTTCGAACAACGATTCCATATCAGCCAACAAATTTTCAATAGAAACCACCATCAGATCTGAGCGGGAGTGCAACCATTTTAATGCTTTGTCCTTTAATTTATTTGAAATAAGTGCCCGCATATTATTGTCGTCTAAGTCATAACTGCTTCTTATATTTTTTAGCTGAGTCGACCACAATTCAAAATTATCTCCATTTCCGTAGAAATCAGAAAGAAGATCCTTAACCATACCAAAACTTCTTGGTACACTTTTGTGTGCATCAGCCCCACTGTTTTTATTTTTTAATATTTCATTCTCAACTTTCAACAATTCTATTTCTCTCTTTTGTATTTTCATCTCTCGCTCCATTATTTGCAATTCTTTTCTCATCAGTTCAAATTCTTTACTTTTCAATTCGTCTTCTTTGGAAACACTTATTTCTTTAGTTGCACTCATTTTTGTTACTTTATTTCCACCCCTGTTTTTAACTATTTCACTCATTATAAATCCAAACGCACCACAATCTTCATTTGTTTTTTCCACACTCAATTTGTTTTCGGTCGTTTGCTTACTCATTTTATTCATCTCATCAACAGCGACAATCATATTTTCGGTTAAACCAACGGGATCTTTTTCACTGCGCTGCTTTGTTACTTCAGACACACTGCCACCAACTTCTGCGTCTGCGTCATTACCTTCGTTATGCATGTGATCAGCCCCGGTGCTGCCACCTACTGATGTTGAATTGTTACCCATCTCCTTCAGCAAACGTTGACCTTCCTCTGGGAATTCCAACAGACGCAACACCAATTCATTTTTATTGCCTGTTGTTTTTTCTCCTAACTCTTCCAGCATAGTCTTTAACTCTTTCACCGTCAAAGAATTAAGCATTTTTTCGGCCATTTTTCTGCTTCGATCCCACTTCTGATAATTGTAGCAAACAATTTGTAGAAAAAGAAAACACTTTGATTTAGTTTTTAAATATCTTAATAGTTTTTTCTTAAACAAGATGTTCACCCTTTGACATTAGCTTACGAACTAACTTCTCTTCTTATTTTTCTTTGTCCCTATATCGGCAGTTTACATAGGTATTCGTTATTTAAATTTTTTCTCAAGTGTTGCCACACTTGTTATAGGGAAAATTAAGTTTTCCGACAGGTCTAGTTTTTAATTAGTCGCGAATATCGAGCGCCCACTGCAGGTTAAAAAAATGTTCTTTTAAAGCATACATTGAGAGCCGGCTGCTTTCGAAATAGGTTTAATAATATTTACTATTTGATCATCATCTTTGTATTTTTTATTTTAAGTTTGATTTACGGCACCTACTTTAAAATGTCTTGGTATAGAAGTTTTCCTTAACAATAGATCAGTGATGTGCACTACCACATAAACACAGTTGCGCTTGTGTGTGGAGCAGAGAAAAACCTCTGCTTACTTTTAACAGAGGTGGAAATGCTTTTGAATCACTTTCTGTTCATCAAAAACACTGAAGACAGATATCTACAAACTGTAGTCAACGTTTGGTACCACATATGTATGTACAAATAATTGTGAAGCAGCATTTTCTACCATGAACATAATTCTAAGCAAAGTACGCAAGAACAAAAGAGTACCCAGGTCATATAGATCTGAATAAGCTAATATATATTTATTTTATAAACAAATGAAATTTATTTGTTGGTGGTTAAGCAATGTCTATATGCATTTCATTGGTGCTTTACCAAATCATCAGTAGACATTAACCACAGTTTAGAAAAGTTAAAAACCTCTTATCTTATGCATATACTTCTGAAAACCATCTATATAGATATTGCTTAACCACCAACAAATAAATTTCATTTATATATAGTAGTATTGTGACAAAAAAATTTCATAACAGTTTATATATATTTTAAATAAACATTTATTATAAACGAGTTTACAAAATAAATAAAATTTTCATCAGTCCGATGCTAATAAATAAAAATATTGTTATATACAATAAATATTCTATTAATTTTATTAAATGTTAACTCGCTCTAACGATGCTTATTATTATTATTATTTTTTTTTATTTTCATTTCTCCTTCTTGGGTACATTAAAATAATACATTTTGGAGGCCTTAGCCCATTACAAAATATACATATTATTACTATAATTTTTATATCTAAAATCTAGTTCATGAAATTTTTTGTTATGTGACAGGTATCAATGATTACACTCTTCTGTATGACATCAACAAGGTGTTGGCGAAGTCCAATGGTGTTCATGTTTCTGCATAATTACTTATCAATCACACCTTCTGCGCTTATTATGAGGTTCGAGTTTCTTCTGGTTTCAACCGCTAGGAAATACGTTCTTTTTTCTCATAGATTGTAATATCAGGACGGTTATGGAGTCTCGTATAGTTTGAGTATATCGTTCGGTCGTAATAGATTTTTACGTTCTCATTTTCTATTACTGGTACCGGATTAGACCTGTAGTAAGGCATTTCATCCACTTGGAACCTGTATTTTTTAAGAAGGTTATTGTGAACAATTTTCACAACGTTATTATGTCATTTTGTGCTAAATTGGTGCATCCTGATATTATGTGATCAATAGTTTCGATGGCTCATACATCTTCTGCAAAAGTCACTGGTTACACTTGGATCTTTTATAATAGTTTTTCTATAGTTTCTCGTTGGAAAGTTTATCAACATTATCGGCGTTTATGGATCTGTAGAAGCGGCCATGTATAGGTTTAATTGACAATTTTTGCTTTTTTGACATGATGTCCTCTGCTTGTCGATTGAAATTTCCATTCAAGTTTAGAGGTGGAAGATTAGCGTGTGCTTCCGTGATTATCTTTATGAGTCTAGATCTGTCTGATTTTATTTGGAAGTACTGACGAAGCGACTCTATCTGATTATCATGTAGTGTTTGAACGTCTCCGTGGCGCCACCATTCTTTCACAACAAGATTTTGGGTGGTGAAATTGGTAGTCACTTAGCATCGTTCTCATTTTTCGTTGTAACGATTGAATTTCAGTTACGGTCCATTTAATAATGTCAAAGCTATACGAAAGAATGGGAACAGCATATGAGTTTATGGCTTTTATTACGTTTTTTCCATTCAAATTAGCTTTCGCTATATTATTATTATTATTATTATAAACCACATTATGACCCTCTGAACCTTTAGATATTGCCGATATTAATGTATTCTACGAGTACATTACCACGAATTTCTAATTGGTTTGGCAGCGACATTCGACAATACTCTTTCAGTCCTTCTTAACGCCTCTAAAATTTCAGCTTTTTACAATGAAGGTTACATTTTAGACGTGAACGCTGTTTTGATATGATGACGCGAAGGTCCTGGACTTTGAGCAATCGGATTATTCTAGAATTGTGCTTTCTAGCTCACTGAGCTGACCGCTCTTTTCAACTGAGCTAGTTTATTCAATAGGTCAGTAGCTCAGTCATTTCGATTACAATCAACTCTGTCAGTTTTTAGTTCTTTCAGTAACTCAGTGATTTTTACAATCAACTCTAACAAATGACTGTATATTCACTTTGTCATTCCGTGTGTAACACCCCATAAAGTATATATGTTCTTAATCAATGATAAAATCTAAGACGATCTAGCCATGTCCGTCTGTCCGTCTGTGAAAATTACGCTTCAGTCCAAACGAAAAGAGACAGGTCCTTGAAATTCGGCATAAATACATTTTGAAGGATAGTACAGGTCAAGTACGCGAATGTGCTGAATCGGGCCAGAGGGGAATAAGTTCCCCTAAGAAGTACTAAACCAACCTCTAAAAAACAACATAATTTTTAAAGTTTTTTTATAATTTTGTTAAGCAAATAATACATTTCTATGTCAAAGAAGGTCAAAAGCGAAAAGGAAAAATCCATTTTTGGCGGAGTTCCTTTAGTGAACGTTTAAGTAACATATAACATGGAAAAACAGTGTAAATATTTAACTAATTGTATAATATAAGCCCTCGTTACTTAAAAATTAAATTTTAAAGTTTTTATGATGAACCGGAGATGTTCTCTGATCTTCCTCACTTTGCCCCTAAATGATCCTATTGAATAATTATTTTTTACACCTGATTTACTTTTTAGTGTTTTATTGTAAAGGTGAGATGTCTCCCTTACTGCCCCTCCCGGAGTGACCCCTAAAAATAGAGTTTTTATGTACTAAATGTTTGGAGGGTATTTAAGATTCCACAGCGTCTAATATAACGTTCTTATTTGTTTGATGTTAGGTTTTGTTGTATAACAAGAAGCGTAATAATATACACAAAAATATACATATGTATATGTACAATGTACATATTTATAATTTAACCAATAATGTAGTTAATAAAACTAGGTGTCAGAAATTTTCTTTTATAATATAGGTATTTTGTTCACAATTATTTCCAAAAATTTAACTACTTTTCGCATAGAATTTTTTTAAAACAATTTCTTTTTGTTACTTTTCTTAAACAATTCAAATTGCACATTTTTTCACAAAAATCTTTTCCACAACAATTCTTTTTTGCTACTTTTGTTGAATTAATAATGTTTTTCACAATTTTACAAAATTATTTTTTCAACGGAATAAACAAATATGGCTCGCTACAAAAGTAAACAAATTTTGACATACATTCAGGTAAAAACTAAAAAAAATTTTAGTCAGCTGGGCAGTTGCATATACTTGATATAGATATTCTTTGGTAGTCAATTAATAATTACATTTTTTTCTACCTGATTTGAACATATTATTATCAATTTCGTTTGATTCTGTTTTAAGTACAATGGGACAAAAAAATTCAGAAAACGCCAACACAGAAATTAAAAGTGTGTAAATAAGAAATGTCACCACATTCAACTAAGCCACCAAATAAGTGGTGACAAAAGAATATACACATGAGTATTGATGATGAAAGTTGACTTTCCTTTGTGCCTTGGAGTATTTATAATTCTTTCTGAACTTAAAACGCATTTTCGAGGAATTAACCAAATGATTTTACTATTAATTTTTAAATTTGCGATGAAATGAAATCACCGTATTGGAAGATGCTCTTATTTTCGCAAATGGCGGCCAATGTCAAATCTGTTTTGATATTTGTGAATTAGACAGATGTAGAATACAAGTGAAGAAGCCATGCAGCGATACACTCCCCAAGACCGCGGAATAATCGTGTCTATTTTTTTGCGTAATAATTCGTCTGTGTTGTTGGCGCAGCGTGAATTCCGTCGCCGATTCCCCGGTCGCCCGGCACCGACTGCGCAAACACTGCGCCGTTTGGTCACCAACTTTGAAGAGTATGGGACCACACGAGACCCTGCCAAGAGTGGCCGGCCCCGGAGCGCCGGTTCTGCCGAGAATATCGCCGCTGTTGCTGAGGATGTCGAGCTGCCGCCAGAAACATCGACCAGACGCCGTGCCTCGCAAGTAGCCATCAGCCGGTCGTCCCTAAGGCTAATTTTGGTCAAAGTCCTGTGCATGTTCCCGTACAAAGTCCAGTCCGTGCATCAGCTGCTGCCTGTCCACCAAACGCGTGTAACCTACACCGAAGCCATCCTCAATCTCGGGGACGAAGTGGACGATTTTTCGACCTAAATCATAATGAACGATGAGGCTCATTTCCACCTCAGCGGGGACGTGAACAAGCAAAACTATAGCTTCAGGGCACCGAAAATCCACGAGTGATGCACGAAGAGCCATTACACCCTCTCTGCATGGTGCGCTTCTCACGCTGGAAGACGTCGGGGCATTTTTTTTTTGGAGGACGCCGCTGGTTAAACGACAACAGTGGACGGTGCGCGCTATAAGGTCACGCTAACCGTGTTTTTTCTGCTGCAATTGAACGACATAGGACTGGAGGACATGTGGTTAAAACAGGACGGAGCAACGGCACACACTGCGTGCGCCACAACCGATATTCTGAAGGCGGCGTTCCAGGGTTGCCTCATCTCTCGGTTCGGCGATTTATACTGACCCGCAAGATCGCATGATTTAACTATTCCAGACTTTTTTGCTGGGTTTTTGAAGTCCCGTGTTTACGTGAACAAGCCCGAGATCCTGGAAGCCCTCAAGGGCAACATTCGACACGATTGCGAGAATCTGTTTCCCGAAGTGATGAAAAATGCCATAAAACGACGACGTATAGCAATCAATTGTGACGGCGCCCACTTGGTCGATATCATCTTTTCGAAGGTTCAAATAAGCATAATCAAAAAACAGAATCGAAGTTTTTCATTTAGGAAAAAATTAGAGTCAAACAACATCGGACGATTTCACTATTATAACGATGCACTATTATAACGATTAACAATTTTTAATTTTTTACCACATACGAGTATTTTACATATTTGTGGCGTCAAAAGAGTTAAGATTGTGACGCAGAATTTTCTGGCAACGAAAAGTGGAACTAACAGTTTATATACTTGAAACATAAATAGATTCAACTTTTAAATAAAACAAAGTCAATACATAGAACTGGTACACTTACCCGACATGGCAGATATGCGTGCGTACCAATTTGTGTTGTTACATTTGTTGTAGCATAACCATCCAAATAGGGTTCCACAAATCCTGATGTTGATGCTGCTGACACAAATGTTTCTAATGACGGCGCCTCTGCCTGTACTAACGCCGACGTTGTAGAAAACGAAGTGTACATTGTAGTTAAAGAAGATGGTGAAGATGAAGATACTAAATTGATATTGCTTGCACTACTACCACTGCTACCGCCGCTGCTGACGCCGCTGTCACCGTCGTTGCTACTACTATTTCCATTACTCGTTGTGTATTGTGATGTTATATCAATATTTCTGATGACATCAGCATGACTGGTTGCTGTAGATTGCAAATATTTGCAGCAACAAACAACCATTTATCAGAGTTAAAAATGGCGGAGAACATGAAAAGAATCGTGAAAATATACAGTATATTAAATGTTTTATTAAAAATATGTAATATTTATTTTGTCGTCCGTATCTTACACAAAACATAATTGAAAAATTCCTTTACATTGTTTGTAATTATTGTAATAACTTGAGCCTGCAATCCCCAAACTTTGTTTTGCTAAGGACCAACTATCAAATGAGCTTTAGTTTGACTTTGTTAAAAGCTGTAGTATGTCAAATAGAATTATCAATGCAATCAAAGATATATATATATATATATATATATATATATAACCGATGGTTGGCGAAATATCGAACAATTATTATTAATATATAAAATAACCTAAATAATCTATTTACTATTAAAAGAAAAAAGGTTAAAAAAAAAATTAGACACAAGAATTATATATATATATATATATATATATATATATATATATATATATATATATATACTATAAGTTTTAAAGCCTACTGTGCTTATTTTATTTTGACAACTTTTGTAAATTGCAATTCCACCAGATCGTTGTCCTGATCTTTTGTACTGATTGCAGCACTGAAACTGTGGAATGGTAATTGTGGTGTCTTCTTCAAGCCAAGTTTCTGTTAGCAATAATATATTGCAATGTTTTGTTACTTCGTCTTGAAAGTCGGCACTATGTGCTGAAAGACTTTGACAATTAAAAGTCATTAACGTTGTTACGGTGCGCGATTGGAAGAATCGTAAAGCCATGTCCATTTTGGTAGTTGAAAGCCTCGAAAATTCCTGTCTCAGAGAGTCCAAAATTTTGGTGGGTCTTCTGCCATGATGGAAAACTTGTTCATTTTGTGGAGCCACTAAAAAAAGACCCTCTATTGTTGTGACTCGCGACAAAGCTACGTAAACCAGCTGTTGATCATGTTTTTTGTCATAATGGTGTACGAGTTCATCAAATGTTGCTCCTTGAGACTTATCATTGCACAAGCAGGGAGAAGTGGGAAATGACTGCGCTTTAAAGAAATGGTCCTGTTATTATTTAAATGCGTTAAACATTTTCTGCGACCGATAGGAACTAAACCAGGATCAATGTTTAACGTGGCTGCATGATGTGCACTTTTTCTTTTAATTTTTGCGCCAATTCTGTTTGATCCTACAAACTTTATCCAAAGTCGTGTTATTGTGCCAACATGCAATTCATCGTCGCCCAAAATATTATTAACCGTGTGATTTTTATATTCGATGAATGACAAAACTCCAATTTTGCACCAATAGCTAGACCATCGGAGACATCTTTATTGGTTATATGTACGGTGACCATATTTTTCAACCCAAAAAAGAGGTCGACTTACTTACATATACATATTAATGTTTTTTAAACAAAATATGCCCAGAACTTAAAATATGTCCAGAAATATTACAGTCATTTGAGAAAAAGATTTTCATTTCTGCACAATTCATTTGATGATAATAATTTCTATTGTATGGGTGATTTTGACTTTTATTGTATTTAGAAAATAAAACTTTTAATTTTGGAGTTTAAACAAAAAAGTATTAATAATAAAAAAAAGGACAATGAAGGACATTTCAATTAAAAAAAGGACACTTCAATTTTTGCTTATCTAGGAGGACATCATGTAAAAAAAGAGGACTGTCCTCTTAAAAAAAGGACGAATGGTCACCGTAGTTATATGGTTTGTTGAGTACGAGTGTAAGTTCATATGGAAAACCACCAGTTTCTAAAACAGACATTTTATGCAGCTTTTGACGACAAAATGCCAACTGTTTTGCGTTATGTTACCCGGAAAACGAACCAATTGCAACCGATATTGCTTTGTTAGGCGCCACACTTAATATGGACTGATTATGTTGCACAACATCCTCATTTAAAAAAAAAATAGCGCACAATTCGTCAGCTATATCTTTTGAAAAAAATCGAGACTCAATTAAGTTCTGCTGGTCTTCGTTCAGATTTTCCGTTGCCGACTTTTGTGAGAAGATTAGAGAATTCTGAATTCGACTGCCGCATTACCTCCTTAAGTTCATAAAATTTTAAACTTCTCCATTTCTACATTTGTAAAACGATTGTAAATTTCTTTCAATAGATGTATTGCAAACGTTTTACCACAGCCAGCAGGTCCAGTTAAAAATATTTGTATTTCATCTTTTTCGGAATTTGAATCAATAATGTGATCGATGACATGTATCAGTAGTCCTTTTTGTTGTGTATTAGTGGCTGAGCGAATATCCGTTTGTAAAGCTAGTGCAGCAATGGCATTTAAATCTTCTACAGTTTGGTTATCTGCATCGTTTTCAATGCATAGGTTTCTACATATTTCCAGTGTTTTCGCGATGTCTAATGACGATTCAAGTTCATGCCGACATTGCATTATTAATGCGTCATTGCTATCATACAATTGAATGTAATTGCGCTCTGCGAGAACATCATTTTCTTCATTACGAAAAGGCAAGTAATGTAACCATTTCTCTTTTATAATTATTATTTTCACCTTGTGCGTCATAATTCTGATAACGCATGATACGAGGATGTTGGCGTTTTTTCCATTCTCCCTTATTAAACGTGTAGGGAGCTGAAAATTGAGCCAAGGTGACACCCTCTAACTCGGTAGGAGGTTTTTGATACTTATCAAACAAATTTTCCTTCCAAATATCACATGAAGCGCCATCTATCTCTGCAGTAGTATAATATTGTTCGTGCCAGGACCATTAAAATTCTCAAATTTCATGTAAAATTTTAAAAATTTGCATGTTAATTACCCAAATTTTGATTTTAATGTGTTTATTTTGTAATTTGATACTTTAATGTTTGTGTGTGTGTATTTTCCCACGGTTTAATAAGGGGGTTCGCATTGTTGTTGTTTTTTTTTTATAATGTTGGGGTAGGCGTGGGAATTTGTGTCTGTCCATATGTGACCTTGGAATACATGTCCGTCCATATGTGAGCGTGGGAATTTGTGTCTGTCCATATGTGACCTTGGAATACATGTCCGTCCATATGTGAGCGTGGGAATTTTTGTCTGTCCATATGAGAGCTTGGGAGTTTGTGTCGGTCCGTATGAGACCGTGGGAATTTCTGTCCGTCCATATGTGAGCTTATGAGTTTGTGTCTGTCCGTATGAGACCGTGGGAATTTCTGTCCGTCCATATGAGTTTGTATAAGTAAGCGTGAGACCGTGGGAATTTTTTGTCTGTCCATATGAGAGCTTGGGAGTTTGTGTCTGTCCATATGTGACCTTGGAAATACATGTCCGTCGGTATGTGAGCGTGGGAATTTGTGTCTGTCCATATGTGAGCGTAGGAATTCTGTCTGTCCATGTGTGCTATGGCCTAATAGAAAATAAGAAATTTTTAGTATCTGACACAAAACTTTTTTAGGAAGTACAATATCTTAAAAGTGTTGTATAAATGGATGGCCCTAATGTTTATGGTTCGTTTCTTCTTGCTGGAGTGAGATTTCTTCTTTTATTTTTGGCTTGTTTTTAATTTTGGTGTGTTTACTTAAGATATTTTGTCCAGGCTGGAGTGAGGTTTCTTCTTTTATTTTTTGCTTGTTTTTAATTTTGGTGTGTGTTTACTTAAGATATTTTGACCAGCAATTCAGTTATTTCTTTTTTGTGTGCAATGCTTAAGTGTGGGGGAATAATTTGATTATTCTGATCTTGAAGACGTTGAGAAAAAAAATTTACTATTGCATAAATATTGAATCTGATATTTTGTTTATTTTATACATAACGATCATCGATGGATTTTATTTGGGGATCTGGATGGTGGTGCGATTTCTGTATTTTGTAGAATATTAATATTTATGCTATGTTTAAGTGTGTGTATGTGTGTGTGTGTGTGTTTTTGTGTTCTGAGTGGCGATTGGAATGTCAGACTGGGGGGGGTGTGTGTGTGTGTGTGTGACGATTGGTGAGGCTGTGTGACAGTCCGCTTTTTTTTGTTGCCTTCCTGGATTTAGCGCAAGTGGGTCAGTATGCAATGTGATAAGATGTACATATTCATGCGTACATAAATATCTACAAATTTATTTCATTTACGCATGTACATATGTACATACAAGTGTTTGCTTCTTGTACAAAAATATTTGCTCGACCGCTTGCTTCAATGAACCATTGTACGAACCGCTGAAATAAGTATTTTGATTACAATTAAAATAAAAAGCCATTAGTTTTTTGTTTTAATTTTTTAGATGCATTTATTTATAAATTTTTCAGATATTTCACTTTTAAAGTAAGTTTTCCACCGAACGAGCTGCCTCATCCAAAATTGCATCGTCCGAGTTTTCATACATTGCCAAAAATATTGGCAAATCGATTGGTGGGAGGATT
The DNA here is from genome assembly GCA_951800035.1 of Linnaemya tessellans. Lineage (NCBI taxonomy): Eukaryota > Metazoa > Arthropoda > Insecta > Diptera > Tachinidae > Linnaemya > Linnaemya tessellans. The sequence continues at coordinate 50,618,300 of OX637532.1, read as the reverse complement.
TCCACACTGATGATATCAACAAGTGGGCGATGCGTTTCTTCAAGCTGTTGAGAGTTTATTGCAAGTAATGCATCCTCATCACCTTGCAATAGCGTCTCGAACTCTTCGTCTTCTTCAGTTCGGTGCGGAGTATTTAGCGAGAGAAATAACTATTCGTCCCCTTCCAGGTGTCTTTCGAATTCCCGCATCATAACTGCTTTAGCCCAGTCTTTTCGAATCTGACGCATGACCCTTTTATATAGAGGTGTCTTCCAAATGGAGTGCATTGTTGAAATGAAATAATGATAGCATTATAAGTTAACAAGTAGATTCGCTGAAAAGTTCTCTTTTTTCTTTAGCTACAAAATTTTTGTAGCATAGACACTCTATTCTCTTCGTTCACATAAATTTGCTTACGTGGCAGTTACTTTCTATACAATATGTAGTAAGGCATCTATCTGCCTTACTACACTATAAAACTTTGTAGCCTATCTGCATGCTCGAGCATGCCTCCGTGTTCTGTGTATATCACTTATAAAAAGTTTGTTTACATGTATATTACTTATAAAAAGTTTGTTTACATAAATATTGCTCACGTAGCAGTTTCATTCCCTTAGTTATTTTTAACGTATATGCATGCACGAGCATGCTTCCGTATTCTGTGTATATTACTTATAAAAAGTTTGTTTACATAAATATTGCTTACGTAGCAGTTTCATTCCCATAGTTATTTCTTAACTAATCTGCATGCATAAGCATACTTCAATATTATAATTTTTTTGTTTCATGTCTCCAGGCACCAAAATATTTGTTTACATAAATTTTTTCTACGTAATAGTTTCATTCCCTTAAAAACGTGCGACTTATCCGTATGATGAAGCATGCTTCTTCATTCTACCTACATCGGATGGTTTCGTACACATACAAGAATTCGGTGTTTACATTAATTTTTGCATTATAGCAAATTTTATCCCAAAAAAAGAAATGTATTATTCTGTCCACAAACATATTTTGCAGCTAAAGTTTTTTGACTTTGAAAACTACTTTGTTGGAATGAAGTTTACTATATCATTGAAAAAATTTTCATGAATTAATATCAAACAAATTTTCTAGGACAGAATTCAGTACATTTTTGTATCTAAAACTAACAAGTGCTGAATATTTTAGTTCTTTTGTGTTCCTAAACTTAAGTAAAATAAAAAAATAAAATATGAGTTCATCAGTTTTCCGGTGTAATATCTGTAATAAGGAATACAGATATCAAAAATCCTATTTGACACATTGTAAAGGACATGTTCAACCTCAACAAGGACAACTATCCATACAACAGCCAACACCTTCATACAATCCATTACCTACATATAACCCAATGGGCTGGAACAATTTTCAGTTGCAGTATCCAGTGCAGGAATATCCAGTGCAGGAATATCCAATGGGTTCTTATCAATTCTTATTACCTATGGAAGTACAACCTTATCCATATCAATACGCTGTACCCTTGCAGTTGCAACAATATAATTTACCCAGCTATTACCCTAGTTATTGGCCCACTAATAATCCTACTCATCAGGCTGACAATTATGAATACAAAGACATGGAGATAAGTCAAACAAACAATAGTGAAGATATGGATATACCCAATTCCTTGAATGAACAGCAGGATCAAGTTACAGATGATCCTAAATATTACATAATAAACAGTGCATTTAAAAATAATATTATAACTTATGGGATACCAATAATTAAGGACTGTCTTCTATTGGAAGATGTTGTTAAGGAAAATAGAGCTGTCATCAAGGAAAGGCTTGAAAATAGTCTAGGTGTACACAACATTATCAAATTTAATATTACTCTCATTGGAGAGTATATTAAAATTACTAGCGAAGATATGGAACTGTGTACTATTTCGCATAGATCGAAAATGAATCTTTTATGTCTTGGGGATGATGTTGAGGAACTCATAACAAAACAACTGCAAGAAATTGAAAATAAAATGTCAGATTTTCAAGAGCGGGATTCTGGGTGGACCTTAATAAGAATTGCTCGTCTTGAAATTTCGGTAAATAAGTCATCTTTAGTGAGAGGATCCAATTGGATAAGCACACCAGAAAAATTAAAAAATAAATCTGCATGTATAAATGTAGAAAATAACGACATTTTTTGTTTTAAATGGGCTTTAATATCTGCATTGGATACGTGTGTTGTTAAAAGAAGGCAACGGTGTTGCTCATACAACATCACAGACATCAGCTCTGATATTATTCACCTACAAAACGGAGTTGAAATTGATTTTAAAAACTTAAACTTCCCGTTAACATTAAAAAGTATCAAGATATTTGAAGAACGCAATCCTGATATTAGCGTCAATGTATTTGGATATAATAATGAAAGCGATGAAATTGTTGGGCCGTACTACATCACCAAAGAAGAAAGACACAGCCATGTGAATTTATTACTATTAGAAAATACTGAAGGATATCACCACTACATTTTTATAAAACACATATCAAAGTAAGTAAAGACATATAATATGCTAATATATTAACATGCTTACTTATAATGTTTCCCTTTCTTCCCATAGACTTTTAAAATCCCAGACAACAAAGCACCACACAAAACTTTTATTTTGCAATAGCTGCTTGCAATACACTCACAATGGTAGGACTATGGAGCAACACAAATTAGAGTGTGGAAAAATCGTGTCTGAGCTCCCATCAGAGGACGAATCCATACTATACTTCAAAGATCATCAACGGCAGATGGATGTACCGTTTGTCATATATGCGGATTTTGAGTGCATATTAGAGGATAGTAATATTAGAGTAAGTGGAAAAAGTAGTTATACAAAAAAGCACATACCTTGTGCTTTTAGTTATTATATTAAATGTAGTCATGATGATAGGTTAGATAAGTTTAAGTTATATACAGGCAAAGATGCTGCGGAAAAGTTTGTAGATAGTATAATTAATGATAGTGAAGATATTTATAATAGTTATTTAACAAATAAAAGTCAAATGGATGCATTGACCCCTTTCGAAAATTTTAATTTTCAACATGCTACAAATTGCCACATATGCCACAAATATCTAGGGGGTGATAGGGTGCGAGATCACTGTCACATAAGTGGTAAATTTAGAGGTGCAGCTCATAACATTTGCAATTTGAAATTTCAAATCCCAAAATTTATTCCAATCTATTTCCACAATTATTCATCCTATGATTCACATCTCTTTGTTAAAGAGTTGGCTAAAAGATCAGACAATATAAAAGTCCTTCCTCTCAACAAAGAATTATACATTTCACTTCCTAGATTTTCACACATGACCGACAACTACAACCTTGAACTGAGATTTTTAGATACAATACGTTTTATGTCTGAGAGCTTAGAATCTCTAGCCAATAATCTCTCAGAACAAGATTTCTTCATTGTTCAAACACAATTCAAAACCAAAAAAGAGTTTGATCTTGTGAGAAGAAAAGGTATTTTTCCTTATGAATTTCTAAATTCTTTTGAAAAATTAAATGTTAGCCAGCTTCCAGCAAGGGAAGATTTCTTCAATCATCTTAATAATAAGGAGTGTTCGATTGAAGATTATGAGCATGCGAAGGAAGTTTGGAATGCATTCAGCTGCAAAACCTTGCAAGATTACATGGAAGTATATTTAAAAACAGATGTACTCTTACTTGCTGATATATTTGAAAATTTTAGAAAGGTATGTAAGAATATCTACCATTTAGATCCATGTCAGTATTTCACTGCACCAGGACTATCGTGGGATGCTATGTTGAAGTATACTAACGTTGAATTAGAACTTCTGACAGACATAGATATGTACAATTTCTTTAAGAAAGGAATACGTGGTGGACTTGTACAATGCAGTAAGAGATATTCCAAGGCTAACAATAAATATTTACAAGATTTCGATAGAGAGAAGCCCTCAGAATATATTGTGTACTTAGACGCCAATAACCTTTACGGTTGGGCGATGTCTGAATATCTACCTTATGGAGGATTCAGATGGCTGTCAACTGATCAGCTAAATCTGGATCCGAAAACCATAGATGATAGTTCAAGTGATGGATATGTCTATGAAGTTACTTTAGACTATCCTTATAATTTACATGACTTGCACAATGATCTTCCTTTCTGTCCGGAAAATAAAAAAATTCCACAAACAAAGCATACTAAATTGATTGCAGATTTTTCCACCAAACAGACATATGTTATACATTACAGAGTTCTTAAACAATGTTTGAAGTATGGGCTAGTTCTAAAGAATGTACATCGGATTCTCACTTTTAAGCAATCGACCTGGCTGAAAAGTTACATAGACTTAAACACCAAACATAGGGCGACTGCAAAAAATGCATTTGAGAAAAATTTCTTTAAATTGCTAAATAACGCAGTTTACGGTAAAACTATGGAGAATGTGGAGAAGAGAAAAGATGTACGAATAGTTACGAAGTGGAATAGGACAAATCGAAATCAGTTAGGAGCTCAAGATTGGATATGCAAACCAAATTTTCATAGTTTATCAATATTTTCTGAGGATATGGTAGCAATTGAAATGAATAGGCTAAAAACCTATTACAACAAACCTATTTATTTAGGATTTTGTGTACTTGAGCTCTCCAAATGGAAAATGTATGATTTCCATTATGGATACATGCAACCTAAATTCAAGTCAAAATTATCACTAAATTATATGGACACTGACTCTTTCATTTATAATATAAAAACAGAAGACTTTTACCACGACATCAAAACTGACCTCGACCAAAAGTTTGATACGTCTGATTATCCCCAAGATAATACTTATGGTTTACCCTTGGTGAACAAAAAGGTGTTGGGTATGATGAAGGATGAAAATTGTGGAAAGGTAATGAAGGAATTTGTGGGATTGAGATCAAAGATGTATTCTTTTAGTGTGCAGTATCAAAATGATATTAAAAAGTCGAAAGGGGTAAAGAAATGCGTTCTTGATATGTATAGTATAAGTTCATATAGAAATTGTTTATTTGACAAGTCTATTGTATATGACACCATGTTAACTTTTAAGTCTAAATTGCATCAGATATATACTAACCATTTGAGTAAAGTAGTTTTAAGTTATTCAGATGATAAAAGAAAAATTGATAGCAATAGCATAAATACCTTTGCATGGAATCATTTTCGGATAGAGGAAACCAATCCTGATTATGAGCTAGATATGCTGTTAGCAGAGATTGCTAAATTGCAAGAAGCAGATTTAAATTAATAACAAATAAAAAAATTTAGTTCCTAAGAAGTATTCTTATGTTGCTAACTTTAAACAAAAAAATAAATGTATAATGAAAACACAATCATATTTTAGTCTTGATTTATTTTTATTTTAATGAAATTTCAAATAGTATGAATTGATTAAATTTTCTACTACTTCTTTTCTTAATTGGTATATGGAGCAGCGGCAGGTATCTGGACCTTCTTCACAAAATGGGTTGTACCATGGACAACATTTAAAATGTAACTCGTTTTTGTCCTCATCTTCTATAACGCCATATTCCTCGTTCTCATCAAGCATGTTCAGGAAAAATTTAATCAATTCGAAATGATCGTAGAGTTTAAAGCACTCGAAATCTACTAAAAACTTGTTAATTTTATTTCTGATTTGAGACATTTCGGTATATATTAACAGATGAGAGTGATGATTGATTGAATGCTCCTTTTCTACTGATTTCTTTTATAAATTTTGAAAGTAGTCTTTCTGATATTTAAAAATATGTATATCAACAATGCTATGGTTAATTCCTTTATTATTACTCTCTTATTCCTCTCTTTATCTCTCCCACTCTTTCCTCTTTATTTTTATTTTTATGAATTCATTTGCTATTTCACAAGAAATGTTGTCGGTTAGGCTCCTTGGGACTACCAAAGCTTCATTTGCTATTACTTTTGAAGAAACGTTCGAAGAGTAAAGTTTACAAAAAATGGACTCCGTAAAATCTTTAGTGAAAAAATTTAATTCGATCAATAATAAAAGTATAATTCACGCTAAAGAATTGGATATTTTAGAAAAATATCCTATAATTAAAGCAAAGCGAGTGACAACAAAATATGGATCAACAATTCAGTTAGAATTGGAAAATCATATAATGTTTTTACCTAATCGATATGACTGTCTAACAGATGACGAAATAAAGGATCTCTCGAGTGGTACATTTCGAGTACATCGAGAAGGAGAACGAAGCTTAATTCTGGATACTGAGATGGATGAGTTTCTAATACCAAACTCCCAGTACCCCGTTTGGCAATAAAAATAAAATGTTATGTGTGTTTTATATTTGTTAATATAACAAACCAAATAAAAAAAATTATTAAAATACATATATGTGTATAGTATATTTGTGATTTTATTTAATATTTTTCGTTATTTCACAAAGAAATTTTAAACATAAATGTCCACAATTAAATGTATCATATGTTTGATGTTGAGTGTAGTTGTATTTAATATTTCCACCAAGATATTTGATTAATTCTGAAGGAGGTTGTAAATTTCCAAAGCTGTCGAAATATTCATTTTCGCTGCAGTTTTTATAATATGCTACCCAATGAGTTCCCGGTCCTGTTGATAAATCTAAATTGACTATTCCACATTCTATTTTCTTTGGTCGTTTTGGTAGCGAGTCTATCATGAAAACTCCTCTAAAATATGGTACATTTATACAAAAATGACTCAGGTCGACATCAGATAGTGGTCTGTTAGGTAGCATCTTTAACAGTTTTTTGATTTTCCTTCGTAAACTAAGCCATAACCCTTCTTATATGGTTTTAGAAAAAGTCCTTCACCGACTGCTATAGATTCCATTGCTTTATTATGTCTATTTGCCTCTTCAAGTTGATTTTTTGCATTCTTTGTTGCATTTACCGCTTTAGCTATAGCGGCACCTCCAGTGGCAAGGCTACCTATTGCACCTAGAGCAGTTAGAATTGGAATTATAGGTAGAAATCCTCCAATTTTTGGAACATTTATTATACGTGGTATCACAACTCGTGCCTTTTTCCCCTTGAGCGATTTGTTGATTACTTTACGGGCAATCTTAATAGCTGAGTTAATGTCTTGGGGTTTTTCCGCCTTTAATATTTTTGTTGCCGCTTTAATTGATTTATTGAACAATTTTTTATCAAATAAATGAATTCGTGGCGAAAGTATTTTCATATTGTTTTTCTTCTTCGCCTTCTTCTGTATACCCATACCAAATTTAGTTTTTGCTTTCATCGCATTAGTAACCATGTACGCAAATGATTTCTCAGTAAGACTGCTGTCAGTAGAAAGAACTCTTTCCCAAGCTTTATTTTCAAGAACTTTATCAGCTTGATGTCTACTGTTTAATTCTTTGTTTTTGGAGTAAGCTATATCGTGATTTTTGCACGCAGCATCCAATAAATTAATTCCTTTATCTCCTCTAGCTAAACGCTTTTCCAATCTTGTGCCAGGTCCACAGTACTGATATCCAGGAAGATGTAATTCAAAAGGTAGAGAATTTATTGTTCTATTTAGTAAACCTTCACCAACGATAGTTCGTTTGTGACTAACACTTTTGTTATAAAATACAACCATATTACTTTAATCTACAATAAAAGATATTGTTTTGTGAATTTTACAAGTAGTTATTGAAATGCGCTTAGTAAAACAACACAAAAATATTTTAGTTCGTAATGTGGATGTATCTTCAGATGACAGTACAAAAATAAGACATAGTTCCTTGCTACCAAATTCTATTCGAGCATTAATAGTTGGTCCCTCCAATTGTGGAAAAACTAATGTAATGATCAGTTTGCTAGAAAGTCCTAATGGTCTCAAGTTTGAAAATATCTATTTGTACTCAAAATCTCTGTATCAACCTAAATATGAATACCTAAAGAATTTAATTTCGCCAATTAAAGGAATGGGATACTACACATTCGCAGACAATGAGTCCGTTGTTCCTCCTAGTGAAGCTAAAAGCAATTCAATTATGATTTTCGATGATGTTGCATGTGAAAACCAAAACAATATACGTGCATATTTTTGTATGGGGCGTCATAAGAATGTAGATTCATTTTACTTGTGTCAAACCTACACAAGAATTCCAAAACATTTAATAAGAGATAATGCCAATTTAATTATAATGTTTAAACAAGATGCGAAAAATATGAGACATGTATACGACGATCATGTTGCCAGCGACATGAACTTTGAAAAGTTTCAGTATATATGTCAAGAATGTTGGAAGGATAAATATGGATTTTTAATGATAAGTAAAGATAATGAACTAAACAATGGTCGCTATAGAAAATCATTTGATTACTTCATCATAATATAAATTACTGTTCATCAAGGGTATCGCTTAGTACATAATCTGGCTTTAAACATTATACATGTGATTGTTATAACTGGTCATCTAAGCAAAACTTGATTTGATACCTAATAAGCTGATCTGATAACCTGATCTGACACCTGATAAACTGATCTGATAAACTGATCTGATACCTGATAAGCTGATCTGATACCTGATAAACTGATCTGATACCTGATCTGATAAACTGATCTGATACTTGATAAGCTGATCTGATACCTGATAAAGTGATCTGATACCTGATCTGATAACCTGATGTGATACTTGATAAGCTGATCTGATACCTAATAGCTACTATGAATGAAAAAATTCTAAAAGACTTGGTGACAACAAGAAATGTATTGAAGAAAAAGCTTCGTAGTATAAGAACTGGTGAAATAGATACACATCAGCAATTAAAAGATATATTCCAGCCCATAACAGAACCTTTAAAAGAATTTATAAATATCTCTAAACTTATTGATATACCGAATAAAAAAGAAAAGAATGATAAGAAAACTGAATATGAGGACAGTGCCAATTTTCATCTTCAGAACTCAACAATGAAGTTGGAAACAAGTACTCCTAAGAAACTAATTGAAGAATCAATGTTTAAACAGTCTAATAGTAAAAGTAACAGCGATTTTGATGAAGATGACTTTTATTCACAACATTCTAATGATGACGAGAGTTATCCTGACTTATCACTATTGCAATCGAGAAATGAACTAGATACTAACTATGGTCCACATAGAGATTATAATAACGAATGGAAATTTGGTAGTAGCAACATCGAGTTAAATCAAGATAAAATACAAGTTGGTGGTCAAATATGGGCTCTCACCCCAGGACTGTTTTCCTTAATGTTTCATAAAACACCAAAAAACTATGATAAATTCGAGCTTGAAATCTATAAAAAAATATTACTTACTACCAATGCACACAGAAGAGATTATAAGTCCGATGGTCAAATCAAGGGGACTAGAGGGTACAAGTACAAAAATATTATTGGAAAACTTTTTAAAGAGAAAAATCATAAGAGCTCATCGGAATTAACAAAGGCTAATTATTTAGGTAAGGGGGTGATGCAGGTAAATCCTCATAAATCAAACTATATATACTGGGATGATCCAAACGAGTTGGTAGATCGACTTAGACTACTGCTTGCATCACAGTCTGCAGGTCATACTAATCACAACAACGAGATTGTTTCAATTATTGAAGAACTACGTGAAGCTAATATAATAGTATAAACTATATAAACGGATACACATTTTAAATATAAATTATGTCTGTTGATAAATTCGGACATTATCTAAACGACACTAGCAGTATAATTTCATTGAAAAATGCACCTAAATTGTTGGGGTTATTTTTGGATGCGAACAACAACATTGATGTCCAAAACAAAAGAATCAAAAATGTTGCAAAAGCTTTGGAGGAAAACGATGCTATCAATAAATTGTTTTTGCAAACTCAAATCGAAGAAGTAGAATACAAAATATTAAAAGAATTTAAAGACGATAACAACAAAATGCATAATACTCTAAGAAATCAAATCGAAATGCAACAACATGAAATAATATTACAGTTGGAAGAGAATAAAAAAATGCAAGAAAGCATTTCCAAGATCAGTGCATCCTTCGAAGAAGAAATTGAAAGATTAAATGAGAAAATTTATAGATTTGAAAATTACATGCTTGTGTCAATTGCTGAAAGCGCATCAGTTAGATCGCAACACACCCAAAAGACTTCTTAAAGCTTAGACATGGATACAAAAAGAAATTTAGTGAACGAGCTCCATAAGGAAGCTCGAAAAATGTTTGGACGCAGGAGAGTTGTTATGAAAGGAATAGACGATCTTTGGCAAGCGGATTTAGTTGAAATGGGGAACTATTCTACATACAATAAAAATTATAGATTTTTGCTAACTGTAATTGATACATTCTCCAAATATGCTTGGGCAGTACCTTTGAGAAAAAAGACAGCTGTTGACACAACGCAGGCAATGTATACTATTTTTCAATTGGGGCGTGTGCCAAAAAACTTACAAACAGATGATGGTAAAGAATTCTTCAACAAACAATTTAATCAATTGATGGGTAAATACAACGTCAATCACTACTCAACCTATAGCATCATGAAAGCATCAATAGTAGAACGATTCAATAGAACATTAAAAGGAATGATGTGGAAAGAGTTTAGTTTTAATGGTTCCTACAACTGGCTTGATATATACAAAGATTTACTTAATGCATACAATAGAAAAGTTCATCGCACAATTAAAATGCCACCGATTAAAGTCAACTCAAAAAATGAAAAACAGCTCCTAAATACAGTATACAGCCATTTAAAGATGTACAAAATGTCAAAATTTAATGCAGGGGACCATGTACGTATTAGCAAATATAAACATATTTTTGAGAAAGGCTATACTCCGAATTGGACAACAGAAATTTTCACAATCAAAAGAGTTCAAAATACGTATCCTACAACATACATATTAGAAGATTATCTGGGAAATCCTATTAAAGGTGGCTTCTACACGGAAGAACTGTCAAGAACTAGATTTCCAAATACATATCTAGTTGAAAAGGTGATCAGACTGAAAGGAGACAAAGCATTAGTTAAATGGTTGGGATTTTCTAATCAACACAATTCCTGGATAAGCAAAGATGAAATACTGTAGTTGGAAAATGAAATAAATCGCCATCCGCAATGATAACAACGACAATAACATCAATATTTTTAATAACTAATGTTAATTTTAAAATAAGATTATGAAATATATATGCAAATTATTCTTATAAACCATGCTGTGTAGTAAACTTTATTTATTTGTGAACAGGCTGTTATAATGTCAATAACACTTACTCTGAGCTCTAACTCATCAGCGCTATATGCTAATTATTTTCCTCCCATTGAATTAAACGACACATATGAGTGTGCGCTAACTGATTTTCATTCATACAACAGTATTCCAAATGTAGACTCCTATAACAATATGTTTCATATAGGGGAACATGTAATTGAAATACCAATTGGATCTTATGAATTGAAAGATATAGTTGACTACATAGAAGAGCAATACAAACGACTTAGTCCTGGAGAGCATATTTTTATAGAAGCTAACAACAATACGATGCAAGTTAAAATAAATAGTTCTAAAGATCCGATATATTTTAATAAAGAAAATACAATTGGGAATCTTTTAGGATTCAATAGTAAAATCCTAAAACCGACCGATGATCATTACTCAGATCTTCCAGTTAATATTTTTAAAATAAATCTCTTGCGAATTGAAAGTAGTATCGCTACAAATACATATATGAACAATTCAAAATCACACACACTTCATGAGTTTCCGATTAATGTGCCTGCAGGCTATAAAATAGATGAGATTCCAAGGAATCTCATCTATTTACCTGTAAACACCAAAGAGATAAGTTCTCTATCACTGCGCGTGGTTGATCAGAACGGTGATTTAATTAATTTTCGAGGAGAGGAAATTACAATACGAATACATTTAAGGCCAACTAAGTAATGATAATATACAATACAAGTATATCACAAAATACGGCAGTCACGTCTCATCCACAGATATTACAACCTAAACCACAATTGAAAAGATCTGCTCGTCAAAGGTCACTTACAACAACAAACAAAAGTTTTCTCAAGTCTTTGAATTTCAAACTGAAAACAAAATGAGCTCAATAATAAACGTATTGGATAAGCCATTGTCTGATGAAAATATAATAAAAAAGGACTATCATACCTACATACCATATCTACAATCGTACAACAATAATGATGAGATTCGAATCTCAATACAAAATCAAGATTTGTACGTGTTACCTAGTGAGAGTTATATATATGTGGAAGGTTTAGTTGTAGATGAAAAAACTGGAAATTTTTCAGAAAATTTTAAATTAAAAAATAATTTTGTTGCACATTTATTTGATGAAATCCGCTACGAGCTTAATGGTATTGAAATCGATCATACAAGGTATTTAGGAACAACAACAACAATAAAAAATTTGGTATCTCTATCACCAACTGAAAGCGTTGTAATGCAAAATGGTGGATGGCATAAAACTGATGATTTGAATCTTAAGAATGGATATTTTAATTTTTATGTACCACTAAAAATGCTTTTGGGATTTGCTGAAGACTACAACAAAGTTATACTTAATGGAAAACATGAATTGATACTCTTGCGCAATAAAAATGATGAAGCTCTTGTACACTCCAGCGTTTCTACTGAAAAATCGAAACTTACAATTTCACTCATCTCCTGGCGAATTCCACACGTACAATTATCTGATCAGAGCAAGTTGAATATGATTAAAATCATTAACAATGGTGCTTCTATACCGATGGCATTTCGTAGCTGGGATTGTCATATGAATCCACAATTGAATACAGGAACAAGTCATATTTGGAATGTTAAATTAGCTGCAAGTAAAGAGCGACCACGTTTTGTACTGGTCGCATTTCAACGAGATAAAAAATTTGTTCACTGTGACCTGACTAATTTAAAAGTACATTTAAATTCAACCTCTTACCCCTATGATGATCTTAACATAAAATTTAAAAATGAGCGTTATGCAATTCTATATGATATGTATGTCAGATTTCAACAAAGCTACTATATGAAAGAGGCTCAACCATTGTTAACAGCCCAGGAGTTTAAAGACAACGCCCCAATTATTGTAGTAGATGTAAGCTATCAGAACGAGTCAGTCAATACCGGACCGATTGATATAAAACTTGAATTTGAAACAGCAACAAATATTCCAGCAACGACATCAGCTTTCTGCGTTCTTATTCATGACCGCGTAATAGAATACATACCAATAAGAGGTCAAGTCCGGAAGGTCTTATAAATTAAATAACATGGATGGTGATATTGTTTTTGTAGACTTGTAAGGTTTCAAAAATAATTCAAATGACTTCATCGCAAAAGAAGTAGCTGTAGTTTTCACCAACAACGAATGCCTCAATTTCATCATAAAACCTCCTTTTGATTTCGCATGTTTATCAGCCGAAAAACAGAGAGAAGCAGTTTGGTTAACAAAAAACTATCATCATATTAACTGGAATGATGGATCAGTCTCATTTCAAAGCGTTTGCAAGTTTTTAAGATCCAATATAAGAAATTCACATATATATGTTAAGGGAGGAGAGAAGAAAAAATGGTTAGAAAAAATGATTCATCAAGCAGTTTATAACATTGAAGACATTGGCTGCATTAATTTTAAACAAATGGAAGCTAAGCATTCAAAATATCTCTATTGTAGCTATCACGACTATGGTGTTTGTGCCTTAAGGAATGCAATTTTACTTAAAAATGAAAATGTTAACAAACTTTTAAATAAATGCTTATAAAAATTAAAATAAATGTCTTTTTATTTCAAATAAAAACCTACATACATACATATTTATTTCAGAGAACACACAACAAACATAATGGTTCATTCATTCAAATGGTCAAGGGAATATTTGGGCACAAAGAATAAACGCTTATTATTTGTTTGTCTGTATATGCGTAAATGAAATAAATTTGTAGATATTTATGTACGCATGACTATGTACATCTTATCACATTGCATACTGACCCACTTGCGCTAAATCCAGGAAGGCAACAAAAAAAAGCGGACTGTCACACAGCCTCACCAATCGTCACACACACACACACACACCCCCCCCCCAGTCTGACATTCCAATCGCCACTCAGAACACAAAAACACACACACACACACATACACACACTTAAACATAGCATAAATATTAATATTCTACAAAATACAGAAATCGCACCACCATCCAGATCCCCAAATAAAATCCATCGATGATCGTTATGTATAAAATAAACAAAATATCAGATTCAATATTTATGCAATAGTAAATTTTTTTTCTCAACGTCTTCAAGATCAGAATAATCAAATTATTCCCCCACACTTAAGCATTGCACACAAAAAAGAAATAACTGAATTGCTGGTCAAAATATCTTAAGTAAACACACACCAAAATTAAAAACAAGCAAAAAATAAAAGAAGAAACCTCACTCCAGCCTGGACAAAATATCTTAAGTAAACACACCAAAATTAAAAACAAGCCAAAAATAAAAGAAGAAATCTCACTCCAGCAAGAAGAAACGAACCATAAACATTAGGGCCATCCATTTATACAACACTTTTAAGATATTGTACTTCCTAAAAAAGTTTTGTGTCAGATACTAAAAATTTCTTATTTTCTATTAGGCCATAGCACACATGGACAGACAGAATTCCTACGCTCACATATGGACAGACACAAATTCCCACGCTCACATACCGACGGACATGTATTTCCAAGGTCACATATGGACAGACACAAACTCCCAAGCTCTCATATGGACAGACAAAAAATTCCCACGGTCTCACGCTTACTTATACAAACTCATATGGACGGACAGAAATTCCCACGGTCTCATACGGACAGACACAAACTCATAAGCTCACATATGGACGGACAGAAATTCCCACGGTCTCATACGGACCGACACAAACTCCCAAGCTCTCATATGGACAGACAAAAATTCCCACGCTCACATATGGACGGACATGTATTCCAAGGTCACATATGGACAGACACAAATTCCCACGCTCACATATGGACGGACATGTATTCCAAGGTCACATATGGACAGACACAAATTCCCACGCCTACCCCAACATTATAAAAAAAAAAACAACAACAATGCGAACCCCCTTATTAAACCGTGGGAAAATACACACACACAAACATTAAAGTATCAAATTACAAAATAAACACATTAAAATCAAAATTTGGGTAATTAACATGCAAATTTTTAAAATTTTACATGAAATTTGAGAATTTTAATGGTCCTGGCACGAACAATATTATACTACTCTCTGCTCTTTCCAATTCATCATTTGTCTTCCGTACTCGTTTACGCTCTGCCGACCAAGAAGTTGGGATATAAATAATTTTAACTGAGCTTTGTGACATGGGTTGACGCAATAAATACCAAGCAGCTTCTTGGCTTGTGAGCTCCACGCAATTTAACATATTAATGCCAAGCTGTCTCGTTATTTCAATTATATCGAACTCTGGATGTACATCCATTGTTTTAAGAATATTTTGTTGCAGATTGCTTATCCCCCTGCTAGTTCTATTCACGTAATCGACAACATACACTGCACAAGAATATTCCTCTGTGATGAATTGCAAGTCCATGTTCGAACGCAGTAAATTAAATATGAAAGTATTAATAGGGTTAACCCATTTTTCATAGGTTTCTCGTTGTAGGTCTGGTGATTCCAGATGAAAGTATCTTCAAGTACATATCATAGGACGAGATATTGTGAGCCTCTAAGGACGCATCAATATTTTCGTCATAGTTTTCTTCGAGTGATTTCCACATGCTCATGTTCTTAAACTGCTTCTTGTAGAATCTGTTGTGGGCATTGGTGTGTGAATGACTGTCGATTTGCTGGGCATAAAAGGTGCTCCAAATCTGCAAATTTTGGGCAATAGATCTGCGATTATTTGTTTTGTTGCAAGTAAAATTATGCTTATGTTGTTGCAGCTTTATGAGTCCAGAAGCATTTATAGACTTAACGGATACTAATCTATCAATTAAATTCACAGCATCTGATGAATTTTCACCTATACCATTCGTTGGAGCATCATATAGCCACAGAAGTATACGCGCATGAGGACTTCCTCTATGCTGGAACTCTATGCGCTACAATTAAAGATATAGTAAAAGACATTCTAATCAAGGACTGAAAATAATTGTTGTTTTGAAAACAACAATAAAAGCATATTGAAGTAAATTTCGGAAAACTGATTCAAGTATACCATGTTGATCCTTCTGAACTAGTCTATGATAAAAATTATTGCTTCTTATTTTTTCGAGCAAAAATAAAAGTTATTTTTTGATTTGTATTTTTTCGAACAAGAATAAGAGTTATTAATTGGTTTTTATTTTTTCTAAAAAACCCTGCTTGTTAAGCAGAATTAGTAGTAGCAACGATATGTTTAACATAATGTTTCCCAAAAGGGCTTAATTGTGGTGATTGCAAAATATCCATTATAGTGTTGACCAATTTGTTGAAATAAATCGCACATGTCACGAGATGTTCGTTGACTAATGCCATTGTTTTTTAATTTGTACAGCAAAGACATCAGGTTTGGCCAACCAATTTCGTTTGCACTCAATGTGAGAAAGAAGGTTGGCTTACCAAGCTGTCTTATCATGGCAAACAAGTCACGCTTTCGTTGTGCCCAGTAGTAAACGGAGATAGGGATTGACCTTAAAAATTCCAGATTTTTGCCTATGCAACCATGTAAAAAGTTAGGATTTATTATGTTAGCCCGGGTTACATTTGTATTTAATCCAATATATTTGAAAGCGATTGTGATGGAACTGCTAATACGAAGACGCATTATCTTTATGGCCACATATAGTAAATGGGATGGAGTTACTCCACGTCTATCTGCTCTACGGAGCTCACTGCTGGCTATCATAAAAGGAGTGACATTAAGGTCTTCTTTAAAATTCCTGAATTCACCAAGATATATAGATGGAAATGATAATTCTTCACAATGCTCGTCAAAGATAATAGATATTGGAGTGTTGTTCTGAGCCGGTGCTCAGCATAGGTATTTGTCTTCGTTCCAAAGCAAAGTTTGTTGTTGTGCTTGTAAAGAATCGTCTATTGTAATAACTTCAATAATTACGTTTTGATTTACAATTACATTTTGGTCAGTGTTTGATGTTATTGACAAATTAGTGTTATCGTTGTTGAAAAAAGAATTATCTATTGTGATATTGTAGAACCTAAACATAGGTGTATTACTTAAGATATTGCAGCTAAAGTTTGACGACACTTTTCCTTATCATTCCCATAACATAGCTAGACTTGTGGATCTGTTTCCTTTTAATGTATACGTTAATTGCGAAATCGTCATCGACATTCCGTGGTAAAGCTGTGACCATATTATTTACATTAACCGGTACATTAATTATTAGTATTGACCCTGTCCATGACGCAATCGCCTAATTACCATAAACGGCAATCTTGGAGAGATCAAGCGCTCAGTCACTATGTCTAAAGGTGGCAACTGCACCGGACGACTATGGTATTTGAATCCGTTTGATGTTGAATACGAAGGAATTTTATGTACCCGTAAGGAGCTATGGCACGTACTGCAAACGTGCGCAATTGAAAAGTCCAAGTTATGAAAATGCTCATTTATAATGCTTTGGCACACAGCAGGAATGGATTTCATATCATGTTTAAACCACAATCTGTCACACACAGCGCACGCATATCCGAAAGTATTTTCAATGAAATTTTTTTTATATTTTTGATGAGCAAAATAATCTTCTGCGAAATTTTCGTATAGCAACTGTTGTTATAGTTGATCCTGTTGTTCGTTTTGTTGTGGATTATCAGTTTGAAGTAGTGGCTCCTGTTGTGGCATTTGCTTCTGTTGTGGTAGTTGCTCCTGTTGTTGTTGTACCTCATTTCGCTGTCGCTGTTCTTGTTGTTGTGCACGCATTTCAGCCATGCGCTTCCTCGCTCTATAGCAGTGATGTCAAATGTGATTGTGTTGGTGAAATCACTCTTATCTCTTACATTCCCAGCGGGAGAAATGTGCGGTTGCGAGGCCTAACTAGCGGCCTTTTCTAAGAGTATCCTTTTATTTACCAATAATATCTTCTAATTTTATAAGTTGTAAAAAAGGATTTCGAAAATTGTCAAGTGCTCATATATTTAATTTTAAAATATTTCTCCATTTTTAAGCTGGACATTTGGTTAGTTTATATACAAGAGAAAAAATTTTTACAAAAAGTCTTACTTATGAATTAATTTAAAAGCTACTTTAAGAAATTTTCGAAAAGATGTACCTACATACAGTGGATCCAACTTATTTCAAACCTCTTATATATATTGTATATATATATATATATATATATATATATATATATATATATATATATTTATATTATATTTATATGTTAGTGAACATTTTTAGCCCCTAGTGAACACTAGATGTTGCTGATTGTATTTCTATGCAGCTGTTAAGTTTCCCTGTACTTTTTGTTGTCCGTACGATTCCACTAGTACACTCATACATATATAGTTCACACCGATCCAATCTTACTCTAAATTTGTGATTGTATTGTGAAAAATATTTTTACCCCCAGGGTATAGATGTTTACACATCAAAAATAATTGCCCTTTTGCTTAAATAAACCTAATAAATTT
Source organism: Linnaemya tessellans (assembly GCA_951800035.1). NCBI lineage: Eukaryota > Metazoa > Arthropoda > Insecta > Diptera > Tachinidae > Linnaemya > Linnaemya tessellans. The sequence continues at coordinate 50,599,680 of OX637532.1, read as the reverse complement.
AAAAAAAAGAAAAAAAACAACGTCAGTTGCCTTTTTGGTTACTGTTATGTAAAAAAAAACTTCAATTTTTAAAAATTTCCCTGGAAGCGGAATTTTAATTTTTCTTCTTTTTACCAGTGCTAGTCTTCACTAGGTATAAAGCCGTTTTATTTACGAAAAAAATAAAATTTGCAACCATTTGGTCACTTTCATGTACTACAATATATTGCATATACCAAAAAACTTTCAATTTCCCAACCCTGGAAGTGAAATTTTATTTATTTTTTTTTTACCAATGCAACTCTTCATGAGGTATAAAATGGTTTTATTTAAGAAAAAATTAAAATTTTTAACCATTTTGGTCACTTTCATGTACCATAAAATATTGCACTTGTCCAATTCGAAATTTCGATTATTTTTTTAATTTTTTATACCAATTTGGTTCTTCTCAAATTATAAAATAGTTTTAGTTAGCAAAACAAACAACGTCAGTTGCCTTTTTGGTTACTTTTATGTATAAAAACAATTTCAATTTCCCACCTCTGGAAAATAATCTTTAATATAAAATTTTTTTTTTACCAATGCAAATCTTCATGATGTATAAAGAAGTTTGATTTAAGAAAACCTTGACATTGTGCCAAAAAAAATTTAATTTCCTATCCCTGAAAAAAAATTATTATTATTTTAGTTTTTAATAGACAACTGAGGCTTCACAAAGCATGAAATAGGTTTAATTTACAAAAAACCAAAAAAATAATGGGTTTTTAGTATTGCTTTTGCGTCGAGAATCAGGTGTAAGCTTCCCAGCTCTGGAACCGTATTTCTGTATTTCAATACCACTATATTTAAGTTCATTTCCAATTCAACAGTCCAAGAACGCAGTCTCTAGCTCTTCCGGGGGCTTGGGAAAACCGATTTCACGTACAGACAGACGGACATCGCTCAATCGTCATCGCTATTCATAAGGATCCAGAAAATATATACTTTATGGGGTGCCATATTGATATCGAAGAAATTGCACACGGAATGACACACCTATATATACCCTTTCACTTTTTTGTGAAGGGTATAAAAATTAAACAAATTTCTAATTTTTTCAACGGGCTTAAGTTCGAATCTGCATGACTGCAAATGATTTTTTATTATTTTATTAATAAATGAATTTGTTCAAATTCTATTTATTTTTTTTTATATTAAGATTGGAATATTAAGAATATTTTCAATAATCATCAAACCAGCAGAACGGATCAGTACTGATTTCGAGGCCGCTACGCGATCTCATCAGCGTTCTTTGTTCATTTTTTCCACTTTTGCAAGTGGTGCTAGTTAGTAGGAATATCAACTATTTAACCAATGTTATTAACGAAAATTGAATATGAGAAGTTCCCACATTCATATTTTTAAGTTATTACTTTTTTGGTTAGTACGAAATTCTCCAACCCTGACGATTAATATTCCCAATATTCCATGTATCTCTTTCGCTTTTTCCAGAGCCATCGGCTGCTGATAGCTAAAGCTTCTTTGTTATTTATGTTCAAGTAAATGAATTTAGTTGTCAATTTAAAAACTATATTTGGTTTAACGGTATTTAATTGAGATTAAGTTTAAAACATATGCCTGTACCGCAAAAAACAAAGCATATATTTCATAAATCAACTGGGAAAATGCCTTCAAAAAATAACGTTATATAGAATATATTATTTAATTAAAATATTTTTGAAAGTAACATATTAAAAAGTCACAAATCAGATCAAATCAGATTGATATTTCTATTCTCTTGGTAAAGCTAATGATCATTAATATTTGTTTTATATTACATATTAACAAAACGAATAAAAAGGCATAAATGGTTGTTGTATTAGCTATTCTAATTCTTTTATTTTCTGTCATGACATTTTCGTTTCATGAATTATGACTGAGGTATAGAATCAACCGAGCTAATGAATTAACTGAATGTATTAATTCAGTAAGGTGAGCAGAGCGGAATAGAGCGCTCACTTAAAAGAGCTATTTCGCTCAACTCTAATTCTGGTCTCCTGTTCATGAAATCAACATGTGACATCAAGCAAAATATACTAACTATCCATGAGCATGAAACTGGTGTTACTACTCTACATAATTCATATGCCATGGGTGGCAATATTACAACAATTGGCGAACCATCCGAGGTTAAGAAGCTCCTAGCACCAAAGATCAATTTGGACGCCAAATTAGATGAGCTCACTGACATCCAAAGGCAGTTACTAGTCATCAAAGATCGCTCTCCGAGTCTTCATCATCTCTACGACGGTGCTTCGTCGTTACTCCTGTCACTAGTGTTAAACGTGATCCTAATAGCCTGGAAACTTAAAAGCTACAAAGCATCCTCAATCGACATGTCCCCAACAGCGCCAAAACCTACGCTATTCAAACGTAGATCTGAAGTTTGAAAATAACCAATGTTAGTTTAATCATAATTTTAGTATACAATTTATATTCTTTCCCTATACGCTCAACGCGGTGGAGAATGTTAACACATAATACAAGTCCAACATTTAAATAAAAGTAATAAAAAAAAGAACAACAAAAAACAATAATGATTTAACATAATTTTATTAATCAATACAAAATGCTTATATGGCAAAATGCAATCATTTACCTGTAGCTATGTTTGCAACAAATTCAGTCATTTACCTTAAGAAAATATTTTTAATAATGTATGTCATTTATCTTTAAAAATGTTTAGTGTTACAATAAATGCAAAATAAAGCATAAATTACAATTGTTGAAAATATACATTTTAGTGTTATTGTTATTAATTTAATGTAGCCTTAAGAAATTAAATTGTATAAAAGCCCGGCAAAAATAAATATTGTGTGGCAAACTAAAATTAACTCTTGTGATTGTTCAACCAGTCTCAGTGTCTCTACTACGACTGAATACAAACTACATAAGCACATGGTGTTTCTACCTGGGCTAATTCAAATTAACATACATATAAACAATCTGAGCGTCAAAGGAAACCTTTCGTGCTCAACCATTTTAGTCAGTTAAAACATAACCAACATTGCAAGAAACAAGGAAAAACTAATATGAATATCACATTCCAACATATGCAACAGATAGCGCTGTTTCAGAAAGTCTGTACATTATAAGTATGACTACTTATATATGTATAATATAAATTAAATTGTAATCAATAAAAAATATATAAACAACGTTGCATAGGATTTGCTATGATATAAATTTTAATATTTCTGGCAAAAACACATTTAGTAAACATAACAACCCGTAATTTTCTGACTGTTTTAATCTTTGTATACAAACCACTAAACATTGTAAAAAGTATATTCAAAATAATAATTTATTTTATGTACTTATAAAACAATACAATAGTTAATGTGTTCACATAGGGAACTACAGAATTAAAATACAATGATCGCTACCTTTCTCCACCAGAGGAAACTCATTATTTCTTCATAATTCTACCTTAGCTTGTAAGTTACTGATTACCTATAAAGCGGAATAATAAACATTTCAGTTCTATTGAGACCGTTTTTGGTTACCTATGAAGGAATTTTTTTTAATTTAAGTATTTTATTTATTGCAAATATTTCGTATTTTAAACTCGTGAAAACTTAATTCCTGCTGAAATACATACCGAAATTTGTTAATTGCAATTTGATCAAAATAAAGCGTAAAAATGCTAACCAAAATGTATAAATTCAAATGAAGTTTTCAGAGTTGCTGATGTATGTATGTATGTATATGGTAGGTGTTTTAGTGGTCGCATATACATACGAAAACCATCATTAGCAATAACATTTGGTGGTTTTATATATCATTTACAGGCCTCGTCATGTTTTAATGAAGCCTATTCATACAGTGTTCAACAAAGTAAAGTAAAAATTCATTGTAAACGGAAATTTAACAATTGAAATAAAAGTTTGCTGTTTTAATTTTTATAAAAACATGAAAAATAAATAAATAATTTAGTATTTTAGCGTTTATTTATGTTATGTTTGAATAACACGATACAATCACACTTTTTGTTAACACAACTGTATATCTTTCAATGGTAACTCCAGTGGCAACGCAATTTTCGTGCGAGTAAAATGTTTTATTTGAATGCAGATAAACAATGTTATTCTTTTAAATAGACAATGTTAATTTAAGGTACAGTTGTAACTTGATAAATGCATAATTTTTATCAATTTCTTGAAATATTAGCAAAACACTACAGTTTGTTACCAAATTAATTTTAAGTGTTGTAAAATATGAGCCTATGCGATACCCGTGGAAAAGTTAATGCAATCGTACTTTTTTTATACCATTTAATTATTAACAAGTAACAATGATGCATTCGAGTGTGCCAAATCTTATATACTGGGTGACTTTTAAGAGATTTAATTAAGAAAATACATAAAATCTAGAAATATTTTTATATGTTACAATTTTGGCATTATCTTTCCGACAAGCTTTATCATAGCCTCACAAAAAATAGTCTAAGGCGTTAAATCGCACAATCTAGGCCGAAAGTGGTTCGGCATAAAATTTATCATCAACTGTTCACTGAGCTCCTCCCTCTATTAAGCCATTGTTTCGCGTGCTGTGTGGATTCATTCGTATTGTTGAACCGCATATCGATGACTTAAAATAGAATGGGCGTATCTCGTATTTTCAGTACATTACAGGAGAAGGAGAAAACTTAATAAAATCCAAAATAAAACAGTTGTAAAAAAGTTTAAATGCAATTTTTATTAAATATACATAATTCAATTTTAAAAATATTTTTTTCATTTTCGGTTCATATTAAGAAGTAATATGACTTAGGGATTTTTTATATTCAAATTGTTGAAAATTATTGTAGAGTTAGGACTTTTTAATCTAGTTCGAATTAATGAGAGCCAAAGATAATAATAAACATTAAATGTAAAAATGTTAATAAATGTAACAAGCAAGCTTCAGACAATTGTTTTAGTGTGAGTTATAATTATATATTAGTCTTTATATGGTAAATTATCGTAAAAATGGTGACAATCTGCTGGCAAGAATTTTTTTTAAATCTTCTTAGCGATCCCAATTTTTCTCTGATAATGTAATTTTTTCCTTATAGAGACATTCGAGAGACATTGTTTTTAATTAGTCTTTATATGGTAAATTATCATGAAAATGGTGACAATCTACTGGCTAGAATTTTTTTAAATCTTATTAGCGATCCCACTTTTTCTTTTATAATGCAATTTTTCCTTATAGAGACATTCTTGAGACATGTTATGTTAATTTTGAAATATATAACGGATCATGTGCCAAAGCTCGTAACATGTTTACCGTGGGATCCCCAATGCGCTTTCCTAAAGTTGAATACCGATAAATAAAAAATGATTAAGTACATACATACAGCACCATCACCTGGTCGAATTGACGTGTAAATCTTATCAACACTCTCGAAATTTAAAAAATAATCATAATTTAGATGATGTTCTTGATAAGGGGAATAAATTGAGGTGCCAAAAGTATTTATTTTTTATTCTTTCGTTGAGGGAATGGGTTGCGTCATATTCGATCTGAGTGTGGTCACTAATTAAAAACTTTTACTCAATTCTGATATTGGTCTGCATTGAAAAAATTAATAAAGCGTTAGCCAAAACCGTATTACGGTTTTGATGGAAACAGCGATCTGAAGAAAGGATTATGTAATGTGATGTGACGCAAGTTGCAAATACTGAAGAGACAAGACTAAGACTAATGCTTGGATATCCATACAAATTACTGCACAAAGTCCGGATTCGGCATTTTTGATGCGTCTCTTGACTCATAATTTCTATCTCATTTCTATTCTTTTCATAACACACACTGAAAACATTATTAGTTTTGTGTGAAACACACAAATTGCATTGGTCCTTTCTAGGTTTATAAATAGAAATATTCATTTTTCTTGGATTGAGAATTTCAGATCGTTATTTTCTTTATCGACGTAAAGTTTGTAAATATCTTAAATTATGTATGAATTTTTATTAGTCGAACTTTCTTACGTAAATTGTTAATTTTTTCAACGGGCTTAAGTTCGAATCTGCATGACTGCAAATGATTTTTTATTATTTTTATTAATAAATGAATATGTTCAAATTCCATTTATTATTTATATTAAGGTTGGAATATTAAGAATATTAAGAACGCTGATGAGATGACGTAGCGGCCTCGAAATCAGTACTGATCCGTTCTGCTGGTTTGATGATTATTGAAAATATTCTTAATATTCCAATCTTAATATAAAATAATAAATAGAATTTGAACAAATTCATTTATTAAGAAAATAATAAAATATCATTTGCAGTCATGCAGATTCGAACTTATGCCCGTTGAAAAAATTAACAGTTTGTAAATATCTCTATAAGTGGAAAATTTTAACATAAAGTATAACTTCTTGCTATGTTTTCGACAATAATGAGACTCCATTTTTAGAATCTTCGATAGCCAGTCTTTAAGAAAAGTACGGCGTTTTTCAAAGTGCTTACCTATAACTGATGATTTTTTAACATCTTTGCGCAAATCTGAAATTTTGTCGGGACTAGACTGTGTACCGTGCTTGCTGCTGCTTGTAATTCAATTTCGTCCTTTCTTTTATTCCTAGTGGTGAAAAAAACATTGCACGACACACTTGCAACGGCTTTGTTTCAAGACTCAAATAATATAAAATTGTCTGGAAGCTGGAAGGTCATTTGCCAAGATAAATTAAAAAATTTCTTTTCGGGCGGACTCGTTGAATGCTGATCAATTTCTTAACGTACTATTTTTACAAAATCGTGACGAACATGACATGATCTAGCTGTCTAGCCGGCTTTTGGAAAGGTACTTTGTTCAATACTCCCATATCCAATCAGATTTGTTTACCATTTTTTTCTCTTTGGTATATGGTCGGGGTCCAAATTTTCCATCAAGCAATCTATCTTACCAATCCTTATTTTTTATTTTAAATTAACCGGCCTGAATCCTATAATCTTTCTTTCTGTGAAACAATCTCGGGATATCCCAATTTTATAAAAAATGTATCTGTCAAATTAAACAGTGTTGTTAAGTAAGAAACCTTCATTAAACGCTACTTTTATTTTTAGAAAATGCGGCGAAAGTTTCTTTTATTTAATGGATACTGTACATAACAAAACTAAATAATAAGTAAAATTAAAGTGAGTTAGGGCTTTTTCTTTAAATAATAAACTTGTATTGAACTATAGCCTTTTTTTATTGTCCCAAAAAAACATCACTTAATGCCGCAGCTCTCTACATTTTTAAAGACGGATGCATTTCGATCTATACTACCAGAATACATCGAAATTGCAATTTCCCCTTCTATATTAAGCCATAGTTGGTTATGAGGTAAATCCAGTTCTTCAATTTTGGGGAAAAAAACATATATTCGTAATCATGGATCGGAAGCGCCCGCCATTCATAGGAACGTTCTCACCTTCGCCCACTGAGGTGTACTCTTGGTTTTTCTGATTTCTAGCACTAATAAATTTCTTTCAAATGCATCAAATATCTTTAACATATAAGGGAAAACAGTTAATTGATATTGTTACTTTTATGTACCAAAAAATACGTAAAAATTTTCCGGTTTCGGGACCGTAATATAAAAAATTGCTGATTTTTATTATAAATCTATTTCCGACAATTTCCAATACATAAATCCAAGACACAAATCGCTCGCTGTTCTGAAGACAGACATCGCATATTTGACTTTACTCATGAGGACCCAGAATATATACATATATACATATATATATATATATATATATATATATATATATATACATATATACATATATATATATATATATATATATATATATATATATATATATATATAGTATATATTTATATATATATATAGATATATATATATATATATATATATATATAATATATATGTATATATATAATATAAATATATATATATATATATATATATATATATATATACATATATATATATATATATTTTTTTTTTTTTTTTTTTTTTTTTTTTTTATGGACGTAATGATAGCAACTATCAATAGTGGCCCCACGACAACTTCACTAGCACCACCCTGGGACAGCTTTGGCATTTCATCAGGGTGGGTAGTATTATCAGTATTATTCCTACGTCCTCCTTAGTTCCTAGGTAAGGAGGTTCGGAACTGATGCGCATATTTAATCGTCAGTAGCTAACGAATCCTAAGACGTACTAACTCTCCTACGAATCTGTGCTAATCTGCGAAGTTCCATCAGAACAAGCTGTACAAAACTACACACTCTGGTCCAATTCAATAAGGATTCCAGCATGGTCGGAATAATATTCTCCGGGCTGATCGTACGCCCCAAGCCTTCCTCTAAATACGACCTCCAGTTGCTGAATCGTGAGCAGACAAAGACGACATGCTCAGCATCCTCAACCACATTCCCACCACAGTGTGGACAGAACGGAGAGTCGTCGTGCTTAAAACGAAATAGATATGACCTAAAGCAACCATGTCCAGACAAGAACTGTGTTAGGTAATAGTTCAGATCACCATGTTTCCTAGTCAGCCATAATCTGATGTCGGGTATTAATGAATATGTCCATCTTCCCTTTTCAGTGGTTGACCACCGTTCTTGCCATTTTTGCATACATAAATCAGAGTTATCCCTATTCATGATTTCTAAATCGATAGGGATCATACCCGCAATGATAAAAGCCGCCTCGTCCGACACTGTCCGAAATGCACTACATACTCTTAAAGCAGCTAGCCTATACACAGGGCATACCAGCCCCACATATGTGGAATATCTAAGTGAGTCTGACCATACCGGGTGTGCATATAGGATAATGCTCCTTACTACTCCAGCGAGCAGTTTCCTCTGAAGATACTTTGGCCCTCTCGTGTTTGGCATGATCCGAGATAGCGCCAAACAGGTCCCTGATGCTTTGGATGCTATATATCGCAAGTGCTCGCGAAAAGATAGCCGTGTGTCAATCATCACACCCAGATATTTCAGAAATGCCTTTGATTCTATGGAACAGGTGCCAACATTGAGGGTAATAGTTTCCCTAGCCTTACGACTACTAATCAAAACCGCTTCGGTTTTATGATCAGCTAGAGTCAATCCCATTGCAGTGATCCAGGACTTTACTAATTGTACGCTGGCATTTGCAATGGTTTCTGCCTCCAGCAATTCCTTAGCTTCACACACCAGCGCTATATCGTCTGCGAATCCCACAATCTGCACTCTCTCAGGTAACCTCAACCTTAGTACTCCATCGTACATTACGTTCCACAACAATGGTCCAAGTATCGATCCTTGGGGAACACCACCACTAATCCTACGTTTCCTTATACCCGCATCTGTACTATAGATCAATTCCCTATACCGGAAATAATCCTGCACTATCCCTATCAGATATTCTGGGATGTCCAATCGAGTTAGAGCATCAACAATATGCACCCAGCTCGCTGTGTTGAACGCGTTCTTCACATCCAGCGTCACAACTACACAGTACTCCTTTGTGCCATTCCTCCAACTCCTGCCATAGATAGTCCGTGCAGCAGTTTCTACTACCACATTTATAGCATCCACTGTTGACCTCGCCCTCCTGAAGCCAAATTGGTTGTCTGATAGACCATTTCTGTCATCAACGCAATTCCCAAGTCTTCGGCAGATCACACCCTCTAGCAACTTCCCACATGTATCTATCATACACAGTGGCCGATAAGATGAGGGATCATCTAGGGGTTTATTGGCTTTTGGTATTAATACCAACTTCTGCCTCTTCCATCTTGTTGGAAAAATTCCCCTACCTAAGCATGTATTCACCATTCTTAAGAACTGCTCGGGACAAAGCCTGACGGCCTCCTTTAATACTATATTTGGAATGCAGTCGAGTCCCGGTGCCTTCTTGTCTCTAAACCTAGAGACAACGTCCTCAATCTCAGCTATTGTAACCGGGGGAAAATTTAATGTCCCAATTGGAGGGTTGTGCTCCCAAGGTGGTGCGTCCTGCTGGGGAAAGAGATGGTCTACAATTTCCTCCAGGATTGGCCCCTCACTCGGTTGCAACGGGGTCAGGCATTTAAGTTTTTTGGTGACCAGCTTATATGCGAGACCCCAAGGATTATCATCCACCTCATCACAGATATTAAGAAAACACTGCCGCTTGCTCCTACGAATTGCATCCTTTAGGGCCTTCCTCCTATTCCTGTAATTCTCCTGGTATACGCTATTCTCTAACCTACCTCGAGTTCTTGTATACTGCCTTCTGGCACGTATACACTCCGCCCTCAAGCCGGCAATATCATCATTCCACCAATAAACCGGTGACCCCTTTACGGATCCTTTCCGCCTCACCATAGATGCATCGCACGACCGCGTGATATGGTTTACCAATTGTTCTGCCATATCCTCAGCTGAACCATTTAATTCCATACCTTCCATACAGATGGCAAAAATATCCTTATCAAAGGTATTCACTTTCCATCCCGACAAACCTTGTGCACGGGGAGTCACATGCCGTATATCATCCTGTATATCCATAATTATGGCACTGTGATCGCTGTGAGTATAAACATCAGATACTCTCCAGTTTACACGGTTTATAATGGTATCGCTGGCAAACGTAATATCAATAATTGAACCACCATTTCCTCCTCTAAATGTTTCCTCATCTCCAGAATTCAAGAGCACAACATTTAGCGCAGAAAGGGCCTCTAATAGCATCCTTCCCCTTGCATTTGTCAAGGGGCAGCCCCATTCAACAGCCCACGCGTTGAAATCCCCTGCTATTATAACAGGACTCCTGGCTGCAGCGTCCATCACTATGTTGTCTATAATAACACGAAAGTCATCAATAGAATACCTAGGAGGAACATAACAGCTGTACAAACATATGCCGGAAACAGTGGCCCGCGTGTACCCACATTGCGGTGATAACCTCTCCCTCAATATCAAAGAACCGGTAGTCCATATAGCTGCTGTATCTGTATCATCAGTAACCCAATTTGCAGATACAATCTTCTTATATGGCTCGCTGAGTACAGCAACGTCTACCTTTAAGTCTCGTACGGTTTGCCTAAGCAACTCCTGTGCTGCTTGGCAATGATTGAGATTTAGCTGTAATATGCGCATCCTGATTTTTAAGTAGTGTTTAACCTCTAAGCTTTTGTAGCGCCCTCTTGTAGTACGGGCAAACTACGCATCCGGTGACATGGTCACCATTAGTACTTCCACCCTTTCTACAGAGCATGCACGAAGGTCTGTTGGAACATGTTGCAATCTTGTAGCCAGCTTCTCCACAACGCAAGCAATTTCCGTATAGATCCTGGCCGCTACAATTCGTCGCCCTATGTCCAAAATCGAGACAGTTGTAGCACCTCTTCGGTGCTATCTTTTCCCGTATTCGACACACGACCCAGCCGATGCGTATCTTGGACATCTCTAGAAGGCGTCTAGCTAGAGGAGCACTCAGGCCAATCGTGGCAGTTTGTGTTCCCCCATACGCTCTCCTCAGTGATTTAATTGCAGTCAACTGCAGTACCTTAAAATCGTTGGATTTACTAACTATGGCGTCATAGATGTCCTCCTTGGAAGTCACCTCATCTATGTCCCTAATTTCAATCCTAACCTCTTGGGATAGTGCCCGTACTTCGGCAGTCCCACCCAGTACCGCTTCCACCTCCGACCTGAACACACCTATATTCTGGTGAGCGGGTTTAGTGAGCTCCAGTAGCAGCTCACCCTTCCCAGTCTTCCGAATGCCCTTCACATTCTCCCCCAGATTACTAAGTTTAGGGTCCTTCTTCACTTGCTTGAGAATCTCAGCATAGGAAGCGTTCCCACATGTTTTAATAACTAGGGCATCCGAACGTGACCCCTGCTTACTCCTAATCCTATTTCTATTCGCTTCCCTGGGACGGACCTTTATCCACCCAGGTTCCTTAGTGCCTGGGTTCGGCAAAGCAGCACCATTCGCTGCCGCCGATCCCACACAGCTACCTTCACTACTCCTGATTGCATCTACTGCATCCTTCCTCTTCTTCTTAGCCCTATTCCCCTTTGGCCCAAGAGTACTTTCATCTCTCCTACGCTTCGGGGTCGCACCTGCAGGGACAGGGGGAGATGGTCTTACCATAACCCCTGTCTGCGTCTGCTTATTGCAGGGCACCTTGAGCTGACCAGTTCCACTGCTCAGCTCATCTGCCACCTGCATATACAATGCCTGTATTTCTCGAGACATCGATACTATATCCTTGTGGACATTCGATCTTGTCTTGAGAAAGTCTAATAGCTTTGCTATCCTCTCTCCTAGTTTTTCAACCTTGCCTTTCGGTTCCTGACCACCGTCTGTGGTGCCAAAACCTACCCTATGCGGCGTGTTCACCGCCGTAGGGGGCGATCTCGCGATCACCGGCCTCTTCAGGAATGGATTCTCAATTTCGCCATTTCCAGAGCCTTCCGCTTTCGCTTCTAAATTATTTTTATTGATCTTCATTCAATTGGGTCCAAACTCGCAGCCGCTGTCTCCGTTCGTTGTGCAGTCACGTTTAGATCCCATGGGTGTCTTTGCAAGCAGTGAGGTCCATGCGAGGGTTGACGAAGAGACCTTATGGATCAATCCGCCAGAGCCAGATCCGTGCTAACCGGGAATCAACATCCGGACCTACACCACCAACTTAATGATGACGAACTTCAAACGTACTTTGAGACTTGCCAAGTTTTAATAGGACGGAGGCAGTTGTGGCATTAGCCTGAGAGCCATTTCTGTACAAATTCACTCATACATACTTAAGTCCCAGAATACCACATCTACCAGCCCAGGGTTCTACCATTTCAAATCGTTTTCCCAGGAATGCCATAATTAAGACCGTACTGGACTTGGTCTTAATGCCAGGGACATCAAAGCCCCATCTCAGTGTGCCAAATAAAGGGCCACACTGAATAACAGGTCTTCTTGGGGCATCTTTGTTCAAGCCCTCCAACCCGTTATAATAACTCAGGGCCGCGGGGTCGTTACTCCCCGTTATCCGTACAAAATATCCTTATGGATTTTATATACGAATATCCTTGCGGATATATATATATATATATATATATATATATATATATATTATTATATATATTATATGTACTTACGCATCCTACGCGTCTTGAAAACAAATTTATGAAACCGAAACACCCTTCCTTTTATGCAACTAAATATCCGTCTTTATATTTGTCTTTGTTTTTAAAATTACTAACATTTCGTTTTGCAAAGTTGAATAAATTAGCCTAAAGCAATGAGTGGGTACGTCCTCAATAATGGCGAAACAAACATAAATATTTTATATAAATTTTAGGTTATTCAATCAACTTGAATTATTAATCAGGAATTTGGCTTAATCGGTCAATGTCGTATTATTCAGTTAACTATTCAAACCAAATTTTCCACAAAAATACCAATAAATCAATGCACGAAATTGTTAATTAAAAAACAAAACCAAAATAACAATTCTTAAACTAAATTAAGAAGAAGTAAGACTCATTTACACAGCTCTGCTTTAGAATAAGGTCAGGCGTTTTTGGTATGGATATTGATAGATGATTTTCTACTGATAAATTTTACCATGTTAAGTATTTTTCTGTAATATGAAATTTAAACCATTTAATGGAGATATAAAAATGTAACTACTTTACTAATTAGGATCTTTTTCTTATCGTTTCATTAGACTTAAGCCACAAACAACAATAATGTTATATTCGACCGAGTCGATTTTAACAAGGTTATATATATGTACATATATAAATATATATATATAAGTATATATATATATATATATATATATATATATATATATATATATATATATATATATATATATATATATATACATATATGTATATCGCATATTGAATAATACAAATGGGAAACTAATTGTACAAGTTGTGTTTTCTGTTTTATTTTCTATTTCAAAACCTAGTAGCTGTTATGTAATTCTCCATTTAGCCCATCTATATGAGGTGGGCCAACAACACGGTAACTCTGATTTTAAAACACATATTTTTAATTATTAAATATTAAAATATTGGACTTATGAAAACAATGAAAACTTATATTTTTTTGCTGTAAACATTGAGAAAATTAATGCAGCCAATTCCATTTTGAAATTTTACAACAAATTCTAATGAATGGAATCGAATTTTTTGTGAAATTTTCCCAAAAATATTCTTGGAATAGTGAAAAGTTTAGGTGAGTAGATAGAAAGACTGCGCAGAACAATATTGTATAACTGCATAAAAAAGGATATTTATTTGATAAATATCAATGATAAAAATAGTTTTTTGGAATTTGATCAAATTTTTTTGAGAATTTATGTTAAGGACCTAATTAGTTACTTATATTTTATGAATTATGCAATTAATATTAAAGTGTATCCTACACAAAGGCGAAATTCACAGTACTTGAACTAATCTTTGTGGAAATTTGTATACATCCGTGCTCACTCAAATACCGAAACAGTATGGAACAAATTACTAAGGTTAATAAATGCAAATAGCATATGAATGTTACTCAGGGAATTTCCAAATTATAAAATTTCGGGAATATCTCACATATAAAGTGTTTCATTTAATTTTAAAGATGGCATATTTACATATAAGATATCAAATTATTCTAAGGACAGCTTTATATGTAGAAGTAAATAAATTCCATATTTGTAGAAATTGTTTCTGAACAAAACTTTTGAACAATCTATAGATAGAAGTTTTATGGTAGTATGGCTGTTTATACTCGGCTGTTTATACGTACATGTTTTGTTGAATTTTCTAATGTGTTTAGGCTGTCTAAATGTACGCAGTGGGAAACAGGCAGGACATACAAGAGCCCAAAGCATTTTCTTAAAATTTCTTTTTGCTACAAATTTTTATACCCTTCACAAAAAAGTGAAAAGGTATACATATATAGGTTTGTCATTCCGTGTGTAATTTCTTCGGTATGCACATGGGACCCCATAAAGTATATATATTCTGTCCGTCCGTCTGTATGCAAAGCTCCCTGGGGTTTTTCCAAGCCCCCAGAAGAGCTAGAGACTTCGTTCTTGGACCGTTGGATTGGAAATGAACTTAAATAGAGTGCTATTGAAAGATCCGAAGTATGGTTCCAGAGCTGGGAAGCTTACACCTATTTCTCGACGCAAAATTTATACCAAAAATCAATTCTTTTTTTTAATGTTTGTAAATTAAACCTATTTCGTGCTTTGGGAATCTTCAATGGTCTATTAAAATTTATAAAAATAAAATTTTTTTTCCAGGGATGGAAAATTAAAAATTTTTTTTCTTTCCATTCCGTATTTTGTAGTACATGTAGTAACTAAAATTGTTAAAAATTTCAAGTTTTTCTTTAACAAAACCACTTTCTACGTCATGAAGATTTGCATTGGCCAAAAAACAATTTTTTTTTATTCAAATTTTGCTTCCAGGGTTGAGAACTTGATTTTTTTTTATAAATGAAAGTAATCAAACAGGCAACTGATGTTGTTTTTTTTTTGTTTTTTGCTAACTAAAACTGTCTTATAATTTAGGAAGAACAATATTGGTATCAAAAATTCAAAAATAAAAAATAATATTTCGAATCCAGGGATGGACAAGTGCAAAATTTTATGGTACATGAAAGTTACCAAAGTGGTAGAAAATTTGAATTTTTCTTAAATAAAACTACTTTATACCTCAAGAAGCGTTGCACTGACAAAAATGAACAAAAAAAGTTATATTTCGTTTCCAGAGTTGGAAAAATTACATGTTTTTTTGGTACATGCAATATTTTGTAGTACATGTAATAACCAAAATGATTGCAAAATTCGAGTTTTTCTTAAACAAAACTACTCTATACCTCATGAAAATTTGCATTGATAAAGAAAATTTTAAAAAATTTAATTTTCGCTTTCAGGGTTGGGAAATTGATTTTTTTTTTTTTTTTTACATAAAAGTAACCAAAAAGGCAATTAACGTGGTTTTTTTTTACTAATTAAAACTATTTTTTAGTTCAGGAAAAACAAAATTGGTATCAAAAATTAAAAAAAATCAAAATTTAGATTCCAGAGTTGGATAACTGCAATATTTTGTGGTACATAAAAATGACCTAAATGGTTACAAATATTAAGTTTTTCTTAAGTAAAGCTATTTCATGCCTCATTAAGAGTTCGTATTGGTAAAAGAAATTTAAATTTCGTTTCCAGGGTTTGGAAATTGAAATATTTATTCTGCATAAAAGTAACCAAAAGGCAATTGACGTTGTTTCTTTAAAGCTGTTTTATAACATGTTACACCTCACTAAGAATTGCATTTGTAAAAAAATAAAAATTCGCTTCCAGAGTTGGAAAATCGAAATATTTTTGAAACAAAAAAGTACATATATAAACTCCAAATTTTGTGTTTTTAATGAATTAAACTTACTAGATATTTCAGAAAAAATTAAACTAGTATCTAAAAATTAAAAATTCGGTTCCAGGGTTGGAAAATCGATATTTTTTGGTACATAAAAATACATACATAAATTCCAAATTTTGTGTTTATAGTGAATTAAAATTATTTTATATATCAGAAAAAATTAAATTAGTATTAAAAATTAAAATTTCGGTTCCAGGGTTGGGAAATGGACATTTTCTGATTCATAAAAGCAGCTATTTTATTTGTTATTTTTGATTTTTATGATGAATTATACCTACTTTATATATCAGAAAGAAGTAAACTGGTATTAAAAGGTAACAAAATCTAAAATACCTACCGTTGGGCAATTAGAACTTTTTGGGATATATGAAACGGATTTTTTGTTTGTAAATTAAATATATATAATATTTTTGAAAGACGTTCATAGGTATTAGATATAAGAAAAGCCAAACATTTAGCTTCCTAGCTTAAAAATTTAAACCTTCTCTTAAATATAAAAGTAACCGATAACATCATTTTGATTATTTAAATAAACCTACTTTCTGTTTTGGATAGTAAGAAAGAAAGAAGAATTACATCTGCGAAGGGTATTAAAGATTCGGCACAGCCGAATATAGCACTTTTACTTGTTTTATTCTATTTTTAACCCAACGGCTACGGTGTCAATCAAATATGTAGATATTGTGTATGAAAATATGTACGAGAACATTCTGATGGATAAGGTTAAAATTTTTCAAAACAAAAGTGACTAAGGTCATGTTTAACATTTGATATGCATTTCGTTGACATGCATGAGGGGATTTATTAATCCACTCAAAAAAATAAAACACTCTTAATCTTTAGTTATTAGAAACTAAAATTAAAATTAAACTTTATTTAAGAAGAGATATTATTTTTCGTTTTTTTGGTTAAGAACTCGTGTCTTATTGCAATCGTTAACAAATCGAGAGAGTTCCTTTTTCTTCTTTCAAAAACCATGGTAACAGTTAAAATTTTCTGTGCAGCCGAGTTGGCATTATTATTTTATGACACAAAGTTGTATGTGAGGGAATGTACGCCACATTACTCCTTCTTCCGGTTGAGGCAGAATCGTACCTTGCGACCGAAACGGGATGTGATGATTTTTGCTTCGCCATTAGGATCTAGGAGAATATTGGCGCGTTCCTTCGAGGTTAGAGGTCCCTCGGTTGTTACGTTACATGTTGGCTCGTCGACTATGGGTTCGCTGGCTGTTGTTTCGCTGGCTATCAGTTCATTAAGTGCTGGCTCGTTTGTAGAATTCTGATTATTTAAAATATACGCTGCCTTTAAGCGAACCACGCTAATGTTAATCTTTTTTCCTTTTACGTCGATAGTGAAATATTTGTCGTAACGTTTTGAAACGGAGTATGGACCTTCGTAAGGTGTTTGTATACCATGGAGTTGCGTATGAATACTTGTGGCGAAGTAAACAAATCTTTTTCGATAAATGATTTCTGTTTGTCGTGTGATGACGTACTAGTTGGGCGCAAGTCGTTCATGAATTTTTTAAGTTTGCTGATGAACTCATTTTGACATGCTTCGTTTTCTTTACTCGCTGTTAAAAATTCACCTGGAAGGCGTACACTGGATCCATAAACTAGTTGGGAAGGTTTTCCGTCGATATCTTGTTTATACGTAACTCGAAATCCTAGAAGAATTAGCGGTAATATTTCAACCCAATTTTCCGACACGTAACATTTAATAGCGGCTTTTAAAGAACGGTGGAATCTCTCAATAAGTCCATTTGCGGCTGGGTGATAGGCTGTCATTCTCAAGTGCTTAATGCCGAGGGTTTTCGTTAATTCTTTAAAAAGATGACATTCGAATTGGCGTCCTTGATCGGGGGTAACTCTTAGTGGTATTCCGAATCTTGCGATCCACGTTGAATAAAATGTGAAAGCTACATTTTCATCTGTGATGTCTTCTATTGGACATACTCCTGTCCAGCGGGTGAACCTATCGATCATTGTTAGGCAATAGGGAAATCCTCTAGATACTGGTAGGGGACCAACAATGTCGATATTGACACGATAAAAACGATCAGCGGTGGTAAAATATTCACAATGTGGTGCTCTGTTGTGGCGGTGGATTTTGCTTTTTGGCATGCTATGCAAGCCTTATTCCAAAGTCGTTCTTCATATTTGGCCAGACAAATTTTTCGGCTACCAGCTTGGTAGTCCTCTTTGCGTTGCCGTGACAGAAATTGTGAATTGATTAAAATGCCGTTCTGCGAAATTCTTTGGCTAAAAACGGTCCAAGTGCACCAGTCGAAATGTCGCAATATATGGGAATGTTTGTGTATGTTCACGTATGTTTTAAGTTGGAGGCCTGAAGTGCCGTTCAACAAGGATTTGATTTCTTCAACATCGTTCTGGACGGATGATAATTCCTCAAAATCAATCGTTTGACTTACATGGACAGCTTCTATACGCGACATAGTGTCGGCCACAATGTTTTCTCTGCCAGATATGTGCCTTATGTATGCCATCACACATGTCTGCAGACAAGTATGCGTGTCTAATAGCCCTTTTAGTGCGAGTTTTGCGTTAGACTTGGGAAAAGCAAGGCACGTGTCTTCACGTATTTGCTGCTTGCAGTGCTCGAAAGCAAGTTTCCCTTCCTGGGTCCATTTAATGACTGACGTGTCGTTTTTCTCGTTACCACGAGTAAATTCAAATAATGTTGCCTGGTGGGCGGCGACTTTAGGCAAGAATCTTCGAAAAAAATTTATCATGCCCATAAATTGTTTTAAGTCACAAACTCTTTCTGGCAATTCGTAATAAGTTATAACATCGACTCTCTCCGGTGGTGGGCGGATGCCGTTCTCGCTAACTGTAAAACCAAGGAATTTTACCTCAGACTTACCGAAATTGGACTTGAATGGATTTATAACGATTTCATTATCTTGAAGTTTTTTAAATACTGCAAGTACATGCTGTGTATCGTCCAGATAGGCGTAGGCAAAGTCGAAATCGCGGAGTATGTAGTCCATCATGCGTTTCTTAGGCCAAATGTCGTATATTACAAATGGTGTCGTTATGGTCGTTTTTAGGACGTCTGATGGCGCTACGGGGATTTGATGATATGCCCTACGCAAATCAATTGTTGAAAAAATTTTGTTGTCTTCTAGCCAATGGATGAAATCGTGGATGTGCGGAATCGGGTAACGATCCGGCTCTGTGATGGCGTTCAACTTTCGATAGTCCCCGCAAGGTCTCCACTCACCGTTCTTCTTTTTCACCATATGAAGTAGGCTTGCCCATGGGCTGGAGGAAGGACGACAGATACCGGCATCAAGCAAGGTTTGTATTTCTGCCTTGGCAGCTTTCAGCATACTTGGGGCGAGGCGGTGTCGTTTTGTGAAAACGGGTTGTCCAGTTGTAATTATGTGGTACACGACGTCATGTGTGGCTGTGGGTGGGTTTTGTTGAGGCTGTGTGATTCGTGGAAACGATTTGAGAAGCTGGTGGAATTTGTCGTTGTTGTCAATCGTTGACAGGCCTAAAATGGGCGATTCGATGGTTGCGGCATTACACTTGGTAGCAATAATTGTGCCACCGTCGAATAATTTACGTTGTTTCATACTAATAATTAAATTATGATGGGTTAAAAAATCAGCGCCTAGAATGGAATGAGGTACTTCAGCGATTATGAAGTTCCATTTTAAATTACGCCTCAAGCCGATATATAATGTCAAATTTTTTTCGCTGTATGTTTTGATTGGCGATTTGTTAGCGGCAAATAAAAATATATTGTTGTCTGGAGAATTTGTTGTTGTCGCTCAGGAGGGAATACACTAACCTCCGCACCTGTATATACAAGAAACTTTAAATTAGAAATTATATCAAAAATTGTTAGACGGCGATGTAAAACGGGTTGTCTGCCATGTACCTACTTTAAATGTTCACTGCATGGCTCTCTACATTTTTTGGCCTTAGAGCCGTATTTTCTGTGATACCAGCATTTTTCGTTGGATTGTGAATCTGCACGAGAATTATTTCGGCTTCGATTGTTGAATGACGATCTGTTGCGACTACGTGAACGCTGTAGTTGAGCCAGTGTTGAAAAATTCAGTACTTTAGTACTTTTTTCAGTCCTTTTTCATTTCAAAAATACTTCGGTACCCCCACGACATTTTCAGTACTTTTTCGTTACCACATATTTTACATTTTGCGCCTTTCAAGTCTTAACACGTTGGCAATACTTTCAACGTTATTATAAATCAGTGATGTCAGCGTCATACACAATTGTGGAAACAAAACTCACATGTACGCTTGCGCTCTTTTATTTTGAGAGCGTAAAATATAATTGATTACTGAGGAACACTCTCATTCAGCGGGAAGTATCGCACGTCCTGTTTTGAGGCATCTAAACAGAAATAATATATTTATATAAATATATATACAATATATATAAGAGGTTTGAATTAAGTTGGAGCCACTATATGTAGGTACATCTTTTCGAAAATTTCTTAAAGTAGCTTTTAAATGAGTTCATAAGTAACGCTTTTTGTAAAAATTTTGTCTCTTGTATATAAACGAACCAAATGTTCAGCTTAAAAATGGAGAAATATTTTAAAATTAAATATCTGAGCACTTGGACATTTTTGAAACCCTTTTTTACAAGTTCTAAAATTAGAAGATATGATTGGTAAATAAAATGATACTCTTAGAGAAGGCCATTGGTTAGGCCTCGCAACCGCAGATTTCTCCCGTTGGGAATGTAAGAGATAAGAGTGATCTCACCAACACTATCGCATTTGACATCACTGTTATAAATAGAAAATGTGTGATGTGATCATTTCGATAACAGACTTTGATAATCATGTGTTTGTTGCACAACTGATGTTGTTGTAAATAGAAATATCATTACCTTGAATTCTAGTGCGTGTGTAAAAATCGTCTCAATAAGAGTTTTTTCTCATGAAAGTTTTGTAAATAATGGATTCCTCATCCAAAAGGTATATACATACGTTAGCGAAGTAACTATATGTGCATAGGTTTTTTTTATAGATTTAGCTCTCTATATTTACATAATGCATTTAAGTGTAAAATTTAAGTTTCCGAAAATGTTGACAGATTCTGTGCACATTGTTTTTTTAAATTATTTTATAATTTTCTCTCTCAAAAGTACTGTTATCAGCAAGTGTTCTTTGTTATTACTTCATTGTCAAGTGAAATATTTATATGTGCAAAAAGAAAATATTATTTTATTTCAAATCTAGATAAACAAAATACATAAAAAGTTTTATATTTTTTAAAGCTAATATTTAGTATGAGCCCCTCTGTTAATTTGCACGCTAAGTATTCGTCGTGGCATTGAATCAATGAGGCG
The DNA here is from genome assembly GCA_951800035.1 of Linnaemya tessellans. Lineage (NCBI taxonomy): Eukaryota > Metazoa > Arthropoda > Insecta > Diptera > Tachinidae > Linnaemya > Linnaemya tessellans. The sequence continues at coordinate 50,577,936 of OX637532.1, read as the reverse complement.
GCGCAGAATAACTTCGTCCAGTTTAGCCCACTCTTCTTGAATGGCATTCTTAAGTGATTTTAAGTTGTCAAACTGCCTTCCATTGTGGTAAACTGCATTAGATAATATGCCCCATAAGTTTTCAATAGGGTTTAAATCCGGACTGACCGCGGGCCACTTCATTACTGGGATATTTCGCTCTCCAAAAAAATTTTTTGTGTGTCTGGCATTATGTATGGGTGCATTATCCTGCTGAAATATCCAACTATCGCCATAATAAGAACATGCGAATTCAATGAGCTCAGAATCAAGCAGTTCTACGTATCGTTCGGCATTCATTTTGTTGGAAATAAAGCAAATATTGCTCTTGCCATGATATCCAAATGCGGCCCACAACATTAGCGATCCTCCTTGAAAGTTGCGTGCACATCGCGTTTGACGGGGAAGCCTTAAGTCTTGCCAACACATTTGGCAACCATCAGGGCCATCCAAATTAAATTTTTTCTCATCTGAAAAAATAACCGATTGCCATTCATCGTCCCAAAATTTGTGTGCTTCAGCGAATTCCATTCTAGCAACTTTATGCTTCTCCGATAGTTTTGGTAATCGTTTTTGATATAAAAGATGTTCACTGTTGCTTAATATTTGTTGAACTCTTCTTTTGGTTACATTTAAACCCAATTGGTGCTTTATCTGTCCAGCACTCATGTTTTTTGAAGCAGTTAGTCGCCGAATTTCCCTTTTGCCTCTATCGTCAACAATGGGCTTACGACCATTTCGTTTTGTACAACCATAATTATTTGGATTTTTTAAATAGTTTGTTATTGTGTTCCTATGTCTTTTAATCCTCTCCAATATTGTTTTAATATTTGAGCCAGTTTCAAGCAAAATTTTAATTTGAACCTGTTCGGATTCACTCAGTGAACAACCACGAGGCATATTTTTCTGTTTCACATGGTAAAATGTAATAATTAATTTTAATTAACACTAAATCGTTTTATTTACCTTTTTTGTTAATTTCACCGATTAGATCAATCTCTAACCCTTGCTCTTGCATGTTCAAATACTAATGCACATATAAATATTTCACTTGACAATGAAGTAATAACAAAGAACACTTGCTGATAACAGTACTTTTGAGAGAGAAAATTATAAAATAATTTAAAAAAACAATGTGCACAGAATCTGTCAACATTTTCGGAAACTTAAATTTTACACTTAAATGCATTATGTAAATATAGAGAGCTAAATCTATAAAAAAAACCTATGCACATATAGTTACTTCGCTAACTGACATAAATCATTTGATATTCGTTTAAATATATTTAATTTATAATTACACAATTTTAGCAAAATAAAAACATACAGTGCTGGATTCCGAGAAGAATGGAGGGAAAAGTATCCATGGTTAATAAAAGACAAAACAAATGGTAAAAAGTGTACCATATGTAACATTGGAATTGTCGGTGGCTTAAGTCATATACAACGCCATGCAAGCCGAGAGTGTCATATTAAAAAGTTTCAAATGGCAAAGAACACACCAAAAATCAATGCATTTTTGGAAAACACCCGCTGCGTAAGTACTAATGCGGCAAAAAAATTATAAATAATGTTGTGTTTATTTGTGGCGGAACACAATTTATCATTTTCAATTTTGGACCACTTAAACAACATTATAAAATATGCAATATCGTATTCGCAGAAAACAAAATTTTTTTAATTAATCGGCAAAAGGCACAGAGTATTATTTATTAGTTATTGGCCCGGAAAATACAAAAATTGTGTCAGAATTTTGTAATAATACCCAAGAATGATAAAATAAAGAATACGCCTTGCGCATGATTTACCGTTTGATGACGTAGTATCCCCCTCGCAAAGGTTACCAAGTCTGTATCATATGAGAAATTTATAATTTCTTACAAAAAATGTATGTATTTTGTAATAGTTGGCAGCCCTGTAATTAATTTACTCAGAGAGTTTTAAAAAAAGTATATCATCGGTGCTTAATAAACAACGAATTTCGTGTCATATTTTATAATAAATACATATAAAAAATATTAAAATAATTAAAATTATAAAAAAGTGTTTAAATTTGGTTGTTTAAAAGCTGCAAAACTAAGAAAAATAAAAAACAAAATAAAGTGAAGAGATAAGAAAGAGAGCAAATATGAAATGTGCAGTGGGCAAATGCAAACAAAGTAACAGCAAAAAAAAAAACAAGTGAGAAATTATGTTAAAACCTAATATTTTGAGTATTTTTAATAAAACGTTTGTGTTTTCAAAAAGCTGTATCGTTTTACAATTTTCCAAAAGATGAAGCTCCAAGGAAGTTATGGGTAATCTTTTGCGAAAGAGTGAAGCCTGTAAATGTGGATAAAGAAATAATTTGTGCTTTACATTTCAAGCAAGAGGATTTGGAAAGAAACTTGAAATTTGAAATGGGTAAGTTAAAACAAAATTAATTCTTGCAGTACATTACTAAGGCGTTATGAATAGGATTTAGCAAACGGCGTGCAAAAATATTAAAATCCCATGCAGTTCCCTCTTTAGACACTAGTGCTATTGAAATTGAAACGACAACTACTAATGAAACTGAAGTTGCAAAAGTATATGAAAGACTATGTGAAACTGAAAAACAAAATGATATTTCGAATAGTTTTGAAGAAAAATTGGTCACGGAAAATGCTCCACGGCCGACTGATCTTGAAGATCTTTAAAAAGAAGATGGCCTCCAAACTTACAATAAAACTTTGGAAATGAAAATGTATGTACATTTTTAAACATTAAGCAAATATTTATTTGAATCGTTTTTAGAGATGCACTTCTCAAGGAAAATTTTAGGCTGAAAATAGCAAAAAGTCAGTGTGATGTCATTATAAAAAATTTATCATGTGGTATTCAGAAATTAAGCTTTGCAAACGTTAATCTTGAGAAGGCCTAGAGACGTTTGTTCTCTATAAAAAATTTTCTTTTTGAAAACTATATTTTATTTGCAGCAATAGTGAAATATTGTATTAAAAGTAATGAAAATCTATATATGGAATTATTGTAAAGAATTTGTTTGCTTTCAAAAAATTTAGGTAGAAAAATAACAATTTGTCCCACTGTCATGTTTTTACAATAACATAATAGTTCTCCAACTGAATTTTATTAGCCAATCAGAGCACATGTTGAGTGACGTCAGAGCTCCACCATGCGCAGAAAAGTATTTTTATTTCAGCTTGTTGGCGTAATCTTTATGTTATCATTCTTGATAATACCTATATTTCAATTATAAGTGATGAGAGTAATGACTGTACTGTGTCGAAAAACCTGTCAATAGTTGTTAGAACTTTTGATGGGAAATGCAGAGATCGATTTCTATCATTAGAGTCTTTAAGCGATTCTTCAGCAAACGGAATTGTAGAAAAAATGTTGGAAGTTTTAAAAAATCCCTGTGAAAAATCTGATAGGGTTTACGGCGGACAACTGTAACGTAATGTTGGGGCAAATTAATGGTGTGCAAGCAAGGTTATAAAAACTAGTTCCAAATTAGTTTGTAAAGGGATGTATATGTCATATTTTAAATTTATGCTCCTCAGCTGCATATTTGTGCATTCCTAAAGATATAGAAAAATTTATGAAAGAAATTAGTTTCTATTTCTGCAATAGTTCGAGCCGAAAAGAGGAATTTACCACATTTCAAGAATATTGTGGTACAGATGTTCACACAATTTTAAGATATTCACAAACTAGATGGCTTTCTAGACATGCAGTTGTTGAAAGATTTCTGGAGCAATGGGAGCCGCTAACCTATTATTTCAATTTAAATAATTTTGAAAGCGGCCACAAAAGTGAACGCATTAAATTCATTGGGACTGAAATCTTAAAACCTGAAATAAAAATGTATTTTTTATTTTTGTCGTTTATTTTAAAAATAATTAACGACATTAATGTTAAAATGCAAACTGAGGAAGCAAAGATCCACAAATCACCCAGAATGGAATTTTTGTTCCTACAAGTGGCAAGAAATTTTATAAAAAGAGATGCTTTGGATATGTCAGTGGAAAACATAAATTTGAATGAAAACCATTTGCCTTTAAATGAAGTCTTTTGTGGAACTAAATTTGAGATATATGTAGAAACATGCAAGGTTAACAAAGATATATTTTATAAATTTAAAGAAACCGCAATCTCTTTTTATTTAATTAAAATTTTGCGAATAATTAAAAACTAAATTTTGTTTTGAAAATAAAACATTAAAAATGATAAATAGTTTTACTCCAGAAAATATTCTCGCTGGTACAACTAATAGTATTATACCATTACTGTTAACGTTATTTCCTAACGAAGAAAAAAACTATGAAAATATTAATTCCCAATTCCGTGCACTAGCGAATTTTCCAGAAATAAAACACTTTAAAACAGAAAATGTTTCAAATTTTTGGAAAAATGTTGCCAAAACTAAGAACGAAATGAATGAGCTAATGTTTCCTGATATTTCGCGTATTGCTTTTGGAGTATTATCAATACCACATTCGTCAGCAGCAGTTGAGCGCATATTTTCAACACAAAATGCTGTAAAAAGCAAGGAAAGAAATCGCTTAAATGTAGAAACTGTTTCAAGTTTGATCAAAGCTAAAGATCTATTAAAATCAAATGACAGTTGCTGTTTTAATTATAATATTTCAAACGATCTCATAAAAAAACTACTGGAAAGCTTTATTTTGAAATATGTGTATGTAAATACCTTTAGCATCATCTCAATCAGCTCGTTGCTGATTGAGATGATGCTGCGCATGTAGTTAGGTAGACGTGCCATCCACATAGATTTTAGGAAAGCGTCGTCAACTTGGTTGCCGGCCAAATTTTTAATTTCGCGTAGTAGCCCTTTTGAACCTAACCTAACATAAATCATAAGTGCCAAATCCGTGAGTGAGTTTTAAAACTTCTGAAGAAATGCTATCAGTTGTAACCACTTCTGGCTATGTTTTAGGAGCAAATCTATATTATCTATATCATAATTCACCAACAAGCTCATTTCTCGAAAGAACTAAGTACGAATAACACAATGGAAATTGCAGCAAAAATAATAAAGAGAATAAATGGAGGTCATAGGCATTGACACACCGAAGATTTAAACCTTTTCTCCCAGAATTGTACAGTGTACGATGGTGGTAAATGTTTGGAACAATTTTGTAATTTAAGGGAAAAAATTCTCAGTTAATTTTAGCGCTAAAAAATATATAGTTTTTAATATTGATTTTTATGCGTTCTCAATGAACTTAATTTACTTATTCAAAGGAAAAATATGAACATTGTGAACTAGCAACAACTGTTGTTGCTTTTTTTGTCTCTTACACATCCAATTACAGTTGGAAAAAAGCCAGTTAGTTATGGTATGACATAGTAAGAAAATAAAAAAGGGATAAGTAATTATAGCTCTAGTGAAATTTGTATAGGAACTTGCTAAACCCTTCAATAATAAATTTTAAACTTTTTTGTAAATTGGGGAAAAGAATCATCACGAATAAAATTAAAAAATTAGTGCTAAAGAGCAAATTCCCAAATATATAAAATAAACTAAAAACGTTGCGAGTGCTAGCGCAAAAATACCAGATGTTTTCAACACTGTTAATTATTTAGAAAAAGTTAAAAAAAAAAACAGCTGAAAAAATAACTTAAAAGTTTTGCCGGTGTATGTAATTTGAAAAAAAGAGCTCGCAAAGCTGTTTAACACAAACTCAGATATCAATGGATGTATGCGTGCTTGTGCGTAACTGAATTCCTTTCACACCGACTAATGGATTTGTTCGCTCGAAATTGGAGTAATATTTCTCCGCATCGAAACATATTTATTAAATGCAGGTATTTGAATAGAATCAAAACAATTCAAATATAATCGTGAAACTTGTTATTCATGGCAGTGTTGCCGTGCACCTATTATTATGATCATTTCAGGTTTTTGGTTTAAGCGAGCGATAATTTTCAATATATTTGATGGTCTTTTTTTCTTAAGTATGACCTGGACTCAGGGTATTACCCTACATATACAGTGCATTTCACTGGAACTAGAAAGAAGGAAATAGTATTGAGAAGACATAAGATGAGAAGATAGAGATTTTTTAGCTAATTTAACCTTTACTTACTCGGCTAATTTTTTCTACAGAAAACCGACGAAGGTCACACTGAAACATGTCGACAACAACTAACAGAACTGACTATCACATATACATTAATGTTGATTCATGACTGAGCGAGGAGCCAAATATGAAAATTCACATTATGATTTGAACATGCCTCATACCTATGCTGTATAATAAAAATGTTTTGCTTAATTACGCTGTTTTTGTTTTAAACATTTGTGTATAAGAAATTTTTCAAGGCATATCAATATTAAATTCGCGTTGGAATTCTCTTTTTATTTTAATATTTAATAAACGAAAAGTCTAAATATACTTTATTATTAATTTTCAACAGAGCTGTAATTGAATGATTCATTTTCGCTTTTAAATTGATCCTGAATTATAAAAATTTAATACATTAATTTTCGTAAATATTTGAATTGAATTAAATTTTGAATGAATTCTAAAACGAAATTAAAAAATTTGAATTCATTCATTTTACAAAGTAAAGAATTAAATTAATATATGAATGAATTCATTATGAACAAATCTTTTTGAATGGATTCAATTCGGTACAAAAATGAATTGAATTAAAATTTAACTTGACTCTTTAAAGGTTTAGAAGAGGAATTACATGTTTGATAATTACATTACTTGAAACTAAATTTTTTTTGAATTATGAAAAATGAGGTAAAAAACTATGTTTGGTTAAATTTGTGTTTAAGTTTTTCATCGAACAGATTTTTGGATCAAAAAAGAAAAGCGTTAGAGAATATTTATTCGATAACATGGAAATGCTTCTATTGTATTATTATAGCATTTTAAACCTTTTTTTATTTTCTCTAAAACATATTATGAGTATTTGATAATGTGATACATTTATTTTATATACCTTGCCAACTGGCCTCAAAAATGTCCCTATGGACGCTGAAGCAACACCCATTTTTTGTAATAATCTAATTTTTGAAACGAAATATTAATAATATTTTGGATCCCGCTCTCGTTAGTGGGCGTTATTATATGAAAAACGAATGTAAGCAAGTAAAAGTGGTTTATTCGGCTGTGCCGAATCTTAAATACCCTTCACAGATGTAATCCAAATGATGTTATCGGTTACTTTTATATTTAAGAAAACGTTTAAATTTTTCGACTAGGAAATTAAATGTTTGACTTTTTTTATTTCTAATATCTCTGAATATCTTTCAAAAATATTATATATGTTTAAGTTCTAATTGTCCAACCGTGGAATATATACTTTATATTATATTTTTTTTGTTTTTAATACCAATTTATTTCTTGCTGATATATAAAGTAGGTATAATTCATCATAAAAATCAAAAATAGCAAATTATATGGTTACTTTTATTGAATAAAAAAAATGTCGACATTCCAATCCTGAAATAGGATTTTTAATTTTGTTTTTGGTTTTAATACATATTTAACTCTTCCCGAAGTATAAAAAAGATTTCATTCACAAAAAACAGCTAAATTTGGAATTTATGTACATATATGGCTACTTTTATGTACTAAAAAATTTATATTTTCCAACCCTGGAACCGAATTTTTAATTTTTAAAACTTTTAATACCAATTTAATTCGTAGCGAATTATAAAATAGGTTTAATTCACTAAAAAACATATTTTGGAATTTATGTGGGTACTTTTATGTACCAAAAACTTTCGATTTTCCAACCCTGGAACCGAATTTTTAATTTTTTAATACTAATTTAATTTTTCCTGATTTATAAAATACATTTAATTCACCAAAAACACAAAATTTGGAATTTATGTGGGTACTTTTATGTACCAAAAATATTTCGATTTTCCAACTCTGGAAGCGAATTTTTATTTTTTTCCAATGCAATTCTTAGTGAAGTTTAACATAGTTTTACTTGACAAAAAAATTAAAATTTTTAAACTTTTTGGTCACTTCCAAGTACCATAATATATTTAATTTGTCCAACCCTGGAGAAATTTTGATTTTTTAAGATTTTAATACCAATTCTGTTCTTCCTGAATTATAAAATATTTTTAATTAGCAAAAACAACAACGTCAAATTGCCTATTTGGTTACTTTTATGTATAAAAAAATTTTTCATAAATTTTTGTCTGGAAGGGAAATTTTAATTTTTGTTTGTTTTTTTTTTTATCAGTGCAATGCTTCATGTTTTAAAATAGTTTTATTTAAGAAAAATTTCAACGTTTTAGCAATTCTGGTCACATTCATGTTCTCTAAAATATTTCACTTAAAATATTTCACAGCCATGGATTCGAAATTTTATTCTTTATTTTTGAATTTTTGATACCAATTTTGTTCTTCCTAAATTATAAAATAGTTTTAGTTAGCAAAAAAAAAACAACATCAGTTGCCTTTTTAGTTACTTTTATGTACAAAAAAATTTCAATTTCCTGAATGTGCAAAAAAACTTTTACATTCCCATTCCTGGAAAAAAATTTTTATCTTTTTAGTTTTTAATAGACCATTGAGGATTCCCAAAGCATGAAATAGGTTTAATTTACAAACAACCAAAAAAATAATTGGTTTTTGTTATTAATTTTGCGTCGAGAAATACAACTCTGGAACCGTATTTCGGATTTTTCTGAATTTCAATACCACTCTATTTAGGTTCATTTCCAATCCAACGGTCCAAGAACTAAGTCTGTAGCTCTTCTGGGAGCTTGGGAAAACGGACAGACAGACATTTCTCAATCGTCATCGCTATTCATAAATCGAAGAAATTACACACGGAATGACAAACCTAAATATACCCTTTCACTTTTTGTGAAGGGTATAAAAATGACCCTATAAAATAAAATTACACTGAATTACCCAAAAAATATCTTTTTAGTATTTTTTTTTTTTAGGAGTAGGACCAGCACTCAGGGGATGACCCCTACATATGCAATGCATTGCGCCGGAACTGAAAACGAGGGGAAAGTATTAAGGGGACAAATGAGGAAAGATGAGAAGATAGACAGTTTTTTTGTAGCTATTTCAACCTTTTACTTCGCCGGCTAATTTTTGCTACAGGGCCGACGAAGGTGGATGCTGTTACTCTGCTTTTAGTACATGACAGTGTCAGTCGCTGCCAATTATGTTCAGTGACCAGTGACTACCATTGAAACAGGCTGGCAACAACTAACACAACCACGCACTAATGCTGATCAGAAGAATTCAACACAATATTTCATGACTCAGCGCGGGATCGAACTCACGACCCTCTGCTTCATAGTCTCGTGTTCTACCACTTCAGCCAACAGCATTTTATGGCAAAGGTGAGATGTGTGACCCACGGCCATAGCAACCCCGGCAAGGTACTGTTTTAATACCCTCCAAAATGAATTGGACCACATTAAGTATATATTCTTGATCAGTGGTGAAGTCTCTAGCAATGCCCATAGGTTCGTTTGTGGAAAACACGGAATGGTCTATTTTTTACCCCGTCTCATTTAGTGGGCGTTGAAGTTACATATTATTTGAAAAAATAGGGTAGATATCTACTAGATATTTAATAAATTGTATTAATTTAGCCTACATTCCTTAAAATTTTTATTTATAAGCTTTTACGGTGAAGGTAATATGATCTCTGATTCTCCCCTGCTCCACAAACTCCACCCTTTGCCACGACCGTATTAAAATAAATTTTTTTCTTGTTTACTTAAGCCAAATACCATGAAAATGTAAATTTTACTAGGAATAATATTAGAGTTTTTATTTACTAAATATTTGGAGGGTATTTAAGAACCGAATATAACGTTCTTACTTTTTATTTCATTAGCGCGAAAATGTGTTTCTTTTCAAAATCTCTTACGGAAGTTTTTATTTATTTCAGCGTATTTATTATATAATGAAATCGTGGAAATTGTTTTCAAAAGTATACATTTGGGAAGCCTAGATTTTATTAATTAATGTTGCCTTAATTATGAATCTTACGAACTTAACAAAATGTGCTAAGTGTGAAATGTGCTGGATGTTCCAACTTATCTTAAACCGGTGAAATTGAGAATCTTCGACTCCCTATTAGAATAGGTTTTCAGAAATCTTTCACATAAAACGTGAGAAAGCTAAGCTCGTTCCAAAATACCTGAATTTTCATTTATTATTTGTAATTTTTTGACAAAAGCAACACTGATTTTCTTTTGTTACTATGATTGCAGAGATAAATACATATCCTACTTTATGATTTCAATTTCACTCCATCATACTAGACAAGTTTGTAATTGGCAAATGAATTTTTGCCATTTTATGTCACAGATTTTCATATATACATATATATATATATATATATATTTATCTAAGTATGTATCTGTATATATATATATATATATATATATATATATATATATATATATATATATATATAAATATTGGTTTCTTTTTAAATACATCACTAGATACACATATGTATATATATATATATATATATATATATATATATATGTATATATATATATATATATATATATATATATATATATTTATAAATTTTACTTTAAAAATATGTATGTGTGTATATGAAAATAATAAAATAAATAAATTGCAGTTCCAAAAGCTTTAAAATATGTTATCGTAATGAATTCAGTCATGTTTTATAAATACAGCTTATGCAAGTTATGGTTGATATGTACTCCTGACCAAAATATTTTAATTTCAAACGCTTAAATAGTAGTATTGCTTCCTTTTGCAGTTCAAAATATGCAAAATACAGATCGTAATATTTTTTGAGAGAGCAGAAATTATAATTGGAAGAATGTACATATATCCAGAAGAGTGGTCTCATTCTCCCCAGAGAAAAAAGTTGTTCACGATCCTTTATTGTGGGAATAATGTTGGAAAAGAAAGTTGGTAAAAGTTGTTGAGTAGAGTTGAGTTCAGTTTATCTTCGAATGATAGCGAAAGATTGTTTGCCCTAAGTTGATGTACCCTATATTAAAATGAAGATAATATTAAGAATTGCGGTCTTAAATCTAGATTGAAATTTTAAAATAAGAATAAAAATCCTAGTTTAAGAATAAAATTCTTGATTTAAGATTACATCAAAAATAATTTTTTTTACATCTAAAAATACTTGAAACAAGCATAATCTAATCTGAAACGATTTTAAATAAAAAAAACATATTCTGTCTGCGGTAATTTCTTTAGTTGTGCTTTTCTTTCTGCGTGTTAAGGTGAAAATTAATAAAAGTTAAAAAAAACAACCTGTTCCAATGGAAAATACTCAAATTTTAAACATTGATGAAAGTTCCGCAAATAATTGGATGGCTACTGAAGCAGTTATTCCGGCGGAAGAAAACAGTTTAAGTACTCCTTGAGAAGAAACCGTTGAAAGTGAATTCTATGCACAACAGTATATGAATTTTCTTTATTTTATTTATATATTTGATTAAACTACAGTAAATTGAAAAAAAATTAAAATTCTTTTATTTTGTTTGCTGGGTTTATGGGGTAAAATACTTTCTAATTTAGAATTTCGAAAAGCATGAAATTAAAAGGGAACGTTCTTGAAATAAGAATAAACATTCTTAAACTAACCCTGAGTCAGCCTTGAAATAAGCCAACATTAATCTTACTTTAAAAATGTATGATTCTTAAAACAAGATTTTTATTCTTAAATTAAGAACGAAGCAGCTTAAAAACCAACCTAAAAATAAGATTTTCGGCTTGATTTTAGAATCTCAAGCTTAATAGACTTTTATGACGTTTCCGACATGATTTAAGTTTATATATATATATATATATATATATATATATATATATATATACAGTCGACTCTTGACAATTTGAAACTGAAGGGACCAGAGAAAAAGTTCAAATAATCGAGTTTTCATTTTAACGAGACTTCAAAATATCGAAAGAGAGACAGAAAAAATTCAAATTAACAAGAGTTTTAATAAAAAAGCAAAACCATTTACACGCACTAAATTCCAAGAACTTTACCACTGTAATGAAAACAAGGATACATCAACTTAAGGCAATTAAAGCATTTTTTCTCAATAATAAGACAGGTCTCTAATTTCCAATATGTTTTGTTAATTGCAAAATTGTTTAAGGCATATAAATTTCCTCGCTTTTCACTGTACTAAAATGTTGATAATCAAAGCAAATATGTATGTATCCTAAAAAAATGATTGCGAATTTTCATACGAATATTTTAATAAATGTGGGTATAAAACGAAACCCAATATTATAAATTCGGTCAAGCATAACTTATAAATCACGAATAAAATACTTTAACAGATCCGTATACTAATCAATGATTTTATTTAACAACATTAAAGATTTATTTAGACTGGAGAATTAATGTTATGTATCTTCTGATGAACATGTTGGAAGGAGATTATCTACTAAAAGTTTCAAAATAATTTTCTCCAGATTTTTTGGCTTGGTAAGGCGATTCTTTAAAAATTAATTATATCTAATATGTTTCCTAATTTTGGCATTTTTTGTTAAAGGAGTCATTTTACTAAATGTTTTGAAATTTTAATGATGGTCCCTTTTCAAAGTACCTAACTTACTTCATTTTTTTATTTTCTTCATTTCAAACAAAACACACACACTGATACTTCAATTTGTGTACGTGTCTTCCACGTTCAGAAGTAGAAACTGAAAACAAATATCAAGTCCTACACAAAATTAATTCCCATATAGGGCATAAATATTGTAGTTGCGATTTTTAAGCCGAAAATCAATTGTACAGAAAGCAATAAAGACAGTTAGACAAGGAGACGACCAAAGTAAAATGGCTGTCCGACTAAAACGTTTCCAATCACATTTGTGTAAAGTAAGTTAAGCAATCTTTTATGTATGTATGTGGAAACTAAGTGTTTTTAACGTTTGAAAATGTTATGTTTATTTATAAACGCCAGCGTTTGGGAACTAAAATCTTTTACAGTATAAACATATTTTGGAGTTTCTCTATATACGAGTATCCGCATATTTAGTAGTCTCATGTAAAAAATATTGGAGAAAACTGAAGAGAATTTATGTATATGTAAAAAGTTTTTAAACAATAATAAATTTTCCTCTGGAAAATTATAGTTTACTTTTTATTCGATCTAATTTTTTTAGAAATATTTGTGCTTTTCGCCCATACAACAAACGACTGTTGACAAAATCGGCATGTGCAATATATAAAACGTACAACTCTCAATAGCACAAAATTGACAACCGTGTCTCTTACAATAAGTAATCCACAAATCAAACTTGGCTGATCTTATCTTTTATTTTTATGTGTATATTTTAACAATATCGGCTGATCTTATCTTTTATTTTTATGTGTATATTTTAACAATATCGGCTGATCTTATCTTTTATTTTTATGTGTATATTTTAACAATATCTAGTATAAATATATACTATGTGATTTGAAATACTGACTTTCGCCACTCCCTTTTTTATACCCTTCAAAAAACATGCATTTTTTGAAAAAAAAAAAATTTACATGGCATAACACGATGAGGAATAGTAGAAAAATGATAACTGCGTTTTTAGTTTTTCGATTTATTTCAAAAACTTCACGCAGAATTTAAATTGAAAATTCGTATGCAAATTTCATACATATGCCAAGAAAAAACACCATATGAGATTATGTTTTTTTCTTTGTGTCTGTTTTGTTTTGCTCTTCTTCTGTTATTCATCGTATTTTTGCATATGACAAAAGTACATAACGGTAAATTTGAGTAAATGCTTTGAATGATTGAAACTTCGTGTAAGCGTCGCGCCAGTTGCTTTTATTTAGCTGTCAATCTCTCATTCAATGCGTGGCGGCTTGAGTGAAAGTGTCTTTTTTAATTAACAATGTCTTTTAAAAAAAGTGGTGCTGAAGTTTTAAAAAATTCAAAAAAATGGGAAAACAATTTAATAACATTTGAAAAATCTAAGAATAAGAGAAGAGAAATCAATAACATTGAAAAACCCTTGAGTGAATTGTGTAAGATTCCAAAACAGACCGTGATTATAGGAAGGTATAATGAATTAGCTAAAACGGAGAAATTTAAAAAGAAAAGATGCCAGATTATTACAAACGTGGTCGAAACTAAACTTTCCGAGCATAACACGTATAGCTGCAGAACGGAAGATAACAAAAGTTTTAAATGATTATTCAACATTTTTAAAATTCCCGGATGGCAGAAATGTTACAATGACGTTCAACAAGTTATGTGATATAACTGATTTAAATGGTGTCTGGCTAGGAACTGAGGACAAAAAGTTGTATGAACTCCAAACAACTACAAATGGAGAAGTTGGGTACACGACAGCTAAAGCAGTTAATGTGCATCCCTCCAAAGCTGCCCTTTCAAGGAAAAATGTTCAAAGCACCTCGTGTTTAAATAAAGTGGCGCTCAACACGTCAACATCATCAGCTGAAACTGTCCAGCAATCACATTCTCCACCTGTTGGTGAATATAAGCTCCTCTTCCAAGAAAAAGAAATGCGAAGTGTTCAACAAAAGCAGCAGTGACAACGGTAACAACAGCCCATGTAAGCACCAAAAATGCCGCTAAAATATGCAAAGAATTATTTAACCTTTGGAATTCCATAAAAATGATTGTTAGTGATACAACAAACGTTAATACAGGGGTTAAAAATGGAGTTGTTCGTTTACTGCAGAATTGTTTTAAAGAAAAACATTTGTCCCCACCGCAGTATATTGGATGCCAACATCATGTATTAGATTTAATTTTGAAGCATGTGATGAATGAGTTACTAAGTGGAAAGTCGACATCGCCAAACATCAGTTATGACATATTTACCGAATTGATTATGAACTACGAAAACCTAAAACAAAACTACAAACAAAACGAAGAAAAGTTGACCTTAAGATCTATTAAATGGCGTGATGACATGCAATTTTTATATGAACTAGGGCAATATTTTAAATATTATGAAGTAAGCAACAAGTTCCCATACATAAAATTTAGAGTTTTACCAGCGCTCAGCAACGCTCGATGGAATTCTAGAGCTATTCTAGCGATTTTAACGTTCATACTACTACCGGAACACAGAATACAACTTTTGCCAATTTGCCAATTCATATGCAGCGCATGGTATGATGTTTGGTTCTCGGATCACCGTTTTCATAACAATGATTTTGAAATATTGAAAAAATCCGTCAAGCAATTCAAAACTGCGCATAAGTGTTTTCTAAAACACTGGGTAAAGGAAGATTCTGCCATTCTGAATTTAAAAAGATCTAATATTTGCGCTGAAAGAGCCATCAAAATTATTCAGGACATTTACCCTTTTTGTAAATCTGAATATAGCTTAAATCTTAAGTTTATCTCAAATAATATAAAAATTAATTAAATAATGAACTAAAACGTATATTTACTATAAAAATGTATTTGTCTTGTACTTAAATTAGTTTTATTGCTTCTAAATCAAAATTTGTCTTCTTCTTCTTCGCATATAACATATGAATTTTTTCAATTTAAATTCTGCGTGAAGTTTTTGAAATAAATCGAAAAACTAAAAACGCAGTTATCATTTTTTACTATTCCTCATCGTGTTATGCCATGTAAAGTAGGTGTTACAAAAATAGACTACCCCTAGTGTAGATATATAGGTTTGTATATACATATGTAAATACTGTGTTTATAAACTTATAAATAACGATGAGGAAAACGATGTCCATCTGTACGGTTTTCCCAAGAAGAGCTAGAGTTTTCCTTCTTGGACTGATGGATTGGAAATGAACTTAAATAGAATGGTATTGAAAAATCCAATATACATTTCCATAGCTGGGATGCAAAATTAACTATCAAAAACTAATAATTTTTATGCATTTTTGTTATTTAAACCTATTTGATATTTTGGAAAGAATCAAATGAAAATTTCGATTCCAGGGGTGGACTATTGAATTTTGTTATTTCATTTATTTATTTATATATTTTTTGTAAGTAAAAGTAGGGTTTTTTCCTTATTAAAGCTATTTTATAAGTTAGGAAGAATAAAACTGATATTAAAAATTAAGAAACAAACAAAATTTCGAAAAAATAATTTTTTGTATATCAAAGTGACCAAAAAGATTACTAACTTTGATTTTTTATGTAAAACTATTTTATATTTTACTAAGAATTAAATTGCTATTAAAAATAGAAATAAAAATTTTGTATATAAAAATTATCAAGACAGTCACTACTTTTGTTTGTTTTTGGTGAATTAAACCTTTTTTATGCTTCAGGAAAAAATACATTCGTGTAACAAACAAAAAATTCGGTTCCAGAGTTTTTGAAAGGTAAAAGTAGCCATATTTGTTGATGGTTAAGCAATGTCTATATGCATTTCATTGGTGCTTTACCAAATCATCAGTATACTTTCACCATAGTTTTGAAAAAATACTTTTCTTGTTATCAAATTGATTTCTAATTGTATAAAGGCGTAGAAAAATCAAATAGAATCATATCGAATATAATTTATTTGTTGGGTTGGTTTTGTATGAGTTTCAAAGCCTACTATGATTATTCTGCTGTGATTTTTAAAAATAATTTGTAATTTACAAATTATGAATTCTCAGATGCTTTTCAGAAGTATGTGCATAAGATAAGAGGTTTTTAACTTTTCAAAACTATGGTTAAAGTCTACTGATGATTTGGTAAAGCACCAATGAAATGCAGAGAGACATTGCTTAACCATCAACAAATAAATTTCGTTTTTTTTTTCGAGTTAATCCTACTTGACACTTCAGATATAATTATATTCGATTTAAAAATTCGATTCCAGGGTTGGAAAATAGAAATTTGTTGGAACAAAAACAAGTAACCATATAAGTTCTTAATTTTGATTTTTATAGTCGATAATACCTACTTTAAAGTTCAAAACGAATTAAGTTAGTAAAAAAATGCAAAATTCGGTTCCAGGGTTGGAAAATCGAATTTTTTTGGTACATAAAATTACCCATATAACTCTAGTTTTAGAATTTTTTAGTGAACTACACCTACTTTATACGGGTGTCTGGTGGCTCTGGAAAAAGCGAAAGAGATATATAGAACATAGGGAATATTAATCGCCAGGGTTGGGGAATTTTGTACTAACCAAAAAGCTTAAAATTATAACTTCTCATATTCAATTTTCGTCAACAAACATTGGATAAATAGTTGATATTCCTACTAACTAGCACCACATGCAAAAGTGGGAAAATTTAACAAAGAACGCTGATGAGATGGCATAAAAAAATAAATAGAATTTGAACAAATTCATATGTTAAATAAAAATAACATGAATAATTTGCAGCTTCGCAGATTTGAAAGTGACTTTGAGTTAAGCAAAAATTTTTTTGAAACGATGTTGGAGCGTTTTCGCATTATAAATCCCATTTTTTGGACCATATATAACCTTGTATAAAAGTTTTTCTTATATTTTGAAGTGCGCTAGAAAACAGTATAGGTATATAAATGTGTTTATGAAGTTAAAGCCATAATATGCTGAAAAGCCAGTGTTGTCTATTGGCGGGTAATTATTCGAAATGAGTATAAAAAAGCGTGTAATTGCTTTCAAATGCACATAAACGTTTTCAAAATTTCAGCATCATATATTTCTTTAATTCATGAAATCCTTAACAATTTATATTATATGCACATCCATATAAAAATCATAAGAACATGAATGTTTTAAATTTAAGAAAGCCTATAAAAATCTTGAATATATAAAATAATTAATTTTACAACTTTTTAAGAAAGCAGTTACATACACACATTAAGAGATATAACAGTAAAAATAAAACAACTTTTTATATTAAATATTTGTATTAAATTAGAGCAATTTGAAATTTTTATTTTGGAATTTTAAATTAATACCTGCTTTTTACAGTTCAAATGCTAGATTTTAAACCCTTGTCGAAAACATAAATTTAACCAAGAATTTTTTATACATATATACATACATATGTATATTCTTAGTCACATGCAACGCATATACAGATCTTCATATGCATACATAATAACTTTATTAGGGAGGAAATCAAATATTTTTATTGGTGTAGAGTTTACACGACAGAACTTTACGATAAATCAGAAAAGTCTAAAGCATATATTTTCTGCAAATGTCATACATTCAATGTTTTCTTCTTTATTTTATCCTTATTTAACATCAAATTACATTGGAGCATATGCTTTTAGATGATAATCGAAATAATTTTAGAAGGCATATTGCAGTTTTAACAGACTAGGCTCTCTTCATTTGATCAGATACGTTATGGCCACTAAATGGGGATAGTGCCATTCATAATCACAGAACTTAGATTGGAAAAGTTTTTGATTAGCATGACATTTACCAACCCTGACGATCGTTATTCTAAATATACCATTTTCTCTTTTCAAATTGTTTTTGTTGCTTATGTCCAAGTTTATTGAATGTTCCTTGCTATTTTAATGATTTCCATATTGTAAATACTCTACTCTTAATAAAATAACTTAAATTTTATAAAAATTCTCAAAAAAAAATAATTTGCAGATTTGAAGTTGAGTCTGAGTAAACAATTTCTATCTTAAGAATAAATTAATAAGTTCAAATGAAAATTTAAATTAATAATTCCTATCTAAGCGAATACAATAAACTGCTTTAGCAATATTACAGTTAATGTATTTGGACTCAGGGAATGGATGCTAATAATACAATGCATTGTCCCTGAACTATGTGATTAGGGCATAATGTGGACAGCGGAGAAGGAGTTAGAATATCTGTTTTAGCCATTTACTGCTTACAACGCCAGCGAGTATTTGCTGCTGTTCTCTTGAACATTCCTGCAAATCAAATAAACTACTTTGAGAACACAAAAAATTTTATTAAAAAAACATTACTTACATTTGCATAATAATTTTGCATATATTGAATAACAAAACTTAAAATAATTTAAAATTAATGACAATATATATTAATGACTGAATTAATTTTGCAAAGCATTAACAACAAGTTGGCTTTTTACCACATGTCATTTGCATTTAAAATAATTAAACTTAAAAAATGTTGGCCAATTAAATTAATTAGCAATTCCAATTGTCGGTTTAATCAAATCTAAACTACTTTGAACTGAACTGGAATACTGTCACGCTACTAGTACTTTGTATTAAAGAAAAACAACATATAAAAGTTTAGTGTCTGTAATAGATGTTACTAGAGCAGTGATGTCAGCCTCATACACAATTGTGGAAGCAAAACTCACATGTACGCTTACGCTCTTTTATTTTGAGAGCGTAAAATATAATTGTTTACTGAAAAACACTCTCATTCAGCGGGAAGTATCGCAAGTCCTGTTTTGAGGCCTCTAAACAGAATTAATATATTTATATAAATATATATATACAATACATATAAGAGGTTTGAAATAAGTTGGATCCACCATATGTAGGTACATCTTTTCGAAAATTTCTTAAAGTAGCTTTTAAATTAATTCATAAGTAAGACTTTTTGTAAAAATTGTTTCTCTTGTATATAAACTAACCAAATGTTCAGCTTAAAAATGGAGAAACATTTTAAAATTAAATATCTGAGCACTTGGCAATTTTCGAAACCCTTTTTTACAACTTATAAAATTAGAAGATATTATTGGTAAATAAAAGGATACTCTTAGAAAAGGCCACTAGTTAGGCCTCGCAACAGCACATTTCTCCCGCTGGGAATGTAAGAGATAAGAGTGATCTAACCAACACAATCACATTTGACATCACTGTACTAGAGTGAAGACTACAGCGCTCTTAACAGTTAATATAAATCTGTTTTATTCTCAATTATATGACATTTTTATTATATGTTATAATATATTAAATAATATGGTGATATAGCACCAATATTATTAACTCTTTCGTACACATACATAAATTGGAAAACCATTATTGATTTCATTGTTATTTCAAGTTTTAATTTTATAGTTTTTAACAAATTTGCACTTAATAACATTTTATGGCCATGACAATGTGTGGTACATTTTAATGATGTTTTATGTTTATTGCAAAATATAAAATGCTGTGGTCAAATCAGATGTATACAATTTTAAGCTTAGAGTATAATAATGAAAAGGTGGGAGAATAATCAGGGGTTGTAGTACATAACAAAATTTAATTATTATAAAATTTTAATGTTGGTAAAATAATTTTCTACTCATTAATAGAGGATATAAAAGAATTCATTATAGTCCGTATTATGAATATTTTTTAAGTAAAAAGATTTTCTATGAAACCCTAAAGTAGTCTAAAATATACGTGAAAAACTATGTAAAATGATAATAACTTTGAACGTATGTGTTTACGTATAAAGTTAATATAATGTTACATAGCATTTTACGTGAAAATCTTTTAGACTGCTACTGTGGTTTAGGGTAGAATATTAAAATGAAGTTTAATAGTTTTATTTTTGCAGGAAATAAACAAAACAAAGTAATATAATAATAATAACTGTTTTTTGTGAATAAGCTACCGATTCATTGTGTATAACGTACGTATTTTTCTTAATGCTTATGTAGAGGAATATCAGAGAATATCTCAGCTTCGTCATAAAAACTTTAAAATTTAATTTTTAAGGAATGTACGCTTAAATTATACAATTTAGTAAGTATTTACACTATTTTTCCATGCAGTAAGCTACTTCAACACCCACTAAACTAGGCGGGGTCGAAAATTTGATATTTCTCATTTTCTGCCAATATATATCAAATGCTTAAAAACTTTAAAAATTATGTTGTTTTTTAGAGGTTGGTTTAGTATTTCTTAAAGGAACATTTTTACCTCTGGCCCGATTCAGCCCATTTACCAACTTGACCTTTGCTATCTTTCAGGATAAATTTATACACAGTATATACCATTCAATTCTTTTTTGAAGTATTTAAAAAGACATGTTAAATAATTTCGTTAGGAAACCCCATCAAAATTTTCTTCACCTATTTCATTTGCTATTTGGTTTGTTATTAAATTTGTACTGCCCACGTGTAACATAACTCTTATCTGGATATGGAGTTAACAAGAATTTTTGGAAATGGATATGCTAAATGGGCCAGAATTACGGCATTGGGAGCGAGTTGTGCTTGTCCATTTAAAATGTTCTTATATATTGAATTATTTTCCTACACTTTGGCATCATGACAACTACCTGCAATAACTTGTTGCATCAACTTTAGATTTTAGTATTCTCATATGTGTACTTTCGGCATATTCAATTCCATATGGAAAGGCGTTCTCTTTGGCGTTTTGGAAATTCTCCATAACAATTTGTTGGTGTGTCATTGATGGCCATGATACATTATTTTTTAAATTACATAGTTTTGTGAAATATTTTATGTGCAAGTACCCTTTCCCACATTCAAACGATTACTGATTAGGCGAAATGTTACAGCATTGTTGCTAAGCTTTCATATCATTATATATAAGCGTCACTCCAAATCATACGCTAATCGGACTCTTTTAAAAGGGACTCAGAAAGGTTTAAGATCTAACAGGTAAGCCTGAAAACAAAAATGTTGAAATTTGTTATGTTTCAGGTAAGTGTATTTCAATTCGAAATATGCTATTTATATATCATACGCGTTAAAATCTAATGATTTTTTTTTTGTCTGCGCTCAAGTTAAGCATCTGTATCTGCTGTTTTGTGTCAGCTGCTCAAAGTAATCATACATCGGTATCAGATGCAGTGCAGTGATGAGTATCCGAACAGGCACAATATACTCTCAAGAATATGCGAACACCTAAAAACTATTACCTATCCCACTGTGTGTCTCGATATCCTTTTGTCGAGTAAATACATTTAAAGTTAGGATACACAAGCACAACAATTACAATGTTTTAAAACTAAAAACAGAACGCTTCGTAAAGTTTATTATGTGCGTTAAAAAAGTGCAATAGATGGTTTGGGTATATATGATCTCTATAATTCAACGTTTAAAAACGATTTCATGTAAATGTTTACCGCTGCTATGATCAAATGATTCATACGCTCTGTCCTATTTTGGAACACTTTTTCCAACTTTGTATCTGACAAATAAATTCGTCAATACTTTCTTCCAATGCGTCAACTGCCTTAACGTAGCCTTACAAAAAGTAGTCTAAAGGCGTTAAATCGCTCCATCTATGCTGTCATTTGACGGGCCCCAAAAGTGACATAAACTGTCCATCGAACTCGCCTTTCAATTGGGTCATCCATCCACACCAAACAGTGCATTTTTCGGGATGCATTGGCAGTTCTTGTAATGCCTCTAGTTGCTCCTTATACAAAATACGAAAATTTTAGATGTTCACGTTTCATTTTACCAGAAATGAGCACGATGGCTTTCTTAATCAAGAATGCAGTTTGATAATAAAATTCAATAATCTGCAAGTGTTGTTCAGTTGTAAGTCAATTCATTGTTAAATTATAGACCAAACTAAACATGTTTAACAGTAACAGTAGAAGTAAAACAGCTGTTGCCAAAAAGAAAGTTGTTAAAAAATCACCTGCTGCCTAGGAATACAACATATATTTATGTCAGTTTCAAAATATTAATGCATATGTGAAACTTGCTAATAACATTAAAAAAGAAAATGTAGGTTTAACACTTTTTTTAAGTCTGCGCTGAGTGTAAATTACTCCCCACTACCACAATTATAGCTACATTTATTTTTAGTGCACATTTTGCTGGAGTGCTTTATACACACCGCGAGTAACCAAAACACGTCAGCAAATTATAATACAAATTTTAATGCTTTTGCAAAAATTAATGGGTTTTTATTCTATTTAGTAAAATGTTTTAGTTTTTTATAGTTACATTGATGACATGAGCAGAAAATTTGCTATTGGTAGAACTTCATTTGATTTTCATGATACGATAAAGATGATTCCATTAATGAGCTCCACCCTGGCCTTAAAAATCAAGTCCTCTTTTGTTCTACAATATGACAGAAGCAACTATAAGTATTGCTGATCAGATGTGGGGTGCTTACAATGTATCCAGCATATGCTTCCGGTGGATTGTTTCTAGCACAAAACCATCAAGTATGGAGATCACAAAATCAAATTGTACCAATATCGTTAAAGAGGATGCTCGATGCACCCAGCTCAAGTAAACCACACAAAAAGATGAGAGGTTGTTAAAATGTTAAGCGATTTTTGCAAAATATGTATGTGCAAAAGCAACATACTATAATAAGTTTGTATTTGTTATGTTTTGATCGACTACTTACTAAGTTTCCCTTAAAACATATTAAGCTTTTGCATTAAATAATACATTTTTAATAATAAAAATTTTGTTATTTTTTTTCTATCATTCCATGTGCAACGCAGCGAATTATCCCTCTACGATCCCATAAAGTATATATATTCTTGATCAGTGATGAAATGTAAAACGATCTAGCCATGTCCGTCCGTCTGTGGAAGTCACGATTCAGGCCCAACGAAGAGAGCCTGACCCTTGAAATTTGTAATATATATTTTTTTAGCTATAGCACAGGTAAAGTTCGTAAATGGGTTCAATCGGGCCAGAGGGAAAAGTTCCCATAAGAAAAACTAAGACAACCTCTAAAAACCCAAATAATTTTTAACTTATTTTTGCAGTTTTTTTAAATGATATATCTTTACGTCAAAGAAGGTCCAAAGCGTTGAACTTGGAGGCATAAAACCATAAAAATCAATTTTATGGGTCAAAATATATTTTAAAATATGCATGCTTATGCACAAGCTGTCAAAAACAAATTGAGAATTAGGTAAATATAATTAAACCGCATCACACAGAGCATTATTTTAATAAATTAACTGAGATAATATTTTAAATAAATTACATTAAATGTATTCGTTAAAATTTTTAACTTTAGTAGCTCTCAGATAGCTTGTGTTTAGCAACAACTTACGCATATGGTAGAAACATAATTGTAATTTTTTTGTCATACGATATATTTTTGTAGTCAAATTTCAATAAAAGTGCCAAAAATAATTAAATATGTAATCAAATGATTACGTTCAAATTATTTTGCTATGTACATTTCCTTAGCAGGAACTTTGGTAAAAAGCATGATACGAGTAGTTTTAATAAGGAACTTACAAAATGTTTGCCTAGAAGTTGAAAGCCAATTATAATATTGCAAAAGATTTAACTAAAACTATAAAGATTATATTAAATCATTAAATAGATATTTCCAATAACAGTTATTATAATGAATATTTTTAGTATGTACACTCTTCAAAAAGAATAAACCTGAGAAAAATAACAGGGTTAGAATGGCATAATTGCATCTGTTAAATATACATACATATATTCTTGGGGTAAACCAGGAAATGACTATGTTTACGATTTCTTCAAAATGTATGAAAAATGAACAGTGATTGTAGGTTAAGTTTGATTAAAACTGAATTAAATATAATTATAATTCTTAAAAAGAAATAAACTGGATAATAAAGGATCTTACTTACTTAATTTCTTTCTAATTAATATATATATGTCATATTTAAAAACTTCTCATTTAAAAAGTTATTTTTTAAGTTTATAGTAAAGTTCACTCGTACTCGATTGCCAAACTTACTTACCCCCAGTTTTTGACTTCGTATTTAAGTACAAAATTAGTTAATTTTTCCATAAACTTAAGTTGTGTTTAAATACACTTTCAGTTTTTCAGTCTAAAATTAATTTTGGTATTTAATTGTGATAAAAGTATGGTAGCACAAATAAATAGTAAGAAAAATACTGAAAATGATCCAATACAAGAACCTTTTTACCGAAGTTTTGTTCCAATGAACAGCTGCTGTACCAATTTTCAGGATGTTGAATGTAAACAAACAATGAAAAACACATGGTTGTATGAAAAACTTAAATTGAATTTAAATGTACAATGTGGGCCATTTAAATCTTATTTAAATTCGAAGTGAAAAGCAAAATTTTGTATTTAAATACACTTTAAGTTTAAATAGTACTTAATTTTGAAGTTAAAAACTGGGCATTAAGAGATTCTAATTTTCAAAAAGATAAACAGTAGATAGTTACTAAGTAGTAATATGAAGCTTATTGTTAATATTTTTGCTGTACATTTTCTCATCAGGAGTAGCTTTCCTTGCCCCTTAATTGCTCTTATATTACTATATGTATACATATGCTGTATAATATATATTTTGTTTTCTGTATTCCATTAAAGTCTTTAAAAAATTGTTTGAGTTTACAAAGTAACATGTATAATATACATTGTAATAATAATTAAATAAACATTAAACGACATAATTGCAAAAGTTTCTTCTACTTCTGATTTCTTAATAGCAAGGGTGTTACACGAAATGTTGTATACATACTTATGAGTATTTTGAACATTGAAAGTTATTATTAAGCATATGCACACTGAAAAATCGTAGAGTAAGACCAGCCCATAATTCATTTTTAACAAGGTTCGAATTACACCATAATCTTTTTTTTATCGAAAATCTATAAAGTCGAACTTAATAACACGGTGACACAAAAAAATTGGAGTAAAAGTTTCTGGGATGTTACACAATTTTTCTGTCGAGAACCTGTCTGTTTTTTGGAATTTTCAAAACACCCCCAAAATCTTGAGTTACGGGAAAAAACCGGGTTTTCAAAGCCGTATCCAGTAATTACCCTGCAACTTAGACCAATTCCAACCAATTTCAAATTCTTTGGCAGATGTTGAAAGAAGAAGCTTAAAGCTCTCCAGCGGTATATAGTTTCTTAAAATATACTTTAGATACATGTGTGTATTTTTACAACAAATGTATTTTTCCGGTTTTTCCTCATTTTTCTATTTTCGGGACGTTGTTACACAATCTCTTTGTATAGGAGCTGTACTATTTATGAGTCTTTTTCAAATATATAATTGATAGCCAATAAAACGAGCGTTCATGTTAAAAAATCTATTAGAAATTGACTGATTTATTCAACTTAAAAGAAAAACAAATTTTTACCAATAAATATTTTTTAACGATTCCCATCAAAAATGTTGCTTGAGCTTTAAAGTCATGCTTCAAAAAACAAAAGAGAATTGAAAAAATGCATGATTCAAAAATCATGGTGTAAAACTCCCTTTACAAATTACTGTTATTTTAAATACGAGGGTGGTCTGAAAAATTTCCAGCTTAAAAACGAAATAAGATATACAATTTCGTTTTTTATATAATCTCCTTGCGTAAACGTATTCTCTATTTAAGAAATCGAATAACTGTCCAAAATATGTAGGTGAGTAACTGTTAAAAGATGCACAACTACAATCACTCACTAGATTTATTAACGAGCGCCTATATGTTCACGTTGAGAAGCTTTGCAAGGTATGGCCATCTCGTCAGTCTTAAATACCCTTCACAGATGTAATTCTTCTTTCTTTCTTGCCAAAACAGAAAGTACTAGTAGGTTTAATTAAAAAATCAAAATGATGTTATCGGTTACTTTTATATTTAAGAAAACGTTTAAATTTTTCGGCTAGGAAGCTAAATGTTTGGCTTTTCTTATATCTAATACCTATGAACGTCTTTCAAAAATATTATATATATTTAATTTACAAACAAAACAAAAAACCCGTTTCATGTACCCCAAAAAGTTCTAATTGTCCAACCGTAGAATCGTCTTTTAGATTTTGTTGGTTTTTAAGACCAGTTTACTTCTTTCTGATATATAAAGTAGATATAATTCATCATAAAAATAAAAAATAACAAATAAAATGGCTGCTTTTATGAATCAGAAAATGTCGATTTTCCCACCCTGGAACCGAATTTTTAATTTTTTAATACTAATTTAATTTGTTCTGGTATATAAAATAGGTTTAATTCACTAAAAACCAAAAATTTTGAATTGATGTATGTACTTTTATGTACCAAAAATATTTCGATTTTCCAACACTGGAACCGAATTTTTAGTTTTCAAAATGTTTAATACAAATTTAATTCTTCGCGAAGTATAAAATAGGTTTATGTCACTGAAAAAAAACCAAAATTGGGAACTTATATGGTTACTTTTATGTACCAAAAAATTTCGATTTTCCAACCCTGGAACGGAATTTATAATTTTTTGATACTAGTTTAATTTTTTCTGAAATTCCTAATAGGTTTAATTCACTAAAAGCACAAAATTTGGAATTTATGTATGAACTATTATGTATGAAAAATATTTCGATTTTCCAACTCTGGAAGCGAATTTTTATTTTTTTACCAATGCAATTCTTAGTGAGGTGTAACATAGTTTTACTTGACAAAAAAATTAAAATTTTTAAACTTTTTGGTCACTTTCATGTATCATAAAATATTTCATTTCTCCAACCCTGGAGTCGAAATTATGATTTTTTAAGATTTTAATACCAATTTTGTTCTTCATGAATTATAAAACAGCTTTAATTAGCAAAGAGAAACAACGTCAATTGCCTTTTTGGTTACTTTGAAGCAGAATAAATATTTCAATTTCCCAACCCTGGAAACGAAATTTAAATTTTTTTTACCAATGCAACTCTTAATGAGGCATGAAATAGTTTTATTTAAGAAAAACTTAATACTTTTATGTAACACAAAATATGGTAGTTATCCAACTTTGCAATCAAAATTTTTATTTATTTTTTTTCAATTTTTGATTTTCCTGAACTAAAAAATAGTTTTAGCTAGTAAAAAAACAACTCAATTGCCTTTTTGGTTACTTTTATGTATACAAAAAAATTTCAATTTCCTAACCCTGGGAGCGAAGTTTAAATTTTTTAAAGTTTTCTTTATCAATGCAAATCTTTATGAGGTATAAAGTAGTTTTGTTCAAGAAAAACTCGAATTTTGCAACCATTTTGGTTATTACATGAACTACAAAATATTGCATGTACCAAAAAAAATTTATTTTTCCAACCCTGGAAACGAAAATTTAATTTTTTTTGTCTTTTTTTTGTTATCAGTGACACGCTTCTTGCGGTATAAATTTGTTTTATTTAAGAAAAATTGCAAATTTTTTACCATTTTGGTAACTTTCATGTACCATAAAATATTGCACTTGTTGGATTCGAAATTTTATTTTTTATTTTTTAATTTTTGATACCAATTTTGTTCTTCCTAAACTATAAGACAGTTTTTGTTAGCAAAAAACAAAAAAAAAACAAAATCAGTTGCCTGCTTGACTACTTTCATGTATAAAAAAATTCAATTTCCCAACCCTGGAAGCAAAATTTCAGTTAAATTTTTTTTTTTGGCCAATGCCAAGAGATTTTGTTAAAGAAAAACTTAAAATTTTCAACAATTTTAGTTACTACATGTACTACAAAATAAGGCATAGGCCGAAAAAAAAATATAATTTATTTCCCATCCCTGGAAATTTATTTTTATTTATTTATATTGAGGCTCCCCAAAGCACGAAATAGGTTTAATTTACAAACATTAAAAAAAAGAATTGATTTTTGGTATAAATTTTGCGTCGAGAAATAGGTGTATGCTTCCCAGCTCTGGAACCATACTTCGGATCTTTCTGAATTTCAATAGCACTCTATTTATATTCATACTTTATAGGGTCCCATGTGCATATCAAAGAAATTACAGACGGAATGACAAACCTATATACCCTTTCACTTTTTTGCGTATAAAAACGTTGTAAACATACCATTAGCTAAACCAGAAAATGTTATTGTTATGTTATATGAAACAATTTTTTAAAAAGCTTTGTGTTAACGGTGCAGCTTTTTATACCCTACAAAAAAGAATTTGGAGGGTATATTCACTTTGTCATTCCGTTTGTAACGCATCGATATATCCATCTGAGACCCCATAAAGTATATATATTCTTGATCAGTGATGAAATCTAAGACGAACTGAGCATGTCCGTCCGTCCGACCGTCCGTCCGTCTATGGAAATCACGATTCAGTCCAAACGAAAAGAGATAGACTCTTGAAATTTGGCATAAATATATTTTGAAACTTAGAGCAGGTTACGTTAAAAGATGGGCAAAATCGGGCAAGAGGGAAAAAAGTTCCCCTAAGAAGAACTAAACCAACCCAGGAAAAACAACATAATTTTTAAAATTTTTTTGGTTATTTTGTTAAGCAAATGATATATTTTTATGTCAAATACGGTCCAACGCCCTAAACTTGGAGCCATAAAATAAAATAAAAATATTATTTGACTCCGCCCACTTTAGTGGGCGTTATAATAGGCAAAAATAGCATAAAAATTTAACAAATTGTTTTACTTAAGCCTACATTCCTTAAAATTACTATTTTTAAGCTTTAATGACGAAGCTGAGACGAAACCTGGTACTACTCTGTCCTACGCCCTCCTTCCCCTTCGCCCCCTAAATGACCCTACCAAAAAAATTTTTTTTTTAATTTTGTATATAATCATCCCAAGCATTTATCTTTAGAGTTTTATGACTGCCGATTTCTGCCCTACCCTCTCCTCTTTCTTTGCCCCCACAAATGACCCTACCAAAAAAAAAAAATTTTTTTTTAAATTTTGTATATAATCATCCCAAGCATTTATCTGTTGCTGCCCTACCCCCTCCTCCCCCTTTGCCCGCTATATGATCCTATTAAAAATAAACAAAATGTTTTTTTAATTTTGTGTATAATCATCCCAAGCATTTATTTTTTGAGTTTTATGTCTACCTGTTTCTGCCCTACTCCCTCTCCCCCTTTGGGTCTAAATGATCCTATCAAAAAAAAAAAATTTAATTTTGTATATAATTATCCCAAGCATTTATTTTTAGAGTTTTATGACAAAGGTGAAATATTTCCCCCACAGCCCTTGTCAGAGCTACCCCGCCAAAATACAGTTTTTATACCCTCCAAAGAGAATTGGACCCTATAAAGTAAATATGTATATTCTTGACTAGTGATGAAGTTTAAGACGGTCTAGCAATGCCCATACGTTCGTCTGTGGAAAACATGATATTGTCTATTTTTAAACCCGCCCCCTTCAGTAGGGGTTGACGTACGATATTATATAAAGGAACTCTGTTCCACCAAGTTAAACATTTTAAATTCACTTACTAAATATTTGGAGGGTATTTAAAATTCGACCCGGTCGAATATAACGTTTTTACTTGTTATTATCTAAAAACGATGTTCCCAAGATTAAGTGGGTGATGTTGACTGAAGTAGTAGAACACAATACTATGAAGCGGGGAGTCCTGAGTTCGACACCGCGCTGAGTCATGAAATATTGTGTTGATCAGTATTAGTGCATGGTTGTGTTAGTTGTCGCCAGCCTGTTTCAGTGATGAAGGCATAGCACTGGTCACTGAACATAATTGGCAGCGACTGGCACTAGCATGTACTAAAAGCAGAGTAACAGCACCCTCCTTCGTCGGCCCTGCAGCAAAATGTAAGCGGGCAAAGTAAAAAGTTTGAAATAAATAAAAAAAAAACATTGTCTATCTTCTCATTTTTCCTCATCTGACCCCTTAATGCTATCCCTCCGCTATCAGTTCCGGCGCAGTGCCGGTCCAAAATAAAAAAAGTGAAGCCAAAATAAAAGGAGGTATTTACTTCAAAATAGCATTCAATTTTAAAAACTTTATCTCTTCTGATTAATTTTAGGTATTTTTATTGGACCGGAAATTCGTAAAGTTATAGAAGATAACAACTTTTTAGATATGTTGACTCCGGTGGAAAATCGAGCGTAGAAGAGTTTTGTTGCGCTATGTGATAATTTTCTTGGGAGTCACAGAAGCGACGACTATGTCATGGTCGTTAACGAATTTTTAAAACCTTATGGTGAAATGGGCTGCAACATGTCAATAAATATTCATTTTTTGCATTCACATTTGGAATTTTTTTCAGACATCCTAGGCCAATTTAGCGATGAACAATGCGAAAACTTTCACCAGGAAATAATTACAATGGAAAGACATTTTGATGGAAAATATATAGCAAACATGCTTTCAGAGTATTGCTGGTTATTTAAACGAGATACTGATGACGATCAATTAAAAAGAAAAAGGTCAATCGATGGGAATCGTTAAAAATTATTTATTGGTAAAAAATTGTTTTCTTTTAAGTTGAATAAATCAGTCAATTTCTAATGGATTTTTTAACATGAGCGCTCGTTTAATTGGCTATCAATTATATTTTTGAAATAAAAGCATAAATAGTACAGTTCTTATACAAAAAGATTGTGTAACAACGTCCAGAAAATAGAAAAATTAGGAAAAAACCGGAAAAAATACATTTGGTGTAAAAATACATACATGTATCTAAAGTATATTTTAAGAAACTATA
The DNA here is from genome assembly GCA_951800035.1 of Linnaemya tessellans. Classification (NCBI taxonomy): domain Eukaryota; kingdom Metazoa; phylum Arthropoda; class Insecta; order Diptera; family Tachinidae; genus Linnaemya; species Linnaemya tessellans. Next base: position 50,546,731 of record OX637532.1, on the reverse strand, counting down.
TATCGGTTGGTATTTGTCTAAGTTACAGGGTGATTACTGAAAAACCGGTTTTTTACCCGTAACTCAAGATTTTGGGGGTGTTTTGAAAATTCCAAAAACAGAGTGTTGTTGTACTCGACAGTACCTACTAGAAAAATGGTATAACATCCCAGAAACTTTTACTTCATATTTTTTGTGTCACCGTATAATTTGAGGAAAATATTTGATGTTTGGTCAATAGTAATACTCGGAAATAAGGGCCGTATTCACTTTTTTTTCCGACAACGATTTATTACTATAAAAATAAAACATATTTCAGAGCATATTTTTATTTTAACTCCCATTACAATTAGGGAGTTATATACCTTATTGGAAAGGTGATTTGATGTAGACTCCGATTTTATAAATAGTGGATCAGGTTTTAGTGAAAACATTTGAAATTTTAGCTCCTGAATGACGTAATGTTGTTTTGGCTGCATGTAAAAGCTTCGGTAAGGCTTTTAATTAGGGGGTCTGCTTAGCTCTGCGCTCATATGTAAAAAATGTTAAACCTTAATATATTAATAAAATACTATAAAAATATTAGCTGCATATTCGTGCCTAAACAGAAGTTATGCTGCATTTAGACTACTGCCGAAGTTGGCAATTTTTTTGTCAGTTCTTGGCAGTTACGTGTAAACGTCAGTAAAAGTATGCAATTTTTATTGCATTATAAAATGCCATTTGAAATGACAGTTGGTAATGCCACAAAAACTGTCATCGTGTAAACACCCTAAATTTGTATTTTTGCAGTTAATGACAACCCTGGCGAAAAAATGAAAATTTTCATTTTAAACTGACAAGCTTGGCAGCACAAAAGGCGTTTTTTGCAAAATGGAAATGTAAGTTTTACTTTATTTATATTATGTATAATTATTAACTGTTACATTTACTGTAGCAGTTTATTTGTTTAAACAAACAATAAAATATTTTATTTAATAATTATTATAAACTTATTTATTTTCAGCTTACCAAGTACACAAAAGCGGCAACGCAAAATTGAAAAAAAATGGTTATCTGAGGAGGTAAATCTCCTCATATCGATGATGGAGGAGCGCGAAGCGCTTTGGAATTATGGTACGCAGGAGTACCGTAATCGGGACTTAAGAGAGTCCAAGTGGCTGGAAATATCCCAGGCAACCACTCGCAGCATTGCCGACTGTAAAGCTCAGTGGAACACTGTGAAAAGTCGGTACAACGTAAGTATTTTGTTTAAAAAGAGCATAAACTTTTGACTTAAAATAAATTCTATATATTTATTAGACTGAACGTCGCAAAGAGTGTTCGACAAAGAGTGGTCAAAGTGGAGAACGCTACTCATCACGATATGAGTTTTTCAATGCCCTATCTTTTTTGAATAGCGTTTGTGAGCGACCAGCTGGTTCTACATAAACCAATATGGTAAGTTCAGTGTAAATAATTGTTATTTTAGGATTATTATTAATTGTCGTCATTTTAAATTAGATATCATCAGAAATTGAGGTGCTGGACAGCCCCATCACTATTGAGTATGTGTCCGATGGAAATAGCGATGAACTAGAGAGTTTGTCTACTCCTAAGCGAGCAAAACTTGTTGCACCAACACCAGAACGCACGGCTCTGCTCAATAGAATTACCAACTATCTGGATACACGTTCCCAGGAGCCCTCATGAAAGAGAGTTTTTGCAGAACATGTCCATTGCGAATTGGGCCGCTATGCAGAAGCTGACGCGCATAGGTAAATCAAATAATTTTGAATTAATTATAGATTAAAATTAAATTATTTTTCCAGATTAAAGAGACAAATAAATTCCCTGTTGGACAACTTTGAACCAAGTGACATTGAAGAAAAGTGATTGTTTTATATGTCTGTGATTGTTTTTTGTGTAATGAGTTATATTTTTTTGTTATTTAGCTAGTAAGAATTTTTGAACTATTTTTTTTTTTGTTATTTAGCTAGTAAGATAAAAAATAAATAATAAAGAAAAATAAATATAAGATTTTGTAAAATTATGTTTTAATTTATATTTCTTAACTTTAGAAAACTGTATGTATTCATTTCAAGAATGTCTTATTCATATAAACAACGGTATTGCCATTGTATTTCACCTTCGTTTAAAAAAAAAATTTTGAATTCTTCTCTAACATCTTTTGCGCGATCACTGCCACGACCCTCATTAGTAAGCGGATGTAATGAGCGCAGTAAATCTCTATCATTCAACTCTCCATGCCAATTTCCACCAGTTATTGACCCATCTGTATTTGGTTGATCGTAATCTCCTGGTTGAGCATATGTAGACCTACGTTTGTTTAAAAAGTTGTGCAAAGCGCATATAGCAAGAACCGCTTTCTCAACTTTTTTAGGCTCCATTTCTATGGGCTTACGTAATATACGAAAACGAGCAGTTATAATTCCAAACACATTCTCAACTACACGACGAGCGCGCGAAAGTCTGTAACTGAAAATTCTTTCCTGGGTAGTTTGCTTTCGAAAATTGTATGGCTTCATTATGGAGGTTTCCAATGGGAAAGCATCATCTGCAACCATGACATATGGAACTGGAGTATTTCTTCCAAGGAGTGGTTTGGGTTGTGGTAAATTCAAAGAACCATTTTCTAAAGCCTTTGCTAGCATGCATCTCGAAAAAACACCTCCATCACTCTCCCTGCCTTTTGCCCCAACGTCTATGAACAAGAAGTTATAGTCCGCGTCGACCATGGCCATTAAAACAATACTATTTTTAAGCTTATAGTTGAAATAAGCACTACCAGATTTTGATGGTTGCTGCACATCCACATGTTTACCATCAATGGCTCCAAAACAATTTGGGAAATTCCACTTTTGCCAAAATCGATCGGCAATCTCTTCCCATTCAGTAGGCGTGTTTGGGATCTGATAAAAATAATTCGTTTATATTATACCTTAATATTAAATATTGGAATATGAGAACATGTAATTATGTACTTACTTTCAAAAATTCATTTTTCAATGTTGCAAATAGTGCATCGAAACAATCAGAAATGATTTGGCAAATAACTGCTTTCGATCTTTTAAAAAGAAACATTAGACTGCTATAGCTGTCTCCTGTAGCTAAATACCGCAGTGTTATAGCCAGTCTTTCACCGGCAGGAATTGCTTGTCTCATCACTGTGTCTTTTTTAGTTATTAGTGGCGAAACCTTTTCCAATAAATATTCGAAGTCATCTGCTGTCATACGTACACATGACTTAAATAATTCGGGATCTTGCGCCGCTAGCTTATTGCGAAATGAATGATAAAAACCACTTCCTTCTAAAAACAGTGGGCGCATCCACTGTGAACGCCGTTTTCTCGATCGCTTCTGGTTCGCAGCTTCTTCCTCTTCTAAGAGGAGTAGGGCACCAGCACAAATGATAATATCGTCTTCACAATCCATTACATAAGCAATTATTAAATTTATTAATAAGCACATAACAATCAAAATAAACTTTGTGAATAATTTTTGTGATAGCTGCTGTCAGTTGTGTAAACAGGGTTGGCAGTACACTTGTCAAAAAAAAAAACAGCTGTTCTATAAAATTACTGCCACCTACTGACAATTAAATTTGATGTCATTTTCTACAACGTGTAAACACTTGGCAGTATTGCAATGGCAATTAACTGACAAACCTGTCAGTAGCCGGCAGTAGTCTAAACGCAACTTTACATTCAATAATGTTAAAAAACACAGTTATTTAGATAATTGAACAAATGATATTTAAATTATGTATGAATTTTTATTAGTCGAACTTTCTTATGTAAATTGTTAATTTTTTTCAGCGGGCTCAAGATTGAATTTGCAAGACTGCAAATCATTTTCTCATTATTTTATTAATAAATGAATTTGTTCAAATTCTATTTATTTATATTAAGATTGGAATATTAAGAATATTGTCAATAATCATCAAACCAGCAGAACGGATCAGTACTGATTTCGAGGCCGCTACGCCATCTCATCAGCGTTCTTTGTTCAATTTTTCAACTTTTGCAAGTGGTGCTAGTTAGTAGGAATATCAACTATTTAACCAATGTTTTTAACGAAAATTGAATATGAGAAGTGCCCACATTCATATTTTTAAGTTATTACCTTTTTGGTTAGTACGAAATTCCCCAACCCTGACGATTAATATTCTCAATATTCCATGTATCTCTTTCGCTTTTTCCAGAGCCATCGGCTGCTGGTAGCTAAAGCTTCTTTGTTATTTATGTTCCAGTAATTGAATTTAGTTGTCATTTTACAATGAACAAGTGCGCGTGCCGCCGCGATGTTTTAAATTATGTATGAATTTTTATTAGTCGAACTTTCTTATGTTAATTGTTAATTTTTTTTCAACGGGCTCAAGTTCGAATCTGCAAGACTACCAATAATCTTTTTATTATTTTATTAATAAATGAATTTGTTCAAATTCTGTTTATTTATATTAAGATTGGAATATTAAGAATATATTCAATAATCATCAAACCAGCAGAACGGATCAATATTCCAATCTTAATATAATTAAATAGAATATGAACAAGTATATGTATTCAAACCTTGTTAAAATTTGGAAGAAAAGACATAGCTGTGCTAAATCAACACTAATACTAATGCCCTGTCTGATCAATTTGACAACATTAAATTCTTCCAGCAAAATAATGAGCGCTGCAATTCAAATCATTTCTTTAAATTTTAAGTTATGTTTTTAGCGAGAACTTACACGATATCACTTTCAAATGTAATTTATATGCAATCTAGTAATAATCTGGGACTGTTGGCTGAAGTAGTAGAATACGAGACTATGCAGCGGAGGGTTCTGAGTTCAAGCCCGCGCTGAGTCATGATATATTGTGTTGAATTCTTCTGATCAGCATTAGTGCATGGTTGTGTTAGTTGTTGACAGCCTGTTTCAATGATGAAGGCATAGCACTGGTCACTGAACGTAATTGGCAGCAACTGACATGATCATGTACTTAAAAGCAGAGTAACAGCACCCTCCTTCATCGGTCCTGTAGCAAAAAATTAGCCGACGAAGTAACAAGTAAAAGTGCTATATTCGGCTGTGCCGAATCTTAAATACCCTTCACAGATGTCATTCTTTTCGTTTACATTTTTTGGCTAGGAAGCTAAATGTTTGGCTTTTCTTATTTCTAATTCCTCTGAACGTCTTTCAAAAATATTAAATATATTTAATTTACAAAAAAAAAAAAAAAAAATCGTTGCATGTACCCCAAAAAGTTCTAGTTGTCCTACCGTAGATTTTTTTAATTTTTTTCTGTTTTTTAATACCAATTTATTTCTTCCTGATATATAAAGTAGGTATAATTCATCATAAAAATCAAAAATAGCAAATTTCCAACCCTGGAACCGAATTTTTAGTTTTTAAAATGTTTAATACCAATTTGATTCCTAGCGAAGTATAAAATATGTTTAATTCACATGAAAAAAATGTATGTACCAAAAAATTTCGATTTTCCAACCATGGAACTGAATTTAAAATTTGGAATACTAATTTAATTTTGTCTGATATATAAAAAAATATTTAATTCAGTAAAAACAAAAAATTTGGAATTCATGTGAATACTTTTATATACTAAAAATATTTCGATTTTCCAAATCTGAAAGCAAATTTTTATATTTTTACCAATGCAATTCTTAGCGAAGTGTAACATAGTTTTACTTGACAAAAAAATTTTAATTTTTAAACATTTTGGTCACTTTCATGTACAATAAAATATTTCATTTGTCCAACCCAGGGGTCGAAATTATGATTTTTTAAGATTTTAATATCAATTTTGTTGTCCTGAATTATAAAATAGTTTTAATTAGCAAAATCAAAAACGTCAATTGCCTTTTTGGTTACTTTGCACTATAGGTAAAATGACCACATTTTCTGGCAAAAACTATAAGGAATCACTGAATAAGGATGAAAATCGGTATACGGGGGTTTTGAAGGTTGCTGATTTCGAATCTGAGGTAAAATTTTTCAAATTCAAAATGGCGGATCCAATATGGCGGCCTAAATTTTTAAATTTCTTCAGATTTACATGAAAATCGGTATACAGGGGTTTTCAAGGTTGCTGACTTCGAATCTGAGATAAAATTTTTCAAATTCAAAATGGCGGATCCAATATGGCGGCCTAAATTTTTAAATTTCTTCAGATTTACATGAAAATCGGTATGCAGGGGTTTTCAAGGTTGCTGACTTCGAATCTGAGGTAAAACTTTTCAAATTCAAAATGGCTTATCCAATATCCAATTTTAAAACTTTTTCTGATTTGAGTAGGTAAAACTGTTAACTGTGTAAAATGCTAAATTTTTTTGTCCAAAACCTCAAAATAAAACAAATAAAAAAACAAGTGGAAACTTTTGTAGAAACAATTTTTATTTTTTTTTTATTTTTTAATAAAGCTATTTAAAATTTTCCTTTACATTTCATTATCTAAGGTAATTTCATTTAATTCGTTTTCATATGTGTAGTTTAACAGCGTGTCCAAGCTATCTTCATACTCATCTTCACTCTCGTTCAGTTCTTCAGATGCTTCTGGAGTACACAGCATGCTAAGAACTTCCCGTGGAAGTTGCACGCGTTTTCTCTGCTCCACTCGTTTCTTCAAACATACTGAGAAAATAAGCGGATCAGACATGTCCAAAGCCCTATTAAAAACATCCGAAAGATTATTTTTGCGTGCATGATGCAGTCTATCAGACTTGTATAGCTTGTTGCGAGACTCAGCAGCGTCTTCTCCAAAACAGCCTACCGGCAGTATAGTATTTTCAATGATTTCTTTTGAGTGAATTAACACTTTGTGTACAGTAGCAGTCATTGGCAGCCAAGGCTATTTTGTCATTATTATTTTGGCAGTATTGTGGCAAAAAGCTTCAAATTTTTCAACATTTAACGGGAATTGGCAGCATATGGAAATAAGAACGATTTTTAAGGAATATATCAGCTCTACATCGATGCCAGTTATTTCAGAGAAGATACTATGGTCTGCAAAAGCTCGACGGGCAGTATTACCATCATTAGTGTTGCCAAAACCGCCCGTTTTTGGCTTATCAACTATGACGCCCATTTTTTCCCAAAACAACTTTTGCATTTCTGTGTTTCGTTTTAAAAAAGCCTTGCGATCGTTTTCTCTTCGAACTTGCCATTTTTGTATATTGCACTTGTAGCCTGCATGCAAAATGAATTCAAAAAAACGTATCCAACAATGCAAAGGGCTTAGGCCATACTTGAGGTTACCTTCCTTTGCGTGATATTTTTCACTCCCAAAGTCTGTAATGCTCATGAAGTCCTTTGGAGTTGCTTTACAAATTGGACACGCTTGACTGGATTTTGTATTAGTTAAAACGTTCAACACTTTACCATCAATTACAGTGAGGTACAGTTTGAAGTGAATTTCAACAAGTTTTCCCCCATAGATTTCTATTTTAAAATTATATAAGTCACTAATCAGTTGTTTCAACTCCAAGTCTTCTTGCAAAATTTGCTCTCTTGTTTCTTTTACAAATTCCAGTTTTATGGGTCGACAAAACCTTACAGATTGAGGTGTGCGGTTACTCCACAATGGTCGTCCAACCGAATCTATAAGTCTTATTGGGGTCATCGTTGTTGCAAACAAGGATAAATCGGAACCTTGAGAAGTAGATGGCTCTTCAAATCCCTGCTTATAAGATGAATGTCCCGTGCTGCCATCGAATCCATAGCTAACAATTAGATCAGCCTTTAAAATATTATCTTTTGTCATTATTGACGCTATAACTTCTTTCTGCATTGCAACGATTCTTTTGGCAGTATGTTCCAGAACCATTTGAAGAGGAACCATTGCCTTGGTTTCACTTATTTGAACACAATCAGGTCTGCATTTTATTTTACAAGCTGCGACGTCGTTATAAAGCGGATATATATCACAATTTCTAGTTTTGCTTTCTCGTCTTATGCTCAGATATTACTCTTTTGTGAAATTGTTCTCTAACAAAAAGGCCAGTGCTTCGTCTACAGTTAAGCGCACTGGAGTTTTTTCTGCAGTAAGTGCAAGTTTTCTTATTTTCGATGGCCTTGTTGGACTAGCTAATGCTTCTTTGAGAACTGCTGCCATATCTGCTTGATTTTGCTTTCGTGCCGAAGTTGAAGCTGCACGAACTAGCAACTCTGTTTCATAGCATTGACTTTTCGAGAGAACCTCCTCATCTTTCCTCTTTGCTCGTTCAGATTTCTCAGGATACTCTTTCTTTGGACGCCCTATTGAAGTTCCACTTGGCTTAGTTTTAATTGCCAAAATAAATTCAGCATTTAGCCAAAGTTCGTTTTGCCTCTGAAATACGTCAATCTTTCTGTGAGAACTCTCCCATCTATTTGAGATATTTTTACAAAAAAATCGCACTTTCTCCTTCACATAAGCAGATTCCTCATTAAAAACATTCCCGCATTCAGCTTTACCAACAATAAAATTGTAAACAGCAGCATTCTTCTCCTCTTTCTTCTGCTTATCCAACCAAACTTCCGCAAGTTCGCTATTTTGCAAGCGGAGGCTGCCTACAAAAAATGATATTTCTCAATAAAAGCAAAAAATCGCAACATGAAATTGACAAAAATAAACTCAAAATACTTCATTTAATACGTTTTTGATTGTTTTAACACGGCCGAATTGGGCCATTTTTTTAAAAGCTTATCCAAAATTCAATTTTGAGAAAACATACTTTTATTAAAGGTTATGTCCGAAGTATGAGTTTTTTCGTAAAAATAAAAATTTTTTTAACAAAATCTTTCTCTTAAACTTTTAACCACTTACTATCACTTTTGTTTTCCATATTTGATTTAAATTTATGTTTGTTTTATAACTATTTAAAGAAACTTAAAAATTATACCAAATCGCACTTTATATACTGCATACAACACTTTGCTCACAAACAATGATTTTGACCACCTGCTAAGCAGTCGTCATTAATTTTTTACAAAAACAAAACATGCCGTTATTAGCTTTGATGTGTTCTTTATCAAATACCAACAAAAAAAATTGCATTCTTGAAAGTTAGAAAAATGACTTTTTGCCACATAAATGAGTCAAATTACCTATAGTGCTTTGGTGCAGAATAAATATTTCAATTTCCCAGCCCTGGAGACGAAATTTTATTTTTTTTTACCAATGCAGCTCTTAATGAGGCATGAAATAGTTTTATGTAAGAAAAACTTAATATTTGTAACCATTTTGGTCACTTTCATGTACCACAAAATATTGCAGTTATCCAACTCTGGAATCTAAATTTTAATTTTTTTTTATTTTTTGATACCAATTTTGTTTTTTCTGAACTAAAAATTAGCTTTAATTATTAAAAAACCGAGGGTAGTTGCTTTTTGGATACTTTTATGTATAAAAAAAATTTAAATTTCCCATCCCTGGAAGCGAAATTTAATTTTTTTTTATCTTTCCTAGTCTTCATTAGGTATAAAGTCGTTTTATTTAAGAAAAACTTAAAAATTTTCAACCATTTTGGTCAATTTCATGTACTACAATATATTCCATGTACCAAAAAAACTTTCAACTTCCCAACCCTGGAAGTGAAATTCAACTCTTCATGAGGTATAAAGTAGTGTTACTTAAGAAAAAATTATACTTTTTAACCATTTTGGTCACCTTCATGAACCATAATATATTTCACTTGGCCAAGCCTGTATACGAAATTTTTTTTTTTAATTTTTGATACAAATTTTGTTCTTTCTAATATATAAAATAGTTTTAGTTAGCAAAGAAAAAAAAATTTTAATTTCCCAACCCTGGCAGCGAAATTTAAATTTTTTTTTAATTTTCATTATCAATGCAAATCTTCATGAGGAATAAAGTAGTTTTAATATTTTTTTTTACCAATGCAACTCTTTATGAGGTATACAGTAGTTTTATTTAAGACAAATTTACAACTTTTAAACATATTTGTCACTTTCATATACCATAAAATATTGCACTTGTCCAAATCTGGATTCGAAATTTTGATTTTTTTTGAATTTTTGACACAAATTTTGTTCTTCCTAAATTATAAGACAGTTTTAGTTAGCAAAAAAAAAGAACAACATCAGTTGCCTCTTTGGTTACTTTCACCTATAAAAAAAATTCAATTTCACCCCTGGAAGCAAAATTTGAATTTAAAAATTTTTTTGGAATCGTCGTGACGTATAAAGAGGTTTTGTTAAAGAAAAACTTAAAATTGTTAACAATTTTAGTTACTACATGTACTACAAAGTACGGAATGGGTCGAAAAAAAATTTTTAATTTCCCATGCTTGAAAATTTTTTTTTATTTTTTTACCATTTTTGACCATTGAGGCTTCCCAAAGGACGAAATAGGTTTAATTTACAAACATTGAAAAAAATAATTGATCTTTGGTATAAATTTGCGTCGGGAAAAAGGTGTAAGCTTCCCAGGTCTGGAACCGTACTTCGGATCTTTCTGAATTTCAATACCACTCTATTTAAGTTCATTTCCAATCCAACGGTTCCAGAACGAAGTCTGTAGCTTTTCTGGGGGCGTGGGAAAACCCACGAACATCGCTCAATCGTCATCGCTATTCATAAGGATCCAGACTATATATACTTAATGGGATCCTATATTGATACCGAAGAAATTACACACGGAATGACAAACCTATGGTTATATTCACTCTTTTGTGAAGGGTATAATAAATTATTGAGCGATGCCCGTCTGTCCGTCCGTCTCTACGGTTTTCAAAAGCCCACAACGGTCAATCTTGGACCGTTGTATTGGAAATTAACTTAAATAGAGTGGTATTGATATTCAGAAAGATCTGATGTGCGGTTCCAGAGCTGGGAAGCTTACACCTATTTCTCGACGCAAAATTTATACCAAAAATCAATTCTTTTTTTTAATGTTTGTAAATTAAACCTAGTTCGAGCTTTGGAAAGCATCAATGGTCTATAAAAAACTAAAACAATTCAAAATTTTTTCCAGAGATGGGAAATAAAAATTTTTTTTCAGCCTATTCCGTATTTTGTAGTACATTTAATAACTAAAATTGTTAAATATTTCAAGTTTTTCTTTAAAAAGCGTCTTTATATGTCATGAAAATTTGCATTGACAAAAAAAAATTTTTTTATTCAAATTTTGCTTCCAGGGATGGGAAAGTGCATTTTTTTATACGTGAAAGTAATCAAACAGGCAACTGATGTTGTTTTTTTTTGCTAACTAAAACTGTCTTATAATTTAGGAAGAACAAAATTGGTATCAAATATTCAAAAAAAAAATCAAAATTTCGAATCCAGGGTTGGACAAGTGCAATGTTTTGTAGTACATGAGAGTGGCCAAAATGGTTAAAAAATTGAAATTTTTCTTAAATAAAACTACTTTATACCTCAGGAAGACTTGCACTGATAAAAAATAAAATATATAAAAATAAAATTTCGCTTCCAGGGGTGGGAAATTGAAATTGTTTATACATAAAAGTAACCAAAATGTTTAAAAATTTAAAATGTTTCTTCAATAAAACTACTTTATACCTCATGAAGAGACGCATTTATAAAAAAGCAAAAACAAAAATTAAATTTCAATTCCAGGGCTGGGAAATTGAAAGTTTTTTGGTACATGCAATATATTGTAGAACATGAAAGTGACAAACATTGTTGGAAATTTTAAGATTTTTGTAAATAAAACTACTTTATAAGTAATGAAAACTAGCATTGGTAAAAAAAGAAGACAAAAATTAATATTTCGATCCCAGGGATGGGAAATTGAAATTATTTTATGCATAAAAGTAACCAAAAAGCCAACTAACGTCGGTTTTTTACTAATTAAAACTATTTTTTAATTCAGGAAAAACATAATTGGTATCAAATATTAAAACAAATCAAAATTTCGATTCCAGGTTTGGATAACTGCAATATTTTGTAGTACATGAAAGTGACCAAAATGGTTAAAAATTTTAAGTTTTTCTTAAAAAAACACCATTATTAAGAGTTGCATTGGTAAATATAAAAAAAATAAAATTTCGTTTCAACGGTTGGGAAATTGAAATATTCTTTATGCATAAAAGTAACAAAAGTGGGAATGTTGTTGTTTTTGCTAATTAAAACTATCTTATATTTCAGAAAAAACGAAATTGGTAAAAAAATCCAAAAAAATTAATAATCCAATTTCAGGGTTGGAATATCGAAGTATTTTAATTCATAAAAGTAACTATATGATTTGCTATTGATTTTTATGATGAATTATACCTACTTTATATATCAGGAAGATATAAATTGGTATCAAAAACCAAAAAAATCCAAAAGACTATTCTACAGTTGGACAATTAGAACTTTTTGGGATACATGAAACGGAATATATATATATATATATATATATATATATATATATGTATATATATATATATATATATATATATATATATATATATATATATACTTTTTGGGGTCCCATGTGAATATCACACCGTTAGACTTTTTCCTGTGGGGATATGTAAAGTCTAAAGTTTATGCGGACTAACTCGCTTCGATTCAGGCCTTGGAGGAAAATATCACGCGTGTCATTCGCCAGTTACCAGTCGAAATGCTCAAACGAGTCATTGAAAATTGGACTCAACGGATGGACCATCTGCGACGTAGCAACGGGCAACATTTGATAGACATAATATTCAAAAAATAAATACCAAATAATGTTCTTTCAAATTACAATAAACATTCTCCATTAAATTTGAATTTTCTGTGTTTTTTTCTTTCAAAAAGTAGGGAACCTCGAAATGGATCACCCATCATATACTTTATGGGGTAAAAGTCTTTATCGAAGGTATTAAAACTATATTTTGTCAGGGTCGCTCTGGCAAAGGCCGTGAGGGAAATATTTCACCTTTGCCATAAAACACTAAAGCTAAATTTTTGGAATAATTAAGTGTAATAAAATTTGTTTTTTGGTAGGGTCATTTGGTGGGCAAACGGGATGACGGGAGTAGGGCAGAGGAGGATCAGGTTACATCTCAGCCTCTTCATAAAAGCTAAAAATTGTTATTTTTAAGGAACCTAGGCTTAAGTAATACACTTTTTTTGCACTATTTTTGCATATAATAACGTCCACTAAATGGGGCGGGGTCCATTTATATGTCTAAATGCATATGTTGTGTGTTCTGCAGTAATAGAAGTAAAGTGTGGCTTTTAAATAGTAGGGTATTGATATTTATACGCCACCCTAATAATACAAGTATGAAGAGTAACCTCTTAAAAGAAATTAGTGCTACAACACTACTAATATTTTATTCGTTGTTGTTATTCTTTAACTTCAGGTGTACTTTTGGCCAGTAAGCGTCCGCAGCTGTTTGTGTTTCACTTAATTTCGTCTCACGACATCACATATTGGCGACGAGGATAAAGAAAAAAAATTAAAGTAGAGAAAGAAAAAAGAAAAGTTTGTATATACATAATAATAAAAAGTATACCTCCAAAAACGCGAGAAAGATTGGACATTCACTTTTGTGAGATAAACTGCACTGATGAAAACGTAAGAAAATCTATTTTGTTGAAAACAATTGAGAGCTGTTCCCTGCAAGGTTTTACACAGTTTGTGCAGTCGATCTTCTCCTGTGTCAAAGCCATTTGAAGAATTTTACTAAATTTTAGATTCCCATTTTACACCACCAACAATTGTTTTTAGTGAACGGAAAAAATTTCACGATTCCGCAAAATCAGAAAGTGAGTTTGTTGCAGAATGGTATGCCCGAGTAAAGACATTAGCACCCAATCTTGTAAATACAGAAACAACAAGTGTCGTTATTGTGGTACAATTGGTCATTTGGTCTCTGTATGTCGTGATAGTAAAAGAAGTGTTAATTATGTATCTACGTATAATTATGATAATTATCAGAATAATGATATATTTAATTATTCTATTATTAGTGTCTGAGAGAAATTCTAGTGATGTGTATTTTTCTCCAGTAGTCATAGATGGAATCAAACGGGTGCTTCATGTACGCTTCAAAATAACATAAAGAAGAAACTTCGATCTTGTACCGTTCCATACGTTGATTACAGTGGAGATAAATTGAAGTGGCTGTGTTGCATTTTTCTGATCATCAGTAGTGCATGGTTATGTTAGTTGTTGCCTTGGTTCAATGATGAAGGCATAGCACTAGTCACTGAACATAATTGGCAGCGACTGACACTATCATGTACTAAAAGCAGAGTGATAGCACCCTCCTTCGTCGCTCCTGTAGCAAAAAATTAGCCGGCGAAGTAGAAACCATCTACAAAAAAAAATCTCTATCCTTTCATCTTTCCTCATCTGTTTCCTCAATACTATCCCAGAGTGCTGGTTCAAGAAAAAAAAAACAAAAAATATGTTGTTGTTGTTCCGGACACTGCAAATCCACCTTTACTTTACGATCGTTTTTGCGTTTATTTAATTTTGAGCTAATGCAAGTTAACAATATAAACCAAACCAATTCATATGCTGCAATAGTGGATCAATTGAAAAGTGAATTTAGCTAAGTTTTTGAAGATAAGTTAGGTGAGTTTAAAATTAGTAAAATCTCTTTGAAAGTCAGTGAAGGTGCTACACCTATATTTTGCAAACCAAGACTCTTGCCACTAGCATGGAAGGACAGAATTGAAAAACAATTACGCGATTTAGTCGAAACAGATGTTTTGGAAACTGTTTATAATTCGGATTGGGGTACTTTCCTAGTACCAATTTTAAAGCAGAACGGTAACATACGTATATGTAGCGATTTTAAAGTCACTATAAACAAGTTTTTAGTAGACTTTAAGTACCCCTTACAAAGAATCGATGAGGTATTTGCTTCATTAGGTGCAGGTGAAGTTTTTACCAAACTGGACTTATCCAACGCCTACAATCAACTTATTCTTGATGAAGAATCGCAATTACCATGTGCGTTAAGTGCCCACATTGGAACGCTTAAAGTAAAATACTTATCTTTTGGGGTTAAAAAAGCCACTTCTATATTTCAGAAAACAATGGCAAACGTATTAAGGCGAATTTCGAGTGTGATGGTTTATCAAGACGATATTACCGTCACAGGTAAAAACATGCAGGAACACATTAAAACCCCAAGACTGGTGCTTAGTAAATTGCAAACCGCTGAATTAAAGTTAAACATAACAAAATCAGTTTTTTTTCAATTGAAAATATCATATCTGGGTTTGATATTGATAAAAATGGTTCAAAATAAAATAACGGTAGAATTTCGATCATAATTTCTGCACCCATTCCAAATGATATATCGGAATTAAGAGCTTTTGTTGGTATGGCAAATTATTACTCTAAATTTATTATAAAATTTTTAAGTATTATGTCGCCACTTTGCCGTTTATTGGGAAAATATGTACCTTTTACATGGTCAAAAGATTGCCAGAAGACATATGATACAATAAAGAAGGCAGTGACGTCAGATCTAGTGTTGGTTAATTTGAACCCCAAATTACCACTCGTATTAACCACAGATGCTTCTAAGAGTGCTGTGGGAGGAATTTTGTCACCTAAATTTCCTGACTGTGAAAGACCAATAAATAGCTTTTGTACAGAAAGCATTATCCAAAACAGAGAAAAATTACTGTACCCTTGAAAAAGAAGCTCTAACGATTGTGTTTTACGTTACAAAACTTAAACAATATTTAAAGATATCGCTTGTGAGACTAGACGAGATCCAATTTTGTCTAAAGTTGCAGAATGTATTCTAAATGGAACCCTAGTTAATTTAAAAGATGAATCTCTTGCTCCGTATCGATAAAAATACACCCAACTCACTGTTGAATATGGATGCATATTGTGGGGTTTCAGGATAATAATACCTGAAAAATTCAAAACAAAGTTAATAGATGAATTACATTCTTCACATTTGGGCATTGTAAAAACTAAAGCTCTTGCCAGTTCGTATATATGGTGGCAAGGACTTGACAAAAATATAGAAAATTGAATTAAAAACTGTATGCCATATCAAAAACTGCGGCCTATCCCTGAAAGAAGCAATTTAATACCCTGGATACCTAGTGGATCGGTTTGGAGTAGAATCCATATCGACTTTACTGGTCCAATTAAAAACTTTTATTTAATTATTGTCATCGATTCATTTTCTAAGTTCGTAGAAATTTTTAAAGCTAAAGAGATGACAACAGCCTTTGTAATTGGCAAATTAAGGGAAATGTTTGCACGTTATGAATTGGTGGATACTTGTTGAGAGACAACGGCCGTCAATTTACTTCAAGTGAATTCCAAACGTTTTATCCTTAAATGGAATTAACCACATTTTGACAGCACCTGCCCATCTTTCCACCAAGCTGAAAATGTTTGATATTCAAGAAGTCTATTTTAGCAAATTTAGATCAAAACAAAGATGCCAGTTTAGATCAAATCCTATACAGATTTTTGATGGATTATCGCAAACATATTCTTTGGGAGACATCTTAAAACTCGTTTCAGTAACCTCAAGCCACCAACTACACAAGAAAGAATTGTCCGTTCTCAACATAACGACGTTATGAACCACAAAGAAAATCGGAATGAAATCTTCAAGCAAGGTCAAAACGTAATGGTGCGTGATTATCGAAATCCGAATTAACCTAGTTGGACTCATGCAATTATTAAGGAGAAACTTGGAACTCAATCGTATTCCTGTATTTTATCACACAATAATTACTCGTACGTGATTACACGTCAACTTAACCAGATCAGAAATCAAACGACTTACCAACCCCAACCCGTTGAAGTAAATGTACAAATGTTACGAAACAGCAACACCACGTAAACAATTGAGCAGGACAATCAGTCTCTGGTTGATAAATCACACGCCAGAAGAGAACTCAGGCCACGAGAAGGAGGTAGAGTAGTAAAATATTAAAGTTAAAATTTAATTAATCAAATTAAGAAAATGATTATTCTCTCAAATTTATCTTTTAACCCCGAATATTTCTGGACATGGCAATTCGGGTACCCAATTGCCATGTCCAGACACTAGAAATAGATGTAGAAAAACGCTAACATACCAGATGAGTATAGTTCCCCGAATCCAGATGCTAAGTATGATGGTGTCTCTTCTTATTGTCAACTCCAGCAGCCTCATTTATTGCTGTAGACGAGGCCCCTGGTGCCAATCAATATATTCAACTGTAAGAGCATGACCGCAAAATTCAACCTGTGCCCAGTACAATTTATAACACCAAATTTATAACACCTGTTGCAACTCCCACGTTTTAATACTTTTGTCGCGCGAAGCTCACAGAATGTAATCAGCGGCCTGCGAAAAAGGTACTGATGATACACAAAGCATTTTCCAAACTTGTCCTTGCAGTTCTTTTTTTGATTTAAATGGGCTAAAGAAGTGGTACATAGGTGGTGCTGGCTAAATTACTTAACCCGAAGATTGTCGGTTCGATATCACCCTAGGTTATGAATATACATATGATCAAATTTTCAGGTGCGTTAGTGCATGTTCGTGTTAATTGTTACTGGCATATTTATATGACGAAGTCATAGAACTGGACAACTTACCCTCTGAAGACTATACCTCTTTTTCTATAGTTCCGTCAAAATCTATTGCACTAGTATTTTTCAGCTCTGATTGTAGCTCCTAGTTACAAAAGGAAAAGCCAAAAATTAATTGGCGGAAAATATTAAAAATTGCATTTTCAAAGTGATATGTCTCTTATACATACTACTTATGTGATATACAAAAATATCCCACAATCAGTACCATTCTTCCTCACACGGCAAGGGGGGTGTTTTAAAATCATGTGGAGTAAGGCCATGATGCCTTTATTGCTCAATTGAATGGGAGATAAAGCCATAATGGCCTTATTTCCCAGTCATTGAGAGTTAAGGGCATATCCAAAATTGCGCGAAATGAGAGATATTTTTTGTTTGCGAATGTGAGATAAAGCCATATTTTTTTTAGAATATTGTTATGCATGGTGTAAACATTCTGTAAAAGGGAAAATCCTTAGTTATGATTGGAAAAATAACAACTAAGAATAAATATTTTAAATTCATTTATTGTTTAACAAAAATGTAAAAAAAACCAAAAAACCCAACAAACACAAAAACAAAAAGTTCAATTAACTCTAATGTAATAAGTACAAAATCAATGGGTATTTACATACGTACTACTAACAAAAAATTGCGTGAACATCTTTTATGACTGCTCTACATATTGGACATAAAGAAAGAATTCGTATGCAGATAGTCAAAAAATATAAAAAATTATGAATGGGAAATAAAACAAAATTTACTTTATTACCAATCCTGCAGAAAATCTTTCCTCAGCGAAGCCACTGTTCGACATACATAGAGGAGAAAATCCTTAAGCCCGGCCAAAGGCCGGCAATGCAGAAAATCTTTACTCAGCGAAGCCACTGTTCGACATACATAGAGGAGAAAATCCTTAAGCCCGGCCCCTTTGGACAGTACGTACATATGTTGATCGCTAAAACTGTATAAAGCAGTACGTAGCAAAACTAAATAACTTGGATTATATGTAAATTTTACTAAAGAAATATTATAATAATGTTGTTTAAATTAAATGGTACTGAAAAACATCACGGTATAGTTTGTAGTGATGAAATATTAAGTCAACTTTATATAAAAATTAAGTTATTTGAATTTATATCATCAGGTTAAAAGACTATGTTATGGCAATGATAATGCCACATTATATAAATGACAATAAACCTTTGTCGTCTGATTGTAACGTTCAATTTGATATATCATCGCATTATGCAAGAACTTACTTAGCAGCTTTCGTGTCGAAAGTCGAAAAAAAGCATCACTTAGGAGATTGTTATCAAATAAGCACCTTTAAAACAATTATTCCTTTCCTTTTATATTACGACTAAATGAAATACCATAAGAAATCAGTTAAGAGAAAAACTATTTTTCTTATACATATATTGTTTATATTAAGAAAGTTTACAGTTATATCATTGTTTATACATTCATTCGTCCTCGTACGTATACTTTTATGTATATATATATAACCGCACCTGTGGGAGAGTTAATGTTTCTGCCATTTATATACCCTCCAAAAAAGAATTGGAGGGTATATTCATTTTGTCATTCCGTTTGTAGCGAAATATCCATCTGAGACCCCATAAAGCATATATATTCTTGATCAGTGATGAAATCTAGCACGATCTGAGTATGTCCGTCCGTCCGTCGGCGTGTGGAAATCATAACTCAATCCAAACGAAATGAGCCAGACTCTTGAAATTTGGTACAAATATATCTTGAAGGATAGTACAGGCAAAGTTCGGAAATGGGCTAAATCGGGCAAGAGGGAAAAAAGTTCCCCTAAGAAGAACTAAACTAATCTCTAAAAAACAACATAATTTTTAAAGTTTTTTTGTAAATTTGTTAAGCAAATTATACATTTCTATGTCAAGGAAGGTCCAACGCGTTAAACTTGGAGCCATAAAATAAAAAAAAATGTTTTTCAACCCCGCTTGCTTTAGTGGGCGTTATTATATGCAAAAATATTGTAAACATTTAACAAATTGCTTTACTTAAGCCCACATTCCTTAAAAATTAAATTTTTAAGCTTCAATGACAAACCTGAGACGTAACCTGGTACTACTCTGCCCTACACTCTCCTCCCCCTTTGCCGCCTAAATGACCCTATGAAAAAAATTTTAATTTTGTATTTAATTATCCCAAACATTTATTTTTAGAGTTTTATGACAGAGGTGAAATGTCTCCCCCACAGCTCTTGCCAGAGCGATCCCGCCAAAATACAGTTTTAATACTCTCCAAAGAGAATTGGACGCCATAAAGTGTATATATTCTTGATCAGTGATGAAGTCTGAGACGATCTAGCAATGCCCATACATTCGTCTGTAGAAAACATGATATAGTCTATTTATTGCAGAGGTGAAACGTCTCTCCCACGGTCCCCTCCTGGAATGACTCTCTTGAAATAGAGATTTAAAATTGGGTACAGAGATGTCTTAAAAGAACTCTTACTTATAAAATATTTGGAGGGTATTTAAGATTCGACCCGATCGAATATAAAGTTTTTACTTGTTTTTACGTCATTATTTCTTTCTTAACATTCAAAAACCGTTTTACGAGTTTTCTACCATCTGTGTATGACTATAAAATTTTTTTTTTAATTCTTCACATCTTAACATAAATACACTTTAATACGTACCTGCGTCTTTCGCGGTTGCTGTTCATTTATTACAAACTAAAGGTTTCACAAAGGTAGTCAATCACACATTTTGAGATCGCATGCTACTTTTTATTTTACTTTTATACGGGTTTAAAAAGTTTTCACATTATATAAGTTACTTCAATTTTAGCTGTTGCATTTTGTCGGATACACATCGTATAAAGTGTGTGCTTTTCATGTCATGTTTTTATATAATTTATAGCTATTAATCAACTTTTTAGTTCTTTTATGTCTTTTACAGAGTTTGTTAAAAATAATTTTAAGCTTCTGAGTTCTGAGTGTTCCTTTCTAAGCGGTATTCAAACATTATTCGTTTATGTGACATCGCTGCTTAATATAAGAGAAGTGTTTCTTTAGTCTCTCATTTTAAGAATATCGATATGTTTATGCGTTGTTAAACAGACAAATTTGTTGTATAGTTACATTACCGTATTTTTAAATGCCAAAAATTTCAATTCAATGTAGTCACCACAAACAGGTTTGCCAATCCTTATTTGATACAAAATAGTTAATGCGAAATTGTTAAATGCGTTAGGAATCTTTATTACAATAGTTTGAAAATTAAATTGAAGAGAATTGTATATATTCAAAGAAATGAAAGGGATTTATATAAAACTGTGTTTTAATGATGGCAGGACCTTTATAGATTTTTCTTATATAATTCTCAAATAGTTTCCGCAATTTTGCGACTTGGGACTTCTTACGAGAAGAGAAATACAATACGACAACTAACCTTCGAAACGATCACTCATTGTCAATATCGTGTATATTAATACTTATTGAAAGATTAAAGTGAGTGTGATAGAAGATATTCAAATACCACTATTTTCTTAAGCACAGTGTCACTTTGAACATTTTAGGATCCCACAAAAAATCAGCAAAGAATGACATTAGTTTGTCGGCAGTCATCTGCATATTTTATAATTTCTTCATTTGGATGCAGGTCGACTTTTTACATTATATAAAAAGTTGAATTATTATTCTGTTAGGAATAAAAGTTTTATAGTTTAGGTCTCAGTTTAGGGGACGTTAAAGCTAAGCCAAATTGTGCTACAGAGAACCCGCAGAAAAAACCTTCAGCACTAACTTTTTAGTCATGTTCTAGCAGATTTCAGCGAAATGTTCACCACATTTTTATGCAACATTTCAACACTCTTGAATATATGCCAGTTATTGTATTTTATTCAAGGGGTTCAAACAGATATAGAATGGTGTAAAATGGACGGCATAACTTGTAAATGGACTTTCTTAAGTTCATACAAATCCCTATATTTATTTATCAGCTTACTCGTATTGTCAAGAATTAAAAGCATTTAATTTCAATTACTTGCTTTTCATAATTTCTCTTTAGAAGTTATTAAAATTTGTTTCCACGAAGTTTATATAAGAACTTAGACCGACAAACCCTTATCGTCAAATCTATTCAAGTTTGTATTCAAACTCTAACTTCTTTCAAGTTGATATAATTTTTTAATCTAATGTCAATTAATTTGTATTCATTTCTTATATAATTCTTTTCTCCTTAAATTATAAGAATAAAAGTTTTCAGCTTCGCTAGGTACAAAGATAATAGTTATTTTGAAGGTATAAATAATTTTTTGTCAATTCAATTATTTTATTAATTGAAAGTAAACTTAATACGTTTTTTTTAATATAACTGTTAATATTTTAAGATGGATGCGTAAGTTCTTTAATTAAAATAATATCGTATCAACAATTGTAATTGCAATTAATATTATTAACAAAACATATTTTCTATCTTTCATTATTTTTATACCAACCAAAAAAATAAATTGGAGGGTATATGCACTTTGTCATTCCATGTGTAACGCAGCAAAATACTCGTATCCCTCTACGACTCCATAAACTATATATATTATTGATGTGTGGTGAAATCTAAGACGATCTTGCCACGTTCATCCATACGTCCGTCTGTGGAAATCACGATACAGTACACACAAAAAAAGTGACAGACCGTCGAAATTTTTAAGTGTAGCACAGGTCAAGTTCGTAAATGGGCAGAATCGGGCCAGAGGGGAAAGTTCCCCTAAGAAGAAATAAACCAACTTCTAAAAGGTTTTTTTTTGTAATTTTGTTAAGCAAATGATATATGTTTATGTCAAATAAAGTCCAAAGCGTTGAATTGGGAGGCAGAAAATCAGAAAAATCTATTTTAGACCCCTCCCCCTTTAGTGAACGTTGAAGTAACGTATTACATTGAAATATATTGTAAATAAATAACAAAATCTGCTACTTATAGTTTTACTGGCCGTCTCCTTTCTTAACTGACTTTAACGTACTGGCGGAGAATGTTGGCACAATGAGTAATTTGTTGACGGATATTAAATCAATTATTTGTTCTCCATTTTTTTATTCCACTCAAATTTATTTATTTTATTTTAGTTTTTTTAAATGCGCTCTCAAAAATATTATTTCCCAACTAAAAAAATTTCTAAACCGATTTGAAGAACATGTACTCCTATATTATCTTCGGCTACAATTGCGACTATTTTTTTAACAAAATAAGGAGTTAGACGTACAAAAAACAAATTGTAATCAATGGTGTCTTTAGATATGAAAACAAAATGCCTAATTTGTAAAAAAAAACTTTTGATTTATAAAAGGTTAATAAAGGAATTTTTCACACAAAACTTTATTTTATGAATCAAAATTTATATTGGAATAAATAAAAAATGGACATCATATGTAATCTCTTCCAAATAAGTAATTTGTGACCCGCTCATGTGCACTTTCCGAATTTTTTATTGGCAACACTGAAAACAATAATAAATACGTGATATCTGCCAATGTTCACCATAAGTTAAAAGTTTACCAACTTCCATACTACGCAGCAGTACCGCAGTACCGGTCAACTTAATTACCAGTTGAAAGAGCTAACGCATAAGGTACGGCGGATCCGATGTGTAAATGTAAATGGGTTTTCAACAAGAACTTTGTTTTCTAAAACAAAATTGAACGAACAATTTGGATGAAGATGATTAATATTGTTATTGTCTTACGAAGGACAACGAAAAGAAAAAGACGAAACCACGCAGACGGATGCGGCAATTTTGGCGTTTGACATACCCACTTGTCAGTGAACATGGGGTTCGTCTGAAAATTTTTTTTTTTTAGAAAAAGCCACCGAGTTGTTCCTGAATGAATTGCGTAAATATAAGGCGATGTGAAGGTCCGTCGGCTCAAATTCCTGCACCAGTTGAACCTTGTAACGCTTCAAAGCCAAATACTTACGCAAAATTTGCCATGTGATGATTTTGGATAACCTCAATTGTTGAGAGCGTCGAGGACAAATTTACGAAATGTAGCTTTAACGGAACTACCAATTGCATAGTGGATATTTATTATATGAATGCAATTTTAGAACGAATGCATCTACTAGGAATACGCCAAAAAACTAAATGTCAAAACTATCATGTTGTTGGTGTTGCCCTAATTGAAAAACAACGTTCTTGTTGAAAAACCCATTATATACTATATGTATATATATATATATATATATATATATATATATTGTGTATATACATACATATATATATATATATATATATATATATATGTATATATATATATATATATATATATATATATATGTATGTATATATATATATATATATAAATGTATATATATATATATATATATATATATATATGTGGGTGCTGTTAGCTGTAGTAGTAGAACACGAGACTATGAAGCGGAGGGTCGTGAGTTCGAGCCCGAGCTGAGTCATGAAATATTGTATTGAATTCTTCTGATCAGCATTAGTGATTGGTTGTGTTAGTTGTTGCCAGCCTGTTTCAATGATGAATTCATAGTCAATGGTCACTGAAAATAATTGGCAGCGACTGACACTATCATGTACTAAAAGCAGAGTAACAGCACCCACCTTCGTCGGACCTGTAGCAAAAATTAGCCGGCGAAGTAAAAGGTTGAAATAGCTACAAAAACAACCGTCTATTTTCTCATCTTTCCTAATCTGTCCCCTCAATACTATCCCCTTGTTTTCAGTTCCGGCGCAATGCATTGTATCATCCCGTGTATTGTATTGGTCATCCCGTGAGTGCTGGTCCAAAAAAGTAAAATATATACATATATATATATATATATATATATATATATATATATATATATATGTATATATATATATATATATATATATATATATATATATATATATATATATATATACATATATACATAAGCATATCCGCAAGGATCTTCGTATATAAAATCCATAAGGATATTTGTACGGATAACGGGGAGTAACGACCCCGCGGCCCTGAGTTATTATAACGGATTGGAGGGCTTGAACAAAGATGCCCCAAGAAGACCTGTTATTCAGTGTGGCCCTTTATTTGGCACACTGAGATGGGGCTTTGAAGTCCCTGGCATTAAGACCAAGTCCAGTACGGTCTTAATTATAGCATTCCTGGGAGAACGATTTGAAATGGTAGAACCCTGGGCTGGTAGATGTGGTATTCTGGACTTAAGTATGTATGAGTGAATTTGTACAGAAATGGCTCTCAGGCTAATGCCACAACTGCCTCCGTCCTATTAAAACTTGGCAAGTCTCAAAGTACGTTTGAATTTCGTCATCATTAAGTTGGTGGTGTAGGTCCGGATGTTGATTCCCGGTTAGCACGGATCTGGCTCTGGCGGATTGATCCATAAGGTCTCTTCGTCAACCCTCGCATGGTCCTCACTGCTTGCAAAGACACCCATGGGATCTAAACGTGACTGCACAACGAACGGAGACAGCGGTTGCGAGTTTGGACCCAATTGAATGAAGAACAATAGAAATAATTTAGAAGCGAAAGCGGAAAGCTCAGGAAATGGCGAAATTGAGAATCCATTCCTGAAGAGACCGGTGATCGTGAGATCGCCCCCACGGCGGTGAACACGCCGCATAGGGGTGGTTTTGGCACCACAGATGGTGGTGGTCAGGAACCAAAAGGCAAGGTTGAAAAACTAGGAGAGAGGATAGCAAAGCTATTAGACTTTCTCAAGACAAGATCGAATGTCCACAAGGATATACTATATGTCTCGAGAAATACAGGCATTGTATATGCAGGTGGCAGATGAGCTGAGCAGTGGAACTGGTCAGCTCAAGGTGCACTGCAATAAGCACACGCAGACAGGGGTTATGGTAAGACCATCTCCCCCTGTCCCTGCAGGTGCGACCACGAAGCGTAGGAGAGATGAAAGTACTCTTGGGCCAAAGGGGAATAGGGCTAAGAAGAAGAGGAAGGATGCAGTAGATGCTATCAGGAAAAGTGAAGGTAGCTGTGTGGGATCGGCGGCAGCGAATGGTGCTGCTTTGCCGAACCCAGGCACTAAGGAACCTGGGTGGATAAAGATCCGTCCCAGGGAAGTGAATAGAAATAGGATTAGGAGTAAGCAGGGGTTACGTTCGGATGCCCTGGTTATTAAAACATGTGGGAACGCTTCCTATGCTGAGATTCTCAGGCAAGTGAAGAAGGACCCTAAACTTAGTAATCTGGGGGAGAATGTGAAGGGCATTCGGAAGACTAGGAGGGGTGAGCTGCTACTGGAGCTCACTAAACCCGCTCACCAGAACACAGGTGTGTTCAGGTCGGAGGTGGAAGCGGTACTGGGTGGAACTGCCGAAGTACGGGCAGTATCCCAAGAGGTTAGGTTTGAAATTAGGGACATAGATGAGGTGACTTCCAAGGAGGACATCTATGACGCCATAGTTAGTAAATCCAACGATTTTAAGGTACTGCAGTTGACTGCAATTAAATCACTGAGGAGAGCGTATGGGGGAACACAAACTGCCACGATTGGCCTGAGTGCTCTTCTAGCTAGACGTCTTCTAGAGATGTCCAAGATACGCATCGGCTGGGTCGTGTGTCGAATAAGGGAAAAGATAGCACCGAAGAGGTGCTACAACTGTCTCGATTTTGGACATAGGGCGACGAATTGTAGCGGCCAGGATCTATCCGGAAATTGCTTGCGTTGTGGGAAGCTGGCCACAAGATTGCAACATGTTCCAACAGACCTTCGTGCATGCTCTGTAGAAAGGGTGGAAGTGCTAATGGTGACCATATCACCGGATGCGTAGTTTGCCCGTACTACAAGAGGGCACTGCAAAAGCTTAAGGGTTAAACAGTAGTTAATAATCAGGATGCGCATATTACAGCTAAATCTCAATCATTGCCAAGCAGCACAGGAGTTGCTTTGGCAAACCGTACGACATTTAAAGGTAGACGTTGCTGTACTCAGCGAGCCATATAAGAAGATTGTATCTGCAAATTGGGTTACTGATGATACAGATACAGCAGCTATATGGACTACCGGTTCTTTGATATTGAGGGAGAGGTTATCACCGCAATGTGGGTACACGCGGGCCACTGTTTCCGGCGTATGTTTGTACAGCTGTTATATTCCTCCTAGGTATTCTATTGATGACTTTCGTGTTATTATAGACAACATAGTGATGGACGCTGCAGCCAGGAGTCCTGTTATAATAGCAGGGGATTTCAATGCGTGGGCTGTTGAACGGGGCTGCCCCTTGACGAATTCAAGGGGAAGGATGCTATTAGAGGCCCTTTCTGCGCTGAATGTTGTGCTCTTGAATTCTGGAGATGAGGAAACATTTAGAGGAGGAAATGGTGGTTCAATTATTGATATTACGTTTGCCAGCGATACCATTATAAACCGTGTAATCTGGAGAGTATCTGATGTTTATACTCACAGCGATCACAGTGCCGTTATTATGAATATACAGGATGATATACGGCATGTGACTCCCCGTGCACAAGGTTTATCGGGATGGAAAGTGAATACCTTTGATAAGGATATTTTTGCCATCTGTATGGAAGGTATGGAATTAAATGGTTCAGCTGAGGATATGGCAGAACAATTGGTAAACCATATCACGTGGTCGTGCGATGCATCTATGGTGAGGCGGAAAAGATCCGGAAAGGGGCCACCGGTTTATTGGTGGAATGATGATATTGCCGGCTTGAGGGCGGAGTGTATACGTGCCAGAAGGCAGTATACAAGAATTCAAGGTAGGTTAGAGAATAGCGTATACCAACAGAATTACAGGAATAGGAGGAGGGCCCTAAAGGATGCAATTCGTAGGAGCAAGCGGTAGTGTTTTCTTAATATCTGTGATGAGGTGGATGATAATCCTTAGGGTCTCGCATATAAGCTGGTCACCAAAAAACTTAAATGCCTGACCCCGTTGCAACCGAGTGAGGGGCCAATCCTGGAGGAAATTGTAGACCATCTCTTTCCCCAGCAGGACGCACCACCTTGGGAGCACAACCCTCCAATTGGGACATTAAATTTTCCCCCGGTTACAAAGCTGAGATTGAGGACGTTGTCTCTAGGTTTAGAGACAAGAAGGCACCGGGACTCGACTGCATTCCAAATATAGTATTAAAGGAGGCCGTCAGGCTTTGTCCCGAGCAGTTCTAAGAATGGTGAATGGTTTAGGTAGGGGAATTTTTCCAACAAGATGGAAGAGGCAGAAGTTGGTATTAATACCAAAAGCCAATAAACCCCTAGATGATCCCTCATCTTATCGGCCACTGTGTATGATAGATACATGTGGGAAGTTGCTAGAGGGTGTGATCTGCCGAAAACTTGGGAATTGCGTTGAAGACAGAAATGGTCTATCAGACAACCAATTTGGCTTCAGGAGGGCGAGGTCAACAGTGGATGCTATAAACGTGGTAGTAGAAACTGCTGCACTATCTATGGCAGGAGTTGTAGGAATGACTCAAAGGAGTACTGTGTAGTTGTGACGCTGCATGTGAAGAACGCGTTCAACACAGCGACCTGGGTGCATATTGTTGATGCTCTAACTCGATTGGACATCCCAGAATATCTGATAGGGATAGTGCAGGATTATTTCCGGTATAGGGAATTGATCTATAGTACAGATTCGGGTATAAGGAAACGTAGGATTAGTGGTGGTGTTCCCCAAGGATCGATACTTGGACCATTGTTGTGGAACGTAATGTATGATGGAGTACTAAGGTTGAGGTTACCTGAGAGAGTACAGATTGTGGGATTCGCAGACGATATAGCGCTGGTGTGTGAAGCTAAGGAATTGCTGGAGGCAGAAACCATTGCAAATGCCAGCGTACAATTAGTAAAGTCCTGGATCACTGCAATGGGATTGACTCTAGCTGATCATAAAACCGCAGCGGTTTTGATTAGTAGTCGTAAGGCTAGGGAAACTATTAAACTCAATGTTGGCACCTGTTCCATAGAATCAAAGGCATTTCTGAAATATCTGGGTGTGATGATTGACACACGGCTATCTTTTTGCGAGCACTTGCGATATATAGCATCCAAAGCATCAGGGACCTGTTTGGCGCTATTTCGGATCATGCCAAACACGAGAAGGCCAAAGTATCTTCAGAGGAAACTGCTCGCTGGAGTAGTAAGGAGCATTATCCTATATGCACACCCGGTATGGTCAGACTCACTTAGATATTCCACATATGTGGGGCTGGTATCCCCTGTGTATAGGCTAACTGCTTTAATAGTATGTGGTGCATTTCGGACAGTGTCGGACGAGGCGGCTTTTATCATTGCGGGTATGATCCCTATCGATTTAGAAATCATGAATAGGGATAACTCTGGCTTATGTATGCAAAAATGGCAAGAACGGTGGTCAACCACTGAAAAGGGAAGATGGACTTATACATTAATACCCGACATCTGATTATGGCTGACTAGGAAACATGGTGATCTGAACTATTACCTAACACAGTTCTTGTCTGGACATGGTTGCTTTAGGTCATATCTATTTCGTTTTAAGCACGACGACTCTCCGTTCTGTCCATATTGTGGTGGGAATGTGGTTGAGGTTGCTGAGCATGTCGTGTTTGTCTGCTCACGATTCAGCAACTGGAGGTCGTATTTAGAGGAAGGTTTGGGACGTACGATCAGCCCGGAGAATATTATTCCGACCATGCTGGAATCCTTATTGAATTGGACCAGCGTGTGTAGTTTTGTACAGCTTGTTCTAATAGAACTTCACAGATTAGCACAGATTCGTAGGAGAGTTAGTACGTCTTAGGATTCGTTTTGCAACTGACGATTAAATATGCTTATCAGTTCCGAACCTCCTTACCTAGGAACTAAAGAGGACGTAGGAATAATACTGATAATACTACCTACCCTGATGAAATGCCAAAGCTGTCCCAGGGTGGTGCTAGTGAAGTTGTCGTGGGGCCACTATTGATAGTTGCTATCATTACGTCCATCAAAAAAAAAATATATACATAAGCATATATATATTTTTTTAACTTAAATCAAATAATAACAAAGTGTTATGTTAGTTGAATTTTTTTGATATTTGTTTTCTATACAGAGAATTTAAAAATCTTAATGGTGTATGAAGATATAATTAACTATTAAAAACTATAAAAGGAATAATACTCAAGCTACTCTGAAATCTCCTTACTAACATAGCAAGATTCATAAGATACTGCAGGATATCCAGTATTTGAATTACTACCTATAGTTTTGTTTATTAAGTTTTCAAGGAAATAAATTTTTTTATGTATAGTTTTGTACAAAAAAAAAATTTTAAAATTAAGGTGATATAAAACTCATCATAACTACTCTAGTTCCTCTTATTGCACTGTAAAATAGTATGATGTTATTACTATAAATTTGGTTCGTTCTTGGAAACTAGAATTTTTCATATTCTTCATGTTTTTATATTTATACAAATGGATCTAGATCAGATACGGGCGTTTCATAGCACAATTGTGCTGAGATCATTCACACGTATTCATACCCTCTTTAATTTAGTCCTCGATGAGACAGCGACGAATGAATATTAGGCGGATGCTTGCGAATTTTTTTATATTTTTTTCCAGAATATTTGTCCAGCAAACAATTTCAATCATGATGATATGCGAAAAATATTTTGTCATAAACAATGCTTTTGATAACATACAATGCCTTTTATACAATTTTCCTCCAACAACGGACTATACTAACTCTCCTAATTTAGTAATACACTTAGTCTTATTAATTAGTTTGTGCAAAATCTTATCAAAAATATTTTGAATATGTTTCCCATATGAAAATGATCTTCCATGCCGACATATATCAAAGCTTATTAACAGTCCAACCTAAATTACGACGCAAAGCGCAACGTAATTTAGCGCTTAGCTTTTACGCTGAAATGAGTAACCTAAATTAGAGCGTTAACGTTGCCCCATAATCAGTAATGTTTACTCACTTTGATTGATAAAAACTCTAATTAGAAATAAGAAATAGAGATGAACACGCTAAATTGACTTAAAAGTAGCTAAAGTTACATCACTTAACACTTCAACAAAGTAAACAAGAGTGCTTCTGCAACAAACTTCACTTCTTTACGCGCTGTCAAAATTGGATTTTCCAATTGCAAAGCGTTGGCACCGCGTTATTTCGGCTGGTCTCATACATTTTGTATGGGCATGAGAAATTTTGACAGCCATGCACCGCTTTGCGTCGTAATTTAGGTTGGTCTGTAAGTTTGATACATCCAACCGCGTATTTTTTTTTTTTTTGAATATTCAGTGTTATGCTCCAGCAAGCAACCTTTATTGTATATTTTTTTTCTTGAATGGAAAACATAACAAATTATTGTCCTATCTTTTTTAAATTTTTTATTTGATTATTACATAAAAAAGTTTTATTTTTAATTAATAATTTTACATAGTCAACTTTTTTTCAACTTAGAAAATATTGCTACTTATGTATAAATATATACATAATGCACCAAATCTAGATTCTAGATTTAATGAGTGTTCGTATGTGTTTCATATTTCTCAGATATATGAATACTACGTATTATATACAATTATGCTCTTGATCATACAATTTTTACTTTTATTATGTTTCCTTTTCACTATGGCTTAATAATTTTGAGGCGATAGACTTTGTTGCTAGTGCTCAATTATTTAAATTTATTATAATTAATTCTTTTTAAACTGCTAAATATATAAATAAACATGTGTAAAAAATTTTTAGCATAACATAAATTAATAGTTTCTCGTTGTTATGCTCAGACGATCCATCTGAGACCTCATAAAGTATATATATTCTTGATCAGTGATGAATGCTAAGACGATCTGAGCATGTGAGTCCGTCCGACAGTCTGTGGAAATTACGATTCAGTCCAAACGAAAAGACCTAGGCTCTTGAAATTAGTATAAATATACCTTGAAGGATAGCACAGGTTAAGTTTGGTGATGGGCTACATCGGGCAAGAGGGAACAATTTTCCCCTAAGAAGAACTAAACAAACCCATAAATATCAACGTAATCTTGAAAGTTTTTCTGTAATTTTGTTAAGCAAATGCTATATTTTTATATTAAAGAAGATCCAACGCGTTAAACTTGGAGCCATAAAATATAAATAAATAATTTTTGGACCCCGCCCCCTCTAGAGGGCGTTATTATATTCAAAAATAGTGCAAAAATTAAACAAATTGTTTTACTTAAGCCTACATTCCTTAAAAATAACATTTTTAACCTTGAATGACGAAGCTGGCACGTAACCTGGTACTAGTCTCCCCTACCCCCTCCACTTTGCATCTAAATGACCCTATAAAAAAAAATAAAAAATTTTTAATTTTGTATATAATTACCCCGCCAAAATACCTGCTAATTATTTGAAGGGTATTTAAGAATCTTAAATACTTTTTAATTATTTTTCTTTAACTTACTCAGAACCCGAAGTATGATTAAAGTTATCATCGGTGGTTACTAAGAATTGGTTAGCGGCAGCTTAACTTAACTTATTACTGTAAAAAAAAATATATATACATATAAGTATATACATATATATATATATATATATATATATATATATGTATATATATGTATATATATATATGCATATATATATATATATATATATATATATATACATATATATATATATATATATACATATATATATGTATATATATATATATATATACATATATATATATATATATATATATATATATATATCTGTATATATATATATATATATATATATCTGTATATATATATATATATATATATATATATCTGTATATATATATATATATATATATATATATATATATATATATATATATATATCTATACATATATATATATATATATATATATATATACATATATACTAAATATATAATTAAAATAACAACGCAAACGTTGTATCCATATTTCGATAAAAAGTAAGGACTGAAACGATTATAACTATGTGATAACAAAATTAATATGTTTTATTGGTAAAAAATATAGTGAAATTAGCTTCTATTTCATGCCTGCCGCCTTTTTCTCACGTGTTAATAACTAAACCAGACTCAAAATATATAACAGAGTAAGAAAGGCAACAAACACGTTATGCCAGCGGTTCAAGAAATTATAAAAATTTGCATGCGGATTAACGCAGTGAAACTACTAAACTTCGCTCTCTGCATGTGAAATTTGCAGTTGAACAGCATAAATCCAAAAGTTTCACGGATATAACTGGAATGAACCATTTTTCCATAACATGAACGGGAATCGCATTATGTGTAGTTGTGAAAAGTATTATGAAAAGTGGTTTTGAAAACGAAAATTATAAGTTTTTTTATTTCACGTTTCCACAGAACCAGAATAGACCCTCAGTATAGGTAGTAAAAAAGTTCGCCAAATAATTTTATGCTTGTATGAATTATGCCTTAGGTTACTAATTTTAAACTGTTAAATTAATTTGGTTATAACTATATAAATTGCTTTAAAATTTTAAAGGTGATTGAAATGTAATAATAAATAACATTTAAAACAAAAACGTAATTGTATATAATATGTATTACATTTGAATCGGACATTACAATAACTAAACTTAGCTGGCATTTGCAACATAATTTCAATTGGGTCTACAGAATTTCCAAAAGATTTGTGTGAAAAAGAACTGCTGTTACACATAAGCTAGACGGCTTGGTTATTGCCATTAATACCATCAAAATATAAAATTAACGTAAACGTTTTTCCGTTGGTTAAATTTTAATGACATTGTGCTGAATGTTATCTATTGTTGCTAGACAATTTTATTAATCTTTACGTATAACAATCCATACATTCATCCGTTCTAAAACTATTAAGAGAAATACCGAAATCTGCATTAACTGTCACAAATTTTAATTTATTAACACTGCATGTGGCTGCGTATACATTATACTCGTATATGTATATATTTTTTTATTTTAGCTTTTTGTACTTTCTTCCTGCACGTTCATTTTTTATAAATTTAGTGTTTTGTTATCAGCTAAAAACACCATAACAATAGAAACAATTTTGATTAATGAAAATATTTTAGCCACGAAGATAAAGTTAAATAAAACAAAAATGAATGGAACAATGAATGATTGATTTTGTGTTTTTATATCACTGCATTCCCTTGGAGTTATTGTTCAGAGTAGAGTGGGATATTTAAAATATACATAGAAATGTATTCGACGCACATATAAATTCGCATTTATAGTAAATGTAATAAATATAAATTAAATACATTTCTGGTTCAATATAGAATAATGATTAGATATCTTTCGCAACTCACAGTATTAACAACTCACTATTTTCATCTGCTAATTTCTGATATCACCATAAATGTTTTCCAATACAGTAGAGATTTAATATTTCTTTAATTCTAAAGAAAGCCATACAAGTTTTGATATTTCAGATCTACTACCATATACAAATTTGAAAATGATTTGAAATATGTATTAAGAAAATAATCTTAAAATATCATGTGATTTTTTATACGTTCTATTTCTTGCATTTAAAATTCCTACCCTTAGTTATGAATTAAATTTTATGTATTTTTCTTTAAATAGGGCGTCTATCTTACTAGTAACAGCAATCTACATAACAGAACACAAAATAGATACGGAGGAATTTGTAAATAAACAGTTTTGTGAAATCTTCGGAGCTAAACTTTGCCTGGATAAGCCTGAAGATAACGTGACAATGGAGGAAACTATCAATTGCAACCTTTTTTAAAGTAATTGAGCGAAACTATTAGAAGAGTTAAGAAATTGAAACCATCAAAACAAGAATTTAACAAGTAAGAATATTATACTCGTCAGGGTCGAATATTAAATATTCTCCAATTATTTAGTAAATAAATTAAAAATCTTGCTGGGTCAGAGTTCCTTTAAGGCATTTCTATGGCCAATTTTAACACTATATTATGAAGTAAGAACTGAAAAAGTGAATTTTTGGGGTAATAAATGTAGAAACAGATATTTTTTATAGAGTCTTTTTGGAGGCAAAGGTAGATGGAGGGGTAAGGCAGGGGGTGATCAGAGAATATCTCAGCTTCGCCATAAAATCTTAAAACATTCAATGTTTTGAACCTTCTTTGACATAAACATATATCATATCATTTGCTTAAAAAATTACAAACATTTTATCTATGAAAATTATGTAATTTTTAAAATGTAAATAAGCCAAATAATCACCTACATATAAAAACAATTAATATTTTAAAATACACAACAGAAGAATGTGATTTAAAGAATCCACTACACAATTATTATCAGTACTACCATGTATTTTAATTTATCGTGACTTGTGAAATGTTTGGAATGAGTGCTGGTCTAGTCGTGTAATTAATATGATTACTCGTATACAATTAATTTTTATACGATAAATCTATAACTATTAAGTATATCCTAGCGTTTTCTTACTTTGGTTCATGTCCAATTTATTTACATACATATTTAAGTATTTACAAATTTATAGAAGTACAGCTATTTCTACATAAATTTACTTCAGAAAGAAGAATGAGTATACTTATTATATTGCTGATAACAATATAAGGCTTTATAATAAGATTGCATACTTTTCGAAGTTTTATAAGGACAGCGCTCTTAATAAGTCAATGCAAAAACGTCTATTGATAAATGTGTTGTTCAAGAGACCAAAGTCTTTGAAGTTGTAAGACAAGAACAACCACCTTCTTAACATTTCTTATACTAACGCTTTATGACATATATGTATATGTTCATATTTTACTTTTGTTTTCTCTTACCACTGAATATCTTAAAGAGTTGTTCACAGTCGCATGTTCTTATTGTCAAGAGAATTGTTTCTTTTCCATACAAATAAATGATACAAAAATATATTGTACGACCAATATAAATAGATGACAACACATGTGGCAGTTTAACTATTAAATTGTTCTTCATGTATATGTATATTTCTTTATTTTAGCGCTTTCCATTTATATGGTCTAGCCATAAAGGTACTTTAATGCATACCACTATTGCATTTCATATAAATGTGTTTAAAAAAATTACCATCAACAATCTGCCATCACTGAAAGGTTGGTGCACAGAATAAAAATATATGTTGTGGTACATAAAATATACAAAAATAAAAAACTAAAAGCGTAAAAACCATAACAGAGAATAAAGAAATATAACTGTAATAAAATGATGCAATGAACCAGTATCTTTTCGAACAATAAATCTTTTCTAGATTACAAATGTTCAGGGAATAACGACTCAGAATTAATGCCAATGGCTGCCAACCATCATTACTTGCACAGAACTTAAGCTTTTTTATTTGATACTTATTGCGATGGCTGGTAAACGTTTTCTTTACAATAGGATAGCCAATATTTAGCTAGGATTTGTAAAATAAGAACTATAATATTGTTGCAATAAAATGAGGTGATATATTTAAGTCGGCTGTTTCATAAAATCAGTATTTATGTATTAAAACAAAAAATTTCAGTTTACTATGTATGTAATTGTGTATGTTGCGCATATTGTCTATGTTCCTATTGCTTCACTTTTTTTCCGAAATGTTAAAATAAAAACATTAGATGTGAACTTGAGCTATCTCACATTTGGAGATTCCCTTAAAAAAGTCGTCACTTTGAAGTTTTTATTTGCGCGAATTCATATATATCAGTAATTAAATTGTTACCGAGTGCAATCTTAAACCTTTGACTAATTTTTAAATATATGAAAAATGTGTTGTTTTCCTAACTTCTCTTACACGGTATACACACTTATGGTTGCCAAGATATTCAACAAGATAATGATAGTTTTACTTTTTCATATGTGAATGGAAATGATACAGATGACGACAAGTGATAATGAGTGCGAGAATATTCTACATTCTTTAGGTGCGATTTGGTTGAATACTTAGAGTTAAGCGCATCATATTAATATATTGTCTTTATTAGGACCGACACTCAGGGGATGATTCCTATTCATTCAAAACATTATGCAGGAAGCGGGAAAATAGGTTGTGGGAAGAAGAATGAAGGGAGTATTCTTTATGGACATTCTATTCAAACCTCTCAGTATCGAATACGACTTGGCTCAAGTGAGTCAATATAGTTGAATAACCTATATGAGGGTGCTGTTGGCTGAAGTAGCTAACACGAGAATATGAAGCGGTGGATTCTGAGTTCAAGTGAAAAGGAGCGTTGCATATGAGCGTCAGTCCTACTCTTAAAAGAAAAAAATTAAAAACAACTAGCTCTCTTACCCGCTCCTATACAAGGTCCGAATGGATACCCGATATTGCCACTGCGACATCGTCTGCGTATGGAACAGTTTTAATATTCATAGTCTCCATATTTTTAAGCAGCAGATGTATAGTAACTTTCAACAATAAAGGTGACAGCACCCCCACCCTGCGGCGTTCCCTTGTGGACTCTCCTGGCGGTGGTGACTATTCCTAAGGTGGAGGTAATAATTCTGCGTGGGAGCAAATTTTCAATAAGCCGAATAGTCGTCTGGTCAACACCCGGCTCGCTTAGAGCATGAATAATTGCCATCGGATCAATATTGTTAAAGGCTCCTTCAATGTTCATGAAGGCAGCCATAGTATACTTTTTATGCTGTATCTTTTTGTACGATATATAAAACACGCTTGTGATTGCAATAATTCATTTAATACAAAAAATCAAATAAAAGGATAAAACAAGAGATATGTATTTTTAATAATTGTTAGACCACTCTATATCCAAAACTAGAAAACAATATGTTGGAATGTATGACCAAAGAATACAGGCTTTGTATGTAGCTAGTAGCCAGGGCATTACAAGAGCTACGTTGTGCTGCAGATCTGCGGAGATAATACCATCCTGCCCTGTTGATATATTATATATATATAAATATAAATATATATATATATATATATATATATATATATGTTTTTTTTTAATTTAAATTTTTAATAGCTATAGTTGTATAATTTATATAATCGCCCCTATTATGAATGACGACGTCGACGCGTTATCAAGACGACAGAAAAAGATTGTCGCTTGTCCACTCTTTTGCGACAGCAACTGACTACTATTGACATGTTCTATCGATATTATATGCCCTAGAGAATGATAAGAAATCGTCAAGAGTAATTAATTGTTATCGACAACTTGCAGACAAGTGATAATTTTTTGCTGTCGAGTTGATGTGACGTCGACGTCGCCATTCATAATAGGGGCGAATATATATAAGACCTACGATTGACGTACGATTTATATTATATGCAAAAATAGTGTGAATATTGAACAATTTGTATTCCTTAACCCTACAAGAAGCTGAGATGTTCTTGCAGATGTGAAATGTCTCGCCCTTCCGGGAATGACTTTGTCAAAATAGAGATTTAAAATTGGTTACAGAGTTGTCTTAAAGGAAATCTGTCCCACCAAATTAAACATTTTAAATTTACTTACTAAATATTTGGAGGGTATTTAAGATGCGACCTGGTAACGTTTTTACTTGTTTTTGTTAATTAAATCTATTTGATACTTTGGGATATATTAAATTTGTATTAAGAACTAAACAAATGAAAATTTTTATTCCAGGGATGGGAAATTGTTTTATTTTTTTATGGTACATAAATGTAAGTTTTTTTGTTTTGCTAGTTAAAAGTATTTTAGAAATTAGGAAAAATAAAACTGGTATTAATATTTAAAAAAGTTGATATTTCGATTCCAGGGTTTGGAAATTTAAATATTTTGCGGTCATTGAAAGTCTTAAAAAAGGTTACAAATTAAAATTTTTGTTAAGAAAAACTATGATGTATCAATCACTAAGGATTTACGGAACGGAAATATTTTGGTACATAAAATAATCAGAAATGTCACTACTTTTGGTTTTTTAGTGAATTAAAACTTTTTATGCTTCAGATAGAACTAAACTGGTATTGAAAACCAAAAAAATTATAAAGTGGATTCCAGATTTGGCAAATAAAAATTTTTATTGGTATATATAAGTGGCTATATAAATTGCTAATTTTGGTTTTTTCAATGAATTAAACCTATTTTATACTTCGCGAAGAATTAAGTTGGTATTAAAAACAAAAAAATTAAATTTCGGTTACAGTGTTGGAAAACAGAATTTTTTTTTGAACATAAAAGTAACGTATAATTTCCTATTTTTGATTTTTATAGTAAAATATACCTTTCAGGAAGAATTAGCTTCTTGATAAAACCAAAAAATTAAATATTCGTTTCCAGGGTTATTAATTTTGATTTTTTTGTGAATTAGTCATTTTTTATACTTCTGGAGAAATTGTATTCGTATAAAAAATTAAAAAAAAATAAAATAAAAATGCTATTCCAAGGTCCGAAAATTTAAATACTTTTTGTCATATAAGATTGTTTTTTATACCCTCCAAAAAAGAATGGGAGGGTATATTCACTTTGTCATTCCGTTTGTAACGCAGCGAAATATCCCTGAGACCCCATAGTATATATATTCTTCATCAGTGATGAAATCTAAGACTATCTAGCCATGTCCGTCCGTCCGTCCGACTGTGGAAATCATGATTCAGTCCAAACAAAACGAGAAAGGTCCTAGAAACTTGGTACAAATATATCTTGAAGGATAACACAAGTCAAGTTCGTAAATGGGCTGAATGGGACCA
The DNA here is from genome assembly GCA_951800035.1 of Linnaemya tessellans. Classification (NCBI taxonomy): domain Eukaryota; kingdom Metazoa; phylum Arthropoda; class Insecta; order Diptera; family Tachinidae; genus Linnaemya; species Linnaemya tessellans. Next base: position 50,507,629 of record OX637532.1, on the reverse strand, counting down.
GAGGGAAAAAGTTCCCCTAAGAGGAACTAAACACACATCTAAAAAACAACACAACTTTTAAAGTTTTCTTTGTAATTTTGTTATGTAAGTGATATATTTTTATATCACAGAAGGTCCGACGCGTTAAGCTTGCAGCTATTAAATAAAAAAAAAATTAGTTTTTGGACCCCGCCCAAAATAGTTTAAAAATTTAACAAAGTTTATTACTTAAACCAACATTCCTTAAAAATAACATTTTTAAGCCTTTATGACGAAGCTGAGACGTAACCTGATCCCCCTCTGCCCTACTCCCTCCTCCGCTTTCGGCATGACCCTGTATAGAGATTTAAAATTGGGCACTGAAATGCCTTAAAGGAACTATGAGCCAGCTGGTTAAAATTGTTTAACTTATCTCAGTTCACGGGTATTATAACAATAACATGTTCACATCTGGTTGATACAGTTCTCGGATTCTTTTTCACAATACAATTTGTGTAAATAGGAACTGTTATCAAAATTCAACTAAGACACCTACATAATAAATGGTGACAAACACAATACACATGAGCACTGATGATGAAAGGGTTACGTCTTTCGAAAACAGCTGTTCTGCTGTGTAAGTTGAATAACAAAAACTGATGTTGACTTGCCTTTGTGCCTTGGAATATTTATCATGTCTTTCTGAGATTTAAATTAAAATTTCGAACAATTAGCCTATAGAATCTGATAATAAAAAATAATGAAAAATTGGAAAAATAATAAAAAATTGGAAAAACGTTGACATGTACTTAAGTATAAAATTCAAACCAAAAAACTTTGACTTGGGTATGATGAAAAAAAAAATCAGAAAAATGGGACATGAAGAAAAAATAATCAAACGGTAACACGGATATTATAACAATAACATGTTAACATGAGGTTGATACAGTTATCGGATTCTATTTCACAATAAAATTTGTGTAAATAGGAACTGTTATCAAAATTCAACTAAGCCACCTAATACTTCTTACTACTTATCTCAGTTTCTTTCTTGCACGTTGATACAAAATATTAATATGTAAGTTTTTATGCTGACGGAAAGATATCTTAGTCATGCTCGTCCCAAAATATTTGAATCGACCGTATTAAAATATTATTTTTCGTTTGTTTAAGCTAAATGCCATAAAAATGGAAATTTTAATAAGAATAAAAATAGAGTTTATATTTACCAAATATTTAGAGGGTATTTAAGATTCAACCCGGTCGAATATAACGTTTTTACTGGTTTTTTTGTTTGTTTGGTATAAAAAAAAATGGTCTCCGGGGTTGGACCACTGAACATTTTTTTGATACATAAAAGTAACGAATTACGAATTTTGGGTTTTTCTGTGGCTGTAAATACATTTTATATTTCAGGATGAATAGAATTAGTATAGAAAATTCGAAAAAATTTAAAAGACGATGCTAGGGTTGGACAATTAGAACATAAAGATAACCAAGTGAAAAGAATTTTTTCTTTTTGTTTGTAAATTAAACATAGCTATATAATATTTTTGAAATACTTTAATTTGTAATAGAAATAAGAAAAGCCAAAAATACTGCTTCCGAGTTGAAAAATAAATTTTTTTTCTTAAATATGAAAGCAAGTGAATAACAAAATTTTTTTTATTAGTTAAACCTGTTTTCTATTTTAGAAAGAAAGGAGAAATACAAATGTTAAGGGTATTTAAAATTCGGCACAGCCGAATATAGCACGTTCACTTGTTATACCCTCCAAAAAAGAATTTGGAGGGTATATTCACTTTGTCATTCCGTTTGTAACGCATCGAAATATCCATCTCAGACCCCATAAAGTATATATATTCTTGATCAGTGATGAAATCTAAGACGAACTAAGCATGTCCGTCCGTCCGTCCGTCTGTGGAAATCACGATTCAGTCCAAACGAAAAGAGCTACTCTTGAAATTTGGCATAAATATATTTTAAAGCTTAGAGCAGGTTAAGTTCGACGATGGGCTAAATTGGGCAAGAGGGAAAAAAGTTCCCCTAAGAAGAACTAAACCAACCCAGAAAAAACAATATAATTTTTAAAGTTTTTTGGTTATTTTGTTAAGCAAATGATATATTTTTATGTCAAATACGGTCCAACGCCTTAAACTTGGAGCCATTAAATAAAATAAATATATTTTTTGACCCCGCCCACTTCAGTGGGCGTGATTATCTTTATCTTTAGAGTTTTATGACTGCCGATTTCTGCCATACCTCCCCCCCCCCCACCTCTTCCTTTGCCACCTAAAGGACCCTACCAAAAATTTTTTTTTTTTAAATTTTGTATATAATCATCCCAAGCATTTATCTTTAGAGTTTTATGACTGTCGATTTCTGCCCTACCCCCCCCCCCCCCCTCTTCCTTTGCCCCCAAAATGACCCTACCAAAAAAAATGTTTTTTTAAATTTTGTATATAATCATACCAAGCATTTATCTTTAGAGTTTTATGACTGCCGATTTCTGCCGTACCCCCCCCCCCCCCCCCACCCTTTTCCTTTCCCCCTTAATGACCCTACCAAAAACAAATTTTTTTTTTAAATTTTGTATATAATCATCCCAAGCATTTATCTTTAGAGTTTTATGACTGCCGATTTCTGCCCTACCCCCCCCCCCCCCTTCTTCCTTTGCCCCCTAAATGACCTTACCACAAAAATTTTTTTTTTTAAATTTTGTATATAATCATCCCAAGCATTTATCTTTAGAGTTTTATGACTGCCTGTTGCTGCCCTACCCCCTCCTCCCCCCTTGCCCGCTAAATGACCCTATTAAAAATAAATATACATATTTTGTGTATTATCATCCCAAGCATTTATTTTTACAGTTTTATGTGTATCTGTTTCTGCCCTACCCCCTCTCCCCCTTTGCCCTCTAAATGACCCTATAAAAAAAAAAGAAATTTTAATTTTGTATATAATTATCCCAAGCATTTATTTTTAGAGTTTTATGACAAAGGTGAAATGTTTCCCCCAGGAACTCTGTCCCACCAAGTTAAACATTTCAAATTCACTTATTAAATATTTGGAGGGTATTTAAGATTCGACCCGGTCGAATATAACGCTTTAACTTGTTTTTATTATAATTCTAGAAAAAAATGGATAATAAGCTGACATATTTGTGTCATAAAGAGGTTTCACATTGTCAATTAAATTTTCTTTAAAAGTATTTTCGGCGCTCATAGCAACTGCTCTCCTATGCTCGTATCATAGTCAATTTTTGTTCAACTAAAAATTGTTGTTAATAACGACGAGCAATTTTTGGCCAGGTAGAGACTCCGTTAGCCGAGTGTTGCTATTGCTTTAAGGCTCATCCTGCTACACTTATGGAATGCTCAAAATTGTGTGATATGTTTTTGACATAAACAAACAACAAATAATTATTTATACACACAACCAAAATCAGAAATAATTCACCATTATCTTACTTCATAAGCTTTATTTAAATTTGATTTACCAGAAACAATTCGTATTCACTTTCACAAATAATTCCAATAAAACTCTAAACAGCTGTTTGAAACATTGATGGCACTTCAATGTGTTTATACATATAATTGGTGTTTGTGTTGAAAAAGTACGCAAAATAATTAAATGGTACAAGTAGGCATCAGAAACACCAAGATACACAACTAATAGGACAATGGGACATTTCTTGCCATAAATTTAATAAACTGGCCACATTTTTTTATACCCTTCACAAAAAAGTGAAAGGGTATATATAGGTTTGTCATTCTGTGTGTAATTTCTTCGATATGCACATGGGACCACATAAAGTATATATATTCTGGATCCTTATGAATAGCGATGACGATTGAGCGATGTCCGTCCGTCTGTACGGTTTTCTCAAGCACCCAGAAAAGCTAAAGACTTCATTCTTGAACCGTTGGATTGGAAATGAACTTAAATAGAGTTCTATTGAAATTCAGAAAGATCCGAAGTATGGTTCCAGAGCTGGGAAGCTTACACCTATTTCTCGACGCAAAATTTATACCAAAAATCAATTATTTTTTTTTAATGTTTGCAAATTAAACCTATTTCTTGCTTTGGGGAGCCTCAATGTTCTATTAAAAACTAAAAAAATAAAAATTTTTTTTCAGGGATGGAAAATTAAACATTTTTGTTCGGCCTATTCCGTATTTTGTAGTACATGTAGTAACTAAAATTGTAAAATATTTCAAGTTTTTCTTTAACAAAACCACTTTATACGTCATGAAGATTTGCATTAGCCAAACAAATTTGTTTTTAAATTGAAATTTTGTTTCCAGGGTTGTGAAATTGAAATTTTTTGTTATACATAAGAGTAACCAAAAAGGCAATTGACGTTGTTTTTTTTTAATAATTAAAACTATTTTTTAGTTCAGGAAAAACAAAATTGGTATCAAAAAAAATTAAAATTTAGATTTCAAAGTTGGATAACTGCAATATTTTGTGGTACATAAAAATGACCTAAATGGTTACAAATAATAAGTTTTTCTTAAGTAAAACTATTTCATGCCTCATTCAGAGTTGCATTGGTAAAAAAAATTTAAATTTCGCTTCCAGGGTTGGGAAATTTAAATATTTATCCTGCATAAAAGTAACCAAAAAGGCAATTGACGTTGTTTCTTTTTGCTAATTAAAGCTGTTTTATAATTCAGGAAAAACAAAATTGGTATTAAAATTTTAAAAATTCAAAATTTCGACTCCAGGGTCGGACAAATGAAATATTTTATGGTACATGAAAGTGACCAAAACGTTTAAAAATTGTAATTTTTCTGTCAAGTAAAACTATGTTACACCTCACTAAGAATGGTAAAAAAATAAAAATTCGCTTCCAGAGTTGAAAAATCAAAATATTTTTCGTACATAATAGTACATACATAAATTCCAAATTTTGTGCTTTTAGTGAATTAAACCTAATTTATATATCAGAAAAAATTTAATTAGTATTAAAAAATTACAAATTCGGTTCCATGGTTGGAAAATGGACATTTTCTGATTCATAAAAGCAGCCATTTTATTTGATATTTTTGATTTTTATGATGAATTATACCTACTATATATATCAGAAAGAAGTAAACTGGTATTAAAAACCAACAAAATCTAAAAGATGATTCTACGGTTGGACAATTAGAACTTTTTGGGGTACATGAAACGGATTTTTTGTTTTGTTTGTAAATTAAATATATATAATATTTTTGAACGACGTTCATAGGTATTATATATAAGAAAAGCCAAACATTTAGCTTCCTAGCCGAAAAATTTAAACATTTTCTTCGTCGGCCCTGTAGCAAAAATTAGCCGGCGAAGTAAAAGGTTGAAATAGCTACAAAAACAACTGTCTATCTTTCCTAATCTGTCCATTCAATACTATCTTCTCGTTTTCAGTTCCGGCGCAATGCATTGCTTATATAGGGGCCATCCCCTTAGTGCTGGCCCAAGATAAAAAAATATATAAAAGTAACCGAAAACATCATTTTGATTTTTTAATTAAACCTACTTTCTGCTTTGGCAAGAAAGAAAGAAAGAATAATTACATCTGTGAAGGGTATTTAAGATTCGGCACAGCCGAATATAGCACTTTTACTTGTTTATATTACAATATACATATGTTAAATATTTTGTAATATGACAAATATATATATATATATATATATATATATATATATATATATAATATATATATATATATATATATATATATATATATATATATATATATATTAATGTACAAGCAAGTATTTAATATATAATAAACGATTTAGAAAATTAAACATATAAAATACGTATATCATGTCTTTATACATATTTATCAACTAAACATATCAAAGCAGAATCACCAAAAAAGATCTATTGTGGCCCACGCCCATTTAACATACATACATCCCATCACTGTCTACAACTGTCACGTAACCTTAGAATGAATTTCTGCAGGTTGTTACTTTACGGAAATATTTTATTTCAGTCAAGTAAGCGTTTTCACAGCTTGTCCAAGAAATATTTTAACCGATTTAGTCAAAACTATGAGAACTTTTATAGTCCCGAAAAATTAAAACGAAAATCTAACTACAAAATGTTACTTTTCATATGTGCAGAGAAGTCAAGGATAAATAAATTGGATACAAGTTTTCCAACAGTTATAAAAATATTATTTTTTAAGTCAAGAAAAATTCGTTTAAAGTGTAAACATTTGCACCAAATACTGTCTCTAAGAGATTTTTAAGACATCTTTTCAGCATTAATAAAAACATCACAATTACTCCCTTTTCTTTTTTTTCGTTAAGACGTATGTACTCGTATACATACATATATGGATTTCTATACCCTCCACAAAAGAATTTGGAGGGTATATTCACTTCGTCATTCCGTTTGTAACGCATCGAAATAGCCATCTCAGACCCCATAAAGTATATATATATTCTTGATCAGTGATGAAATCTAAGACGATCTGAGCATGTCCGTCCGTCCGTCCGTCTGTGGAAATCACGATTCAGTCCAAACGAAAAGAGGTAGACTCTTGAAATTTGGTATAAATATATCTTGAAGCTTAGAGCAGATTAAGTTCGGAGATGGGCTAAATCGGGCATGAGGGAAAAAAGTTCCCCTAAGAAGAACTAAACCAACTCAGAAAAAACAACATAATTTTTAAAGTTTGAAATTTATTTGTTGGTGGTTAAGCAATGTCTATATGCATTTCATTGGTGCTTTACCAAATCGTCAGTAGACTTTAACCACAGTTTTGAAAAGTTAAAAACCTCTTATCTTATGCATATACTTCCGAAAACCATCTAAGAATTCACAACTTGTAAATTACAAATTATTTTCAAAAATAACAACAGAATAAGAATAGTAGGCTTTGAAACTCATACAAAACTAAACCAACAAATAAAGTATATTTGATACGAATCCATTCGAATACAACGATTTTACTTGTTTTTGGTTCATTTAGTTTAGTTTAGTTTATTCATTAAAAATAAATTATTTACCAATAATTTTTATTAATTAACCAATAATTAAACAAGTAAACCAAAACATATCGATAAATTAATAGTGTGAGTAACTAAATAAAGTAGTAACTGAATTATTTGAATATCCTTGTAAAGGCTTTATATATTTGCTATTCTTAAAATACTTTTTGCATCATTTAATATAATTTTATCGTTTGGTAGGATATATTTTATTATGTGTTTAAACTTATTTTTAAACTGCGTAGATGTTTTTAAATTTGGGGAAACCATTGAAGCCACTCTATATTTGACATTTTTAAATTAAAAAAACCTCTAATATATTTTATTATCAAAAGATTTCATGCGTTCCACAGAAGTTCAAAGTATAGTTCGAAGCATCCTTAAAGTAGAAAGTTCAAGGTAATTTTTACCGTACCATTCTATCACAGAATATCTACTTATCGTAAGCATTAGTTCAGATTTCTTTATTTAATTTAACATGAAATTTCATTTCGTTTCTTTTTAGTGCAGATTTATTTTATTCTTTCTATTCTATGCTTGTGCCTTTTTTAATTTTTTAAACTAATTTCAAGATTTTTGTCCTTTAACATTGCAACCTCGGAAAAGTTTATGTATACATTTATATATATATATATATATATATATATATATATATATATATATAAATATATACCATTCGTATAAAACTAAACTGGTATATACGTAAGTTTGTGTTTAATTCTCCTTGGTTTTATTTTTTTTATTTATTCTGCTTTACATCGCTCTCTGCTGTCTATTTATTCAAGTGCAGTTTGCTGCCCAGATATACGAGTTGACCCAAATTATACATATATAAATTTATATTAATACATATATATATATATATATATATATATATATATAATATATATATATATATATATATATATATATATATGTATTAATATAAATTTATATATGTATAATTTATATATATATATATTATATATATATATATATATATATATATATATATATATATATATATATACGAGGTCTGATCAAAAAATAACTGTTATTTTCATCTTTCGTGAGTTACGTGTGTTCGATTATCGCATTTTTTTTTTGTCTGTTATGTTGGTACACATGCCTGTTATATATGTTCGTAATATCAGCCATTTTGGAATGTCAGTTTGTTTTTGACAGATAAAAAGGTTAGTCGTGTTTTGGTGTGCTTGATTTTTTACTAATCGAAAAAATTGATCAAGAAAAGTTTTGTGTAAAATGTGAAATTAAGTGCACAAGGACATTTGAAATGTCCCTGTCCATCCAAATGATGTTGGCATATTGTTCGTCTCATGCCAACCAAATTTTACGGATGTTTCAGGCATGAAACGTGTGGCAGCGAAGATTGATTTAAAACTGATGACGCACCAGCTCATACATCGATGACTGTGCGTGAGTTTTTGGCCAAAAACAAAACCGTTATCATGCCTCAACCACCGTCTTCAACGGACTTGGCCCCCGCTGACTTTTTCCTCTTCCCAAAACTGAAGACACCGATTAAAGGAAAGCGTTTTGCTACGATTGAGGAGATAAAAAACAAGTAAAAGTGCTTTATTCGGCTATGCCGAATCTTAAATACCCTTCACAGATGTAATGCTTCTTTCTTTCTTCCTTGCCAAAACAGAAAGTAGGTTTAATTTAAAAATCAAAATGATGTTATCCGGTTACTTTTATATTTAAGAAAACGTTTAAATTTTTCGGCTAGGAAGCTAAATGTTTGGCTTTTCTTATATCTAATACCTATGAACGTCTTTCTAAAATATTATATATATTTATTTTACAAACAAAACAAAAAATCCGTTTCATGTACCCCAAAAAGTTCTAATTGTCCAACAGTAGAATCGTCTTTTAGATTTTGTTGGTTTTTAATACCAGTTTACTTCTTTCTGATATATAAAGTAGGTATAATTCATCATAAAAATCAAAAATATCAAATAAAATGGCTGCTTTTATGAATCAGAAAATGTTCATTTTCCAACCATGGAACCGAATTTTTAATTTTTTAATACTAATTAAATTTTTTCTGATATATAAATTAGGTTTAATTAACTAAAAACGCCAAAATTTGGAATTTATGTATGTACTATTATGTACCAAAAATATTTAGATTTTCCAACTCTGGAAGCAAATTTTTATTTTTTTACCAATGCAATTCTTAGTGAGGTGTAACATAGTTTTACTTGACAAAAAATTAAAATTTTTAAACTTTTTGGTCGCTTTCATGTACCATAAAATATTTCATTTGTCCAACCCTGGAGCCGAAATTTTGATTTTTTTAGATTTTAATACCAATTTTGTTCTTCCTGAACTATAAAACAGCTTTAATTAGCAAAAAGAAAAGAATGAGGCATGAAATAGTTTTATTTAAAAAAAACTTAATATTTGTAACCATTTAGGTCATTTTTATGTACCACAAAATATTGCAGTTATCCAACTCTGGAATCTAAATTTTGATTTTTTTTAAATTTTTGATACCAATTTTGTTTTTCCTGAACTAAAAATTAGTTTTAAGCAGTAAAAAAACAACGTCAATATCCTTTTTGGTTACTTTTATGTATAAAAAATAATTGCAATTTCCCAACCCTGGAAGCGAAATTTAAATTTTTTAAAATTTTCTTTATCAATGCAAATCTTCATGAGGTATAAAGTAGTTTTGTTTAAAAAAAATCGAATTTTGCAACCATTTTGGTTTATACATGTACCACAAAATATTTCATGTACCAAAAAAAATTTTATTTTTCCAACCCTGGAAACGAAATTTTAATTTTTGTTTTGTTTTTTTATCAGTGCAACGCTTCTTGAGGTATGAAGTAGTTTTATTAAAGAAAAATTGCAAAGTTTTTACCATTTTGGTAACTTTCATGTACCATAAAATATTGCACTTGTCCATCCCTGGATTCAAAATTTAATTTTTTATTTTTGAATTTTTCATACCAATTTTGTTCTTCCTAAATTATAAGACAGTTTTAGTTAGCAAAAAAAAACAACATCAGTTGCCTGTTTGATTACTTTCATGTATAAAAAAAATTCAATTTCCCACCCCTGGAAGCAAAATTTGAATTAAAAAATATTTTTTTGGCCAATGCAAATCTTTATGACGTAGAAAGTGGTTTTGTTAAAGAAAAACTTGAAATTTTTAACAATTTTAGTTACTACATGTACTACAAAATACAGAATAGGCTGAAAAAAAAAATTTTAATATCCCATCCCTGGAAAATTTTTTTTATCTTTTTAGTTTTTAATAGACCATTGAGGATCCCCAACGCACGAAGAAGGTTTATTTTACAAACATTAAAAGAAATAATTGCTTTTTGGAATAAATTTTGCGTCGGGGAATAGGTGTAAGCTTCCCAGCTCTGGAACCATACTTCTGAATTTCAATAGCACTCTATTTAAGTTCATTTCCAATCGAACGGTCCAAGAACGAAGTCTCTAGCTCTTGTGTGTATATATACCTTTTCACTTTTTTGTGAAGGGTATAAAAATCGAAACGGGAGCTGTTGGCGATACCAAAAAGCGCGTTTCAGGAGCGTTTCGAGGATTGGAAAAAACGCTGGCATAAGTGTATTAGATCTGAGGGGGATTCCTTTGAAGGGGACAAGATAGTTATAGATGAATAAAAAATACTTTATTTGTTGATCAGGCCTTTACGGTTATTTTTTGATCAGACCTCGTATATATATATATATATATATATATATATATATATATATATATATATATATATATATATATATATATATATATTTATATACATATGTATGCAGCTGTATAGTAGGAAGTTTGCTTAAAGTCTGTTAAAGTTTAAGATTGTTGAACGATTTTTATTTATGTCTTCTTTGAATAGCGTATTTTGTTAGTTTGCACGTTATTGAAGCAGGAAGCAAAGCTTTTATTTTTATCTATTTTTCTAGGAGGAATTAGACAAACTGCACGTTTGTTGAGATTTCTTAAAAAGGATAAATATTTGTTCTTTATACGTAAGTGAATAAGTACTGAACTTAAAAATTTAAATAAATATATAGTTTCGATATACATATACATATATATATATATATATATATATATATATATATATATATATATATATATATATATATATACATATATATAAATTCTTCTGGTTTCTTGACCTGGTTTTAATTATTATTGTATTCTGACATTTTTAAGCTTAAGGTCTCTTTATTTAATTTAATTCTTTATTTCAATATTTCACTCCTGTGTGTGACTTCTTCAGGAAATTAATTATTTTATTTGATATGAAAAAATATTTTGTTTATGAAACAAAATTATTTGTCAACAATATCCAAAAAGGTTCAAGCAAATTTTAAATAAATTGAAAATATATGAACAATAATAAAATATTTAAACCTATACATGCATATATATTTAAAAAAACATTTATAAAAATAATTTTTAATCCTATATACATATATATACATAAATATACACACATACACATTTACATATATTGTATATACATATATATATACATATATATATATATATATATATATATATATATATACATATATATATATATATATATATATATATATATATATATATATATATATATGTATACATATATATATATATATATATATATATATACATATATATATATATATATATATATATGTACCCTGCTAGCATTTGGAAGATTGTTTTTACAAAAATCACCTTGCTGAGTCTTTTTAGATTACTTTTGGTGATCAAAAACTTATTAGACGGTTACACGATTAAAAAAGGACTCAAAAATTATTCGTGCCAATGAGTAAAATGAGTTCGATTTAAAATACAATAACAATATGTATAGCAATCGGAAATAAATCATGCAGAAGTTTGAAATGTGACTATTATTTCCGTTATTTACTCTTAATCAAAAACAGATCATGCAGGCGTTTGAAAAGTGATAGATGATTAAACACTGCTTAAATGACTTAGAAAAGAGTCCAATATAATACCAACATGACTGATAAATGACTATAAAAGGACTTCTAAACGACTCGAAAAAGAATCATAAAGGAAGTTAATTAAGACTAATAAATGATCAGAAAGCGATTCGAAATTAATCATAAAAGTGCTAGTAAAAGAGTCGAAAATGACTCTATACTAATATTGAAAATGACTCATAAATGACATTTTAAGAAGAGTCGCGGGTAGTCACTTTTTTCTCCCGACAAAAGTATCTTTTATGATCAGAAAATGAGCGCATATTCTAGCATTTTAATCGCGCATAAGAATCAAAAAAGACTCGAATTCGATTAAAAATTTCCAAAAATGCTGGCTGGGTATATATATACAACACATATACATATATACAACACAAACAGTAAAATCCAAAAAAATATATAGAGAACTACCAGAAACTGTCTCGAAAATGAGTCGAAATTGATCAGGAGCGCGAATCACAAAAGACTCCCTTAGAAGAGTCGCGGCTAGGGTACCATTTTCTCCCGAATGAACAGTCATTTTCGATTCGAAAACGAGCACATAAATGCTTATTTTAATCGTGCGAAGGAGCCGAAAAAGACTCGAATATGATCATTAATTTCATAAAATGCTGACTGGGTATCAAACTTAATAAGCTTTGATATTTGTTGGCATGGAAAAAAATTTTCATATGGGAAACATATTTAAAATAAGTTTGATAAGATTTTACACAGACTAATTAATAAGACTAACGGCTCGTTTCATAATGTACGAATAGAAATTAATGTGGACTTTAACGTCAAATTTGGCATACAAAAGTTGTCGTTCAAGTAAACGTTAAGTCTTAATGATACATTGTGAAAATAGCTGTAAGTGTATTACTAAATTAGGAGAATTGGTATAGTCTGTTATTGGAGAAAAATTGTATAAAAGGCATTGTATGTTATCGAAAGCATTGTTTATGACAAAATATTTTTCACATATCATCATGACTGAAATTGTTTGCTAGAAAAATATTCTGGAAAAATATACAAAAAAAATCGTAAGCATCCGCCTGATATTCACTAGTCCATGTCTCATCGACGACTAAATTAAATAAAACAAATTTAAATAAATTATAAACATATACCCATATTTTTCAACAAAATTCAAAACGTTTTAAAAAAACCAATTAAAATAAATAATATATTTGAACAGTAAGAAAACTTTTTTAAAAAACTATGCATTTCTATCTCTTATGAACTAGGTGTCTATAATTTTGAGCTACATTTGCTGCATCTGCCTTAAAATTAATTCTTTTGGTGATTGGTGTATTGATTATGTGTAAATCTAAGTTTATAATTACTTTCTCTGTTTAATATTGAAACATTTTCAAAGTTTGGATAATGATTAAATCTAGCACAATGTGAAGATAATGCAGTTTTTTGTGAATTTATATCTATGATCAGTTTTATGTCCTGCAATTCTAGTTTTTAATTTGTTCTTTATTGTACCTATATATACCTTATTGCAATCTTCATTCTTATTTCCATTACAAGGTATTTTATAAACTAAATTCGACTTGTCTAATTTATCAACTTTATATTTTGTCTTAATAAAAAAATTATTTAATGTATTGTAAGTTCTATACGCTACTGTGTATTTTTCAGAATCACATATTCCTGATTTACCAATGCCTTTTGATATTCCAGATACATAAGTTAAAGATTTGTAAATTGTTGGTTCATTTACATATCTATTTATCTTACTATTTCTTAATCCATATTGATTTATTAATTTATATATTAGCCAAGCTGGAAAATCATTATTCTTTACCAAATCATCAGTAGACTTTAACCACAGTTTTAAAAAGTTAAAAACCTCTCATCTTATGCATATACTTCCGAAAACCATCTGAGAATTCACAATTTGTATATAACAAACTATTTTCAAAAATCATGCAAAACTAAACCAACAAACAAATTATATTCGATATGAATCCATTTTATTTTTCTACACCTTTGTACAATCAAAAATCTATTGGATAACAAGAAATCCAATGGATTTCTTCGATATCAATATAGGACCTCATAAAGTATAGATATTCTGGATCCTTATGAATACCGATGACGATTGAGCGATGTCCGTCTGTACGTGAAATTTTCCCAAGCCCCCAGAAGAGCTAGAGACTTCGTTCTTGGACCGTTGGATTGGAAATGAACTTAAATAGAGTGCTATTGAAATTCAGAAAGATCCGAAGTATGCTTCCAGAGCTGGGAAGCTTACACCTATTTCTCGACGCAAAATTTATTCCAAAAAGCAATTATTTTTTTTAATGTTTGTAAATTAAACCTACTTCATGCTTTGGGGAGCCTCAATGGTCTATTAAAAACTAAGAAAATAAAATTTTGTTTCCAGGGAGGGGAAATTAAAAATTTTTTTTTGCCTATTCCGTATTTTGTAGTAACTAAAATACTTAAAAATTTCAAGTTTTTCTTTAACAAAACCAATGTCCAGTACCAATAAAAAAAATTTTAATTCAAATTTTGCTTCCACGGGTGGGATATTGATTTTTTTTTTATACATGAAAGTAATCAAACAGGCAACTGATGTTGTTTTTTTTTGTTTTTTGCTAACTAAAACTGTCTTATTATTTAGGAAGAACAAAATTGGTATCAAATATTCAAAAATAAAAAATTAAATTTCAAATCCAGGGATGGACAAGTGCAATATTTTATGGTACATGAAAGATACCAAAATGGTAAAATATTTGCAAATTTTTTTTAAATAAAACTACTTCATACCTCAAGAATCGTTGCACTGATAAAAAACAAAAAAAAATAAAATTTCGTTTCCAGGGTTGGAAAAATTAATTTTTTTTTGGTACATAAAATATTTTGTGGTACATGTAATAACCAAAATGGTTGCAAAATTCGATTTTTTCTTAAACAAAACTACTTTATACCTCATAAAGATTTGCATTGATAAAGAAAATTTTAAAAAAATTTAAATTTCGCTTCCAGAGTTGGGAAATTGAAATTTTTTTTTATACATAAAAGTAACCAAAAAGACAATTGACGTTGTTTTTTTGCTGCTTAAAACTATTTTTTAGTTCAGGAAAAACAAAATTGGTATCAAAATTTAAAAAAAAATAAAAATTTAGATTCCAGAGTTGGATAACTGCAATATTTTGTGGTAGATAAATATGACCTAAATGGTTACAAATATTAAGTTTTTCTTAAATAAAACTATTTCATGCCTCATTAAGAGTGGCATTGGTAAAAAATTTAAATTTCGTTTCCAGGGTTGGAAAATTGAAACATTTATCCCGCATAAAAGTAACCAAAAAGGCAATTGACGTTGTTTCTTTTTGCTAATTTAAGCTGTTTTATAATTCAGGAAGAACAAAATTGGTATTAAAATCTTAAAAAATCAAAATTTCGACTCCAGGGTTGGACAAATGAAATATTTTATGGTACATGAATGGTGAGTGTTTAAAAATTGTAATTTTTTTGCCAAGTAAAGCCATGTTATACCTCACTAAGAATTGCATTGGTAAAAAAATAAAAATTCGCTTCCAGAGTTGGAAAATCGAAATATTTTTCGTACATAATAGTACATACATAAATTCCAAATTTTGTGCTTTTAGTGAATTAAACCTATTAGATATTTCAGGAAAAATTAAACTAGTATCAAAAAATTAAAAACTCGGTTCCAGTGATGGAAAATCGAAATTTTTCGGTACATAAAAGTAACCATATAAGTTTCCAATTTTGGTTTTTTTCAGTGATTTAAACCTATTTTATAATTCGCTATGAATTAAATTGGTATTAAAAATTTTAAAAACTAAAAATTCGGTTCCAGGGTTGGAAAATCGAAATATTTTTGATACATAAAAGTACATAAATAAATTCCAAATTTTGTGTTTTTAGTGAATGAAACCTATTTTATGTATCAGAAAAAATTAGATGAGTAATACAAATATTAAAAATTCGGTTCCAGGGTTGAAAAATCGACATTTTCTGATTCATAAAAGCAGCCATATTATTTGTTATTTATGATCTCTATGATGAATTATACCTACTTTATATATCAGAAAGAAGTAAACTGGTATTAAAAACCACCAATCTAAAAGACGATTCTACGGTTGGACAATTAGAACTTTTTGGGATACATGAAACGGATTTTTGTTTGTTTGTAAATTAAATATATATAATATTTTTGAAAGACGTTCACAGGTATTAGATATAAGAAAAGCCAAACATTTAGCTTCCTAGCCGAAAAATTTTAACGTTTTCTTAAATATAAAAGTAACCGATAACATCATTTTGATTTTTTAATTAAACCTCCTTTCTGGTAAGAAGGAATGAAAGGGTATTTAAGATTCGGCACAGCCGAATATAGCACTTTTACTTGATTTTACCTTTTTTTTGTGTTTTACTAGAATCTAATTTATTTCATTGTATTTTTTTTATTTTTATTATAGGATACTTTTAACTTATTTTTGCACGTTGAAATTTCTTTTTTTTTATAGAAAAATATAGATGATAGTTACAAATTTTTTTTATGCACTTTAATCAATGGATTGATGTTGTAGGTAAAGATCGGTTGAATCGGTTGTAGTTAACATTTCCTCATGATGATAGTCATCCTGGACAATTGACCAAATCTTTTTATTTTATGAAATAGTTGATTATATGATGTAATATATATTTTCTTAAGCGTTTGATGCAATAGATTTACATATATTTTTCCTGTTTTTTTCACATGCATTCACCGCCAAAATGTGTATCGAGTGTATGCAGGTTAACTTAGATAATGTGTTATGGCTCACTTCTCAATTTCTTTATCGCCTTCGATTTTGATTTTACTTTATTTTGTGCTTCCGTAGGGATTATTTAATATTGATTTTGGTTGCTGAGTGTATTACTTATTAATAAAGACAATTAATAAGAATTTTAGCAACAGTGGGGGGAAATATGATAGATGCTCGATGGCGAGTTACATGTAATGATGTACTGTAATAGCCAATAGAATAAAATTAATTCCAATGAATTTAGATTTGAGAAGCGAAAACTCTCCCAAAATGGAATTTATACAATTCCTTTTTGTTTTAATCTTTTTTATTTCATATTCTTAGTATAGTTTACTAACAAAAATCACTTTATTAAATATTCTGCAATCTAGCGCAATTAAATTAAAATTAAATTGATTTATTGCAGGAAAAAAATCTTTCTTAGAAGATTTGGATGTGAATAGCTCAAAAGTAGAATTGAAAAGAATTTGTCATCTCCACGTTGGGTCTAAGCAAAGCTGAACACACAAATTCCTTTAAACGAATTCAGCGATTTAACTCGACGATTTATGTGCGCTCTGATGCGTCATATGGCCTTTAAAGGCTGCGTTAAATGCGGCTCAAAATTGCATTACAGAAAATTCTGCGATTTATATATTCAGTGTTGTTACTTCTAAAGAGAGTACAAAAGCGCTAAAATTGTTGAATATATCTACCAACCTATTTTCCGTTGCTTTGCATATACAATTTCTAAAATTAATTGAAAATCTTAGCGTAAAAACTACCGTTTTTTATTTTATTCTAATTAATAAAATATATTTGAATTAAAACTCAATCCAAAAGAAACTCCAACAAAACAATATTGCACTACATATTGGACAAGCGTCAAACATGTCTTCCAATTGCCTCATCGCTACCGTGACGAACTTCAAGATGCCCATACGATTCCAGATAATTAATTTTATTGAGCGCTTATCACTAAAGGACGGCAACATTTTTAAATCAACCCTACACTTGTCTCTGTTACGCTATCTGTCTTCAGCCGTTTGCAGATAATGCCTGAGACAAATTTTTTTGATAGTGCTCAACGCTATGTGAGCATTAGAGATGTTCACA
The DNA here is from genome assembly GCA_951800035.1 of Linnaemya tessellans. NCBI lineage: Eukaryota > Metazoa > Arthropoda > Insecta > Diptera > Tachinidae > Linnaemya > Linnaemya tessellans. The sequence continues at coordinate 50,489,833 of OX637532.1, read as the reverse complement.
TCAGAGGCAGCCGTGTCCAACATGTCCCCAGTGTGTTGAGTTCCAGATGAGTGGAAGTTCACTCTGACCTCCCAGTCTAGATAACACATTCCAGCACTGCCAAACCAGAAGCCACCTAATAAGTGGTGATAAACACAATACACATGAGCACTGATGATGAAGGTGTTGCGGCTTTCGAAAACAGCTGTTCTTCTCTGCTGTGTAAGTTGAATAAAACTGATGTTGACTTTCCTTTGTGCCTTGGAATATTTATCATGTCTTTCTGAGATTTAAAAACTAATTGCGAGCAATTAGCCTATGAATCTTAATTCAATTTAATATAGATTTATGTGTTATCCAAGATACAAAAGCCGATACAGATTTTATCCCATATTTTTGTGTCGATCAGCTCGTCTTTGACGTCATATTATTTTTCTATTTTGCCTCCCTTCGAAGCGCGCCTGGGTGCAATTAAAACTCTAAACTTTTTGTCACAGTCGAATTGAGGCACCATGTAATCAGTGCATTTGGTAACTGATCCAGGATCCTGGTATGGCCGCAATACCTTAATCTCCACCATCTTGAGGCCGCTAATCTTGCAACACTATATGAAGATACCACCAATACAAGTTTGATCGGTAATAAGTTTTGTATAGCATCCAGAGGTTCTGACAGCCAGTACGTGAACATCCCGTAATACCGGTGCAATCGGATCTTTGTAAAGATGATCTACTAGGCAGACGCAGACCATCAAACCATACAGCCATAAGTAAGTATTGAACGTACAATTTCTGTGTACATTAATTTCAGCATTTTAGTTCTGTTTTGTTTTTGTTTGTGTTTACTTCTAGGCCTCAACCTGTAGCTCAGTTACTGGGTAAACCCAAAGCGTTAGACATAGTATCATTTATCACGTCTGTAAACGTCCCTGATATCGTTATTACCACATCACCCACATACGCTAGAACTATGGCTTCCATTGCTTATAATCTAAAAAGTATAAAATTTACAAGTAGAAGCCAGAACAGGTGTGAGATTACTCCGCCCTGAGACGTTCCTCTATATGTCCATTTCGACTTTTGCTGTTATCTAACAAATTACTGGTGGATGGCTGTGATCGACACATTATTTATGGCGCCTTCTATGTCTAAGAATGGCTGCCTTCGTATATTGTTTGTGCTCCAGGGGTTTCTCTATGAACCGTACTACTTCATGTAGTGCCTTTTCTGTAGAGCGCCTCCTGATGTAGGTATGATGGCTGTTCGAGACTTCCTACGATCTCATCAGCCTAATGTGGTTGTATATAGGACTATCCAATGTTTTGAGCAGCTACGATAAAAATTTGATTGGTCGGAAGTCCTTTGCTTCTTCATGACTTCTTTTACGACTCTGACTTTCCACCAACTCCTCATTAGATAGCTATGATCCCCTTTCCATACTCGTTTAGTCGACCAAACTTTAAATTCCAAAATCGATTACTTCTTTATTCGAACCATTATAAGAGCAAAAAGACAGAAACAATAATAATCTCTACAGAGTTCCCCTATTTCTGCCATATCCCATTTTGAAATTAATTAACTGTCGCCATGTGAGACATAACTTAGTTAATTTTATGTATATACTCGTATACCGGGAATGGAATTGTATTTACCTACAATACTTTAAATTCTTAAGCCTAACATATTTGCTAATTTGCATGTTATAGCGTTACGTTCAAATTTCTACTCATTTAAAAGAGGAAATATATACATGAAATTAGTTTATCCTTGTGTTTAATAGTGGAAGAAATAGAGTTAGCGAAACATTTAGTGAAACCATAATAATAGATTTAACATAATTTACCAACATTACCACTGCAGCAACCGCCACCTCCACCAGCAACATCTGATGATGTCAACCACAGTATTGGCGGTAACACATGGAAACAAGTTTGACATGATTCGTTCATATGCTACCAACATTTAGCATACAAAAATTCCACAATACATCCTATAGTGCTGCTATAGCAAGACCTATCTTTTCTACTCTAGCATGGTTCACTTACTTTTCGTTCAAGTAACAAAAACAAGCAAACATGCATTTTTATCTGTTCAAATAATGGTTTTGAAATTGGTAGGAATTTTCTAATGCTTATCTGTGATAAATGCAAATTATTTCAGTGTTTTTCAATGTTACTTTACTTCTTGCTTTCCTTTTTGCTGTGTTTGGTTCTGTATTGAAATGTTTCCTTTTCTGCCAGGCTTGAACATTTTGGGTTTTCCACGCATACATCCATACCAAATATGCAAACTTATTTACAAAGCTGCCTGCCTGCAGAATAATACAAAACCATAGACAGAGAATTCCTTTAGCCGACGTAATTTCGCATGGATATAGATTTTCACTAATGTTGCGTGGCGTGCAAACATACGTATATCTAAATGTGTTTATTGTTATGTCTGTGGCAGACACATGCATTCTTATTGTGAATATCTAGTTTGTAGAGAAGATTACTTAAATTGTAGTAGAAATCCAATTAAACAATTTTAATTTTTGCCTATCAATTGTTAACAATTTTCCAAACATATTCGCACACAATGAGGGTTAATGTTTCAAAGACAGCAAACGTTTGTAAAAGATCATTATTTAAATATTGTTTTATGTAAAAATCTCTAACTTTGCATATAAAGCAGTTAGATGCTAAAATTGTTTTATGTGCTATGGCGGATAAGTTATGCCCAGTAGAAAAAAGTTAACATTATGGAAGACTTAAAATTTCAAATATTTACTGCGAAACATATCAAATAATGTTTTTACATCCAAAGTTAAAGTCTTGGTTTTAAAATTAAAACCATAAACATGCGATTTTACGTTATACTGCAAGTTTAATAAATTCTGGTTGTAACACACAAGTTGTCGACTAAAAATTAATGAAATCTTTTATAGAAATAGGTGCATTATTGTACTTTTCTCTGGCTTTTATAGAATTTGATTGACAAAATGGACAAGAGCATTTGTATTTTACCTAAGATAGGAATTATTTTATATTTTGGTAATGAGTATTTTAAAATTACGTATGTATTTATACAAAGTGTACTTGCAAAAACGATCTGAGTATTCACAATTTTTAAATAACCAAGGTAGCCTAGACCTGTAAAAATTTATAACACGAAAAATACACTTGTTTTGCTGGTAGAAAATCAATACCTTCATCGAAATCACATAACGGGCTTGTAATTTGAACACTTTTAGTGATACATCTAATAATAATATATATGTATATATATATATATATATATATATATATATATATATATATACATATATATATTATCATATTTGTGAAGTGATAGCTTATCAGATTTTCTTATTTGGGTATTTTTGCACTTATTGTTTCAAACTTAAATTTCCTATAGGAGTCAATTCAGGCTGGTAGATTTCGAAATATATCAATATATGAAAAAAAATTTGTTTATGTGTTTTTTTTAAATAACTTCTAAAGGGTTTCACCGATTGATTCTAAAATTAGCTAATCAGCTCTTGACATTTGAAAACCACATCGATCGCCACAAACCGGGTTCAAATTGATTCACGTGCTTGTGAGATATCGTGTACGAAAGATATTCGAAATTTTTTTGCTTTAACTCCGCAGTTATATATGTAATCAATTAGTATTTTCTATTCTTTTATGTGCTTATAAGCAAACTTTCTTTTGACAGTTTTATTAATACCAATGTAAAGTAGAAATATAGGAACTCTTAACGGAATATGACGTCGGGCAAATGTCCACCTCTTGCAGGTTGGCAGACATCCGCTCCTTTCACAAAAATGTTAAACCTCAATGGCCACAGAGAAAATAATCCAGAGCGTTAAGTCACAAGAACAAGGCATCCAATTAAAATTGTCAAATCGAGAAATTACGCGATCAGTAAATTTCTCATACAATAACTGAATTGTTTGGTGGGGTGTGTAGCTCGTACGTCGTCTTGATAAGAGCAGAGGTCACTGATGTGAACATTAGCCAATTGTGACCACAAAAAATCGGTTATCACGGTTTGTTAGTGCAGAAAATTCGCGGTGACGGCGTTGCCCTTGCTCAGTTTAGAAAAAATACGGGCCGAAAATGCGGCTGACCACAAAACACACCATACGGTTACTTCCTTTGGATGTAATGGCTTTTCGCTGACTGCTTGTGGATTTCGTGAGCCTCATATGTTACAATTTTGTGTGTTCTCGCAGGCGGTTAGAATGGGCCTCATCACTTAAGATGATTTTGTTGCAAAATGCGTTGTTTTCCTTCAGTTTTTCGAACAACCAATTTACACCCATTCGACGCAAAAAATGGTCGGTCAGCTTTAATTCTTATACGTCGACGAGTTGATGTTCTATGGTCATTCTCAACACTTTGCTGTACAGCGGCTATGTTTGCTTCACTACGGCCACTATGAGCGTATTATTTAGCTCTATTGTCAGCAACAGCACCGTGAGCGTCGAATTTAAATTACGCACAGTGGTCTAATAAAGAGGCTGATTACGAAGAAAAGCTGCTCGAATTTTACGAAGTGATACAGTAAAATGTTCATCATTTTTATAGCAAATTTATAACCCCCATATTCATAAAAAAATAAAACGTATTTGAAATCTGTTTTAAGAAAACTGTGTATGAAAAAATTTTATGAAAATACATTTCAAACTCATTTTAAATTTTATGAATAAGGGAGTAAAAATTTAAATTTTCCAACTTTTTACTAAATAAATGTCAAAAGAGGATAGCTCAGTTCTCAACATTTAATCATTTAATAGCCAATTTAATTCCAAAATATGCCCACCCTGTATTAATATGTTAATCAGTTTTACTATTATATGCCACCATATATATTGTGTACTTTTACAAGACGTTATGTAGTTTGTATGCAATCTTTTGACATTACTCTGGTATGTAAGCGATAGACACCTGGACTACCGACAACACCTGTTTAAGCTGCATTGGTTTTAACGTTAAAACCAACATGTATTTAAACCATGTCGGTGTGATACAGCGTTGCGCTATATTCCCATACTTAGTATTGTATACTAGTTGTTTGTCTAGCTAATTTATAAGGACCCATTTTGGTACTAATCTTAACTCGCTGATAAATATGTTTGAAAAACCATTTAAAAGTTTATCAACGATCTACTGACGAGATCATAGTATTATGGATAAGCATGCATACATTCATATTTATATCATTTTCACTTACATCAAACTAATATTTTTAAAGCATAAATTTTCACAATCAATTTATTTGAAATACGAAATTTGTTCTTGGTAATTTCTTAAATCTCCTAGATAGTAACTATTCTATTAATAGAGTCCTGACAAATTTTTATGAGAGTGCGTCATTTAGACTTAAAAAAAGTGAATTTTTTGGTCAATAAATCATTTTTTAACTGCACTATCAATTTCTATGGTTAAGAAATGGTTTGCTGAGCTTCCCCGTAATCGTACCAGCACATACGACGCCGTAAGTCGCACAAACCTAATACCTCTGAACGGCTTCCAAAAATATTATATATGTTTAATTTACAAACAAAAAGAAAAAATCCGTTTCATGTACCCCAAAAAGTTCTAATTGTCCAACCGAAGAATCGTCTTTTAGATTGTTTTGGTTTTTAATACCAATTTATTTCTTGCTGATATATAAAGTAAGTATAATTCATGATAAAAATCAAAAATAACAAATAATATGGTTACTTTTATGAATCAGAAAATGCCGATATTCCAACCCTGAAATTGGATCTTAAATTTTTTTGGTTTTTAATACCAATTTTAACTCTCCCCGAAGTATAAAAAGGATTTCATCCATAAAAAAACCAAAATTAGGAACTTATATGGCTAATTTTATGTACTAAAAAATTTCGATTTTCCAACCCTGGAATCGATTTTTTAATTTAAAAAATTTTAATACCAATTTAATTCTTAGCGAAGTATAAAATATGTTTAATTCACTAAAAAAAATTGGAAATTTATGAGGGTACTTTTATGTACCAAAAATGTTTCGGTTTTCCAACTATGGAGCGAATTTTTATTTTTTTACCAATGAAATTCCTAGTGAGGTGTAACATAGTTTTAGTTGACGAAAAAATTTAAATTTTTAAGCTTTTTGGTCACATGAATACCATAAAATATTTCATTTGTACAACCCTGGAGTCGAAATTTTGATTTTTTAAGACTTTAATACCAATTTTTTGGTTACTTTTATGCAGAAAAATGATTTCAATTTCCCAACCCTGGAAACGAAATTTTAATATATTTTTACCAATGCAACTCTTAATGAGGCATGAAATGGTTTTATTTAAGAAAAACTTAATATTTGTAACCATTTTGGTCACTTTCATGTACTGCAATTTATTGCATGTACCAAAAAACTTTAAACTTCCCAACCCTGGAAGTGAAACTTTAATTTTTTTTTTACCTATGCAACGCTTCATGAGGTATAAAGTAGTATTATTTCAGAAAAATTTAAAATTTTGAACCATTTTGGTCACCTTCATGAACTATAAAATATTGCACTTGTCCAACCCTGGATTCGAAATTTATATTTTTTTTGGACATTTTTGACACCAATTTTGTTCTTCCTAAAATATAAGACAGTTTAAGTTAGCAAAAAACAACAACAACATCAGTTGCCTGTTTGATTACATTCACGAATAAAATATATGCAATTTCCCACCCCTGGAAGCAAAATTTGAATTAAAAAATTATCTTTTGGCCAATGCAAATCTTCATGACGAACAAAGAGGTTTTGTTAAAGAAAAACTTAAATTTTTATACAATTTTAGTTACTACATGTACTACAATATATGGAATAGGCCGAAAAATATTTTTGTTTCCCATCCCTGGAAAAAGTCTCTTAATTTTTTTAGTTTGTAATAGAGCATTGGGGCTTCCTAAAGCACGAAATAGGTTTAATTTACAAACAGTAAAAAAAACAATTGAATATTGGTATAATATTTGCGTCGAGAAATAGATGTAAGCTTCCCAACTCTGGAACCATACCTCGGATCTTTCTGAATTTCAATAGCACTCTATTAAAGTTCATTTCCAATCCAACAACGAAGCCTCTAGCTTTTCTGGGGGCTTGGGAAAACCGTGCAGACGGACAGACGAACATCGCTCAATCGTCATCGATTTATGGGGTCCCATGTGCATATCGAAGAAATTACACACGGAATGACAAACCTATATATACCCTTTCACTTTTTTGTGAAGGGTATAAAAATCACAAGAGAATAAGCATAGTAGGGCTGGAAACTCATACAAAACTAAACCAACAAACAAATTATATTCGATATGAATCTATTTTATTTTTCTCCACCTTTATACAATCAGAAATCCATTGGATAACAAGAAAAGTATTTATAAGGCAAAACTGTGGTTAAAGTCTACTGATGATTTGGTAAAGCACCAATGAAATGCATATAGACATTGCTTAACCACCAACATTTCATTTATTTATAATAGTATTGTGACAACAATGTGTCAAATAGGAAATTTCATAACAGTTTAATTTAGATTTTATTTTTCATTTTGCCTTATAAATACTTTTCTTGTTATCCAATGAATTTCTGATTTTATAAAGGTGGAGAAAAATAAAATAGATTCATATCGAATATAATTTGTTTGTTGGTTTAGTTTTGTATGAGTTTCAAGGCCTACTATGCTTATTCTGTTGTGATTTTTGAAAATAGTTTGTAATTTACAAATTGTGAATTCTCAGATGGTTTTCAGAAGTATATGCATAAGATAAGAGGTTTTTAACTTTTCAAAACTGTGGTTAAAGTCTACTGATGATTTGGTAAAGCACCAATGAAATGCATATAGACATTGCTCAAACACCAACAAATAAATTTCGTTTATATAAATCTTACATTTAATTATTCCGAACATTTATTTTTGAACTTTTATGGCAAAGGTGAAATGTCTCCCCCACGGCCCTTGCCAGAGAGACCCCGACAGTTTTAATACCCTGCAAAAAGAAATGGACCTCATAGAGTATATATATTCTCGATCAGTGATGAAGTCTGAGACGATCTAGCAATTCCAATACTTTCGTCTGTGGAAAACATGATATAGTCTATTTTTGGACCCCTCCCCCCTTAGTAGGAGTTGACGTACGATATTATATGCAAAAATATTGAACAATTTTTATTCCTTAAACCTATAAGAAGCTGAGATGTTCTCTGATCTTGCAGATGTGAAACGTTTTCCCCACGGCCCTTCCCGGAATGACTCACTCTAAATAGAGATTTAAAATTAGGTACAGAGATGTCTTAAAGGAACTCTGTCCCACCAAGTTAAACATTTTAAATTTACTTACTAAATATTTGGAAGGTATTTAAGATTCGAACTGGTCGAGTATAACGTTTTAAATTGTTTTTTATATAACATTGCTAGATGTCGCTTATTTAGTATATGCTTTTTACTGTTTCAAACTTCGGGAAAACTTTAATATTAGTAGGCTTATGAATATATTCAAAGTTCGTGTCAATTTATTAAAAAAATGTGATCAAATATTTTTTGTAAATTTAAAAATATGTGAAACTCAAAAAAGAGAAACTCACCAAATTTTTGCTAGAAAGCCATTTTAACCGTTTTAACCCGGGTTTACCTTTTATAACTTTTGGACGCCTAAAACGATTCAAACCAAGCTAATCGTGTTTTAAAGGGCTCTTTCAAGACCAGATTTCCTGTGAATTGAAACCGATTGAACAAGCCGGTTTTGAAATATATTAGAAAAAAACTACACAAAATGTTTCAAACAAGGTTCTTTTCAAATTATTTTTAAAAGGCTTTGTCGATCAATTCCAAAAACTAATCAGCTGCTGACATTTAAAAATCACGTCAAGTGCCAGTAACCAGGAACGAAATAGTTCGAAAAAGATTTATTTTTTTAAGCTCTGAATTTATATATCTGACCAATTAGTGTTGGAACCAAATTAGTGCCTTTCAAAGGTTCATTCAAATTTAGGTTTCCTGTGAATTGGAACCGATTCAGACCGGTACATTTTGACATTTAAGAATTATGTCGATCGTCACAAACCGAAAAATAAGAAAAAGATCACCACTTACGACGTGGGAATCGGTTGATTCCTTCAAAAATTATAGCAGTTTGAAAATTAAAATAATACCTTCTTTTAGCGGAAAGTGGAAATAATGACCTTTATGGTCAACCTTTTTCCATATTTTTTAGTAATGTGATTTAGGAGCTCTAATATGGAGAACGAAAAGGTATGATCGGCTACAAAAGCGTATATTTTAATATCTTAGAAAAATTCTTTAGATATTTGGTGTAAGCAGGCCCACCATTTTTTATACCTTGCAATTTATGTACATTTTGCTACGGCCGTTGTTTTAGTACTTGAAAATAATTTAAATACAAAGAGTCCTTGTTCTGCATAATAATATATGAACATTTTTTTTTTCAATTATTATTATTAAAAATACCTAGTGCAAATACAAACTTACACAATTGAAAATAAATAAAACATAATCAGAAGTAATCCAATTCAACGTGAAACTGTTTTGTCAAAAATCACCAAACTGAGTGTTTTAAGTAACCTTAGGAAATCAAAGCTGATTAATCAGCTCTGCGATTAGCACAAGATTCGAAAATAGTTTCCACAAGTACTTATGAACATAAACAATATTATACAATATGTTCGAAATATGACTGCAACTATATTTACAGTAGCCTAACGATGTAAAAGTCTGTGTCAACTATGAGTTATAATTTACTAATTACGTGATATATAACACCGTACTTGAATTTGGAACAATTTTTTTAGTAACAGAGAGGATATATATCTACCAAAGATGATTCGGACGTTGATTTCAATGGTGGTATTAATTTTTCTAAGTTAGCTCAGATAATGAAAATTTTTAAATTTTTTGTTTGAGAAACCCTACCCATATGATTGAAATTGTCTTAAATTTGGAGATAAATCAATAAAATTTGGCACATATGTATTTTTTGCAATAAAACCAATGTATGCAAAAATTGGTTTGCTTCGATCGATTATCTAGGGTACCTCCCATATAAAAAGTTTCCAGGAATCGATTTTTTCACAACCTAAAGGAATGATCCATAATATTTCTCTTTTCGAAATATCATTATATTATTTAAAAAATTAAAAAAAATTATTTAATTTAAAAAAAAATTAGTTACACTGTTTTATTTTAAAATTGACCAAAAACTACAAAGTAAAATTTTCTTTGGTTTCTTAAACTCTAATAAAAATGTATGTTAGCCTTATAGGTTGCTACTATAAAACAATAAGCTATATTTATTTCTGCTCACTGTTTTATATTTAGTAAAAAGGGAAATCTATTTAGTATGCGCTTAAAGAAAGATTTCGACCTGAATATTGGTACAGCGGTAAAAAGCTAGATGGAAGACAGTGATTAGATTCTTTTTTTGTTCTGTAAATCATAATCAATTTTAATTTGTTGTATATGTATAATAAAATATTGTATAACATACAATATATTTTAGCCTACTTGTTAAGCAATAAAAAACTTTACTTAAAAACTGTATAATTTAACATATATGTGCATTTTGAGGTATTTCCATGACCAAAAACTCAATTCAGGTAAATTTTTTATATGGGAGGTACCCGAAATAATCGACCGATTTAAACCAAATTCCGTAGAGATTATTCCTGTACGAAGAGAGCCAAATTTCATTGAATTATCTCAAAATTTACGACTATTTTAATCATAATAATATAGTTAGGGTTTCCCAAACAAAAAATTAAAAAATTTTCCTTATCTGAGCTAAACTAAAAATATTAATACCACCATTGAAATCAGCGTGCCCAAATCATCTTTGGCAGATATATCTCGTCTCTGTTACATTTTCACACTAGCACAAAAATAAATGCCTAAATAATAATTGGGAATATTAATCGTCAGGGTTGGGGAATTTCGTACTTACCAAAAAGGTAATAACTTAAAAATATGCATGTGGGAACTTCTCATATTCAATTTTCGTTTAAAACATTGGTTAAATAGTTGATATTCCTACTAACTAGTACCACTTGCATAAGTGGAAAAATTGAACAAAGAACGCTGATGAGATGGCGTAGCGGGCTCGCAATCAGTACTAATCAGTTCTGCTGGGTTGATGATTATTGAAAATATTCTTAATATTCCAATCTTAATATAAATAAATAGAATTTGAACAAATTCATTTATTGAAAAAATTAACAACTAAATAATAATTTTGATCCAGTAAGAAAGAACTCAACGATTTCATAAAATTATTTGGACATTACCATACATTGACAAGTTAGAAAAAATATATAATGATATAACGGTATAATTGATAAAAAAAATATATATATATATATATATATATATATATATATATATATGATATATATATTTTTCAAACATAAAATGTTGAGATATGTAATTTGTACAAAGTATTTAAGTCGTGGTAGTACCAAAATACCAACAACTTCGAAAATATTCCATAAAAAGTACAATTGTATCATGTTTCCCATCCGTTGTTTTAGTTGTTGTCTATTTGTTGTATTCCTACATATGCCTAGTATACCATTATACCTTTCCCTCGACAGTAAGCACAACCGTGCGACAACTCCAAAAATACATAAATCTAGCATATTATCTAGATTTAGCACTCTGCGACTATTTTCTTTTTTCAAAGCATAAAAATGACTGGGTCGAATGAAAAGTTCCTAGGCCTGCATTAAATTTTTTGTACAGAACTGAAAAGTTCTGTACAAATGGAAATGTTGAGAAAGTGAAGAGAATCGTCGAACCACTATTACAAATGAGATCCATGAAAGAGCGGTATTTTGTGACGATAGAAGGGTTGAAAACCGAACTGACAAGAGAATTCAAGGACAAAGCAAAAAGAGCTTGTCTGAACTGGCCACCGATATCTAGCGATTTGACCCCGTTAGACTTTCTCTTGTGGCGTTTTCTTAAGCCACAAAAACCAGCGACTCTCCAATTCAACATAACATAATGGCATCAATATGTCTTTTAAATTTGAGATTCACACTTTCATTCTTTAAATTTAAAGATAATGAAAGACATTTATATATAAAAAGACATTTATATATAAAAAGAATTCACCTCCATGCGTAAGTTGAATGTATATTTAGAAGACTTTTTCATTCATTCTTTTACTATAATGATCCTATTTTTAATTTGGCGAAAGCAAATTTTAAAACAAATGAAAAAATAATTAATTCACGAGCAGAATTTGTTCTTAAAATAATTTGCTAAAGGTGCAATGATATGTGTGAAGTAGGGATGAGCAATGTTTCTGAACCTATGAAGTCACCGTCAATGAAAAAAATCACAGTTGTGGCTAAATTTGTAAAATAACAGCTACATATATATTTGCTAAGTCGTCTGTTTTTAAACCCTTCACAAAAAAGTGAAAGGGTTTGCCATTCCGTGTGTAATTTCATCGATAGCAATATAGGACACCATAAAGTATATATATTTATTATATATATTCTGGATCCTTATGAATAGCGATGACAATTGAGCAATGTCCGTCTGTCCGCCTGCACATGGTTTTCCCACGCCCCAACAAGAGCTAAAGACTTTGTTGGATTGGAAATGAGCTTAAATAGAGTGGTATTGAAATTCAGAAAGATCCGAAGTACGGTTCCAGAGCTAGGAAGCTTACACCTATTTCTCGACGCAAAATTTATACCAAAAATCAATTATTTTTTTTAATGTTTGTAAATTAAACCTATTTCGTGTTTTGGGAAGCCTCAATGGTCTATTAAAAACTAAAAAAATTAAATTTTTTTTCTAGAGATGGGAAATTAAAAAGTTTTTTTCGGCATTTTGTTGTACAAGTAGTAACTAAAATTTTTAAAAATTTCAAGTTTTTCTTTAACAAAACCTCTTTATGCGTCATGAAGATTTGCATTGGCCAAAAAAAAAGTTTTTAATTAAAATTTTGCTTCCAGGGGTGGGAAATTGAATTTTTTTTATACATACGTGAAAGTAATCAAACAGGCAACTAATGTTGTTTTTTTGCTAACTTAAACTGTATTATAATTTAGGAAGAACCAAATTGATATCACAATTTAAAAAAAAAATTAAAAAAAAAATTTCGAATCCAGGGTTGGACAAGTGTAATATTTTATTGTACATAAAAGTCACCAAAGTGGTTAAAAATTTTAAATTTTTCTTAAATAAAACCACTTTACACCTCATGAAGTGTTCCACTGATGAAAAAAAAAACAAACAAAATTTCGCTTCCAGGGTTGGGAAAATGGAAATTTTTTGGTACATGTTATATGTTGTAGTACATGTTATAACTAGAATGGTTACAAAATTTGAGTTTTTTTAAACAAAACTACGTTATACCTCATGAAGACTTGCATTGATAAAAGAAATTTAAAAATTAAAATTTCGCTTCCAGGGTTGGGAACTTGAATTTTTTTTTTTAATAAAAGTAACCAAAAAGGCAATTGACGTTGTTTATTTTTCGAAATGAAACTATTTTATATCTTAGGAAGAACAAAATTGGTATAAAAAATTTAAAAAAAAAATCAAAATTTCGAATCCAGGGTTGGACAAGTGTAATATTTTATGATACATGAAAGTGACCCAAGTGGATACAAATTTAAAATTTTTCTTAAATAAAACTACTTTATACCCCATGAAGCGTTGCACTGATGAAAAAAACAAAAAGAAATTAAGTTTTGGCTTCCAGAGCTGGGAAATTGATATTTGTTTATACATAAATGTAACCAAAAAGGCAACTATCGTCGGTTTTTTACTAATTCAAACAATTTTTTTGTTCAGGAAAAACAAAATTGGTATCATAAATTAAAAAAAGTTAAATTTGAATTCCAGAGGTGGATAACTGCAATATATTGTGGTACATGAAAGTGACCAAAATGGTTATAAATATTAAGTTTTTTTTAAATTGTTTCATGCCTCATTAAGAATTGCATTGGTAAAAAAAAAATTTAATTTCGTTTCCAGGGCTGGGAAATTGAAATATTTTTTATGCATAAAAGTATCCCAAAAGGCAATTAACGTTGTTATTTTTGCTAATTAAAACTATTTTATAATTCACGAAGAACAAAATTGGTATTACAATCTTAAAAAATCAAAATTTTGACTCTAGGATAGGACATATGAAATATTTTATGGTACACGGAAGTAACCAAAAAAGTTTTAAAATTTAAATTTTTTTGTTAAGTAAAACTATGTTACACCGTAGTAAAAATTGCATTGGTAAAAAAATAAAAATACGCTTCCAGTACCCACAAAAATTCGAAATTTTGTTTTTTTTAGTGAATTAAACCTATTTTATACTTCAGGAAGAATTAAATTAGTATTAAAAATTTTAAAATTCAAAATTCGGTTCCATGATTGGAAAATCAGAATTTTTCGGTAGATAAAAGTAACCATATAAGTTCCCAATTTTGGGTTTTTCAGTGAATTAAACCTGTTTTAAGAATTAAATTGGTATTCAAAATTTTAAAAATAAAAAACTCGATTCCAGGCTTGGAAAATCGACCTTTTTTTAGTACATAAAAGTAGCCATATAAGTTCTTAATTTTGGTTTTTGTGAATGAAATCTCTTTTATTCTGCGGGAAGAGTTAAGTTGTTATTAAAAACCAAAAAAAAATTAAAAATCCAATTCCAGGGTTGGAATATCGAAATTTTTTTTAGTTATAAAAATAACCATATAATTTGCTATTTTTGATTTTTATGATGAATTATACCTACTTTATATATCAGGAAGAAATAAATTGGTATTAAAAACCAAACAAATCTAAAGTACTATTTTACGGTTAAACAACTAGAACCTTTTGCGGTACATGAGACGGACTTTTACTTTTTGTTTTTAAATTAAACATATTTAATATAATTTTTTTTTTTAGGAGTAGGACCAGCACTCAGGGGATAACCCCCACATATGCAGTGCTTTGCGCTGGAACTAGAAAAATAGATTTTGGGAAGGACGATAAAGGGAGTAGTGTCTGTGGATATTCGATTTGAACCCAATCAAATTGTAAGTGGCGGGGAAGACATCTGCGGGTAGTTTGTTCCACATACGGACTGTTCGGCCAAAAAACGAATTTTCACTGTAATGCGTAGTGCGATTCGTTGGAATATCGACCACAAACGCATGCGCTCTTTATGAAAAACGCGTTGAATGTAGGAAAGAATGGGTTTCAGGAACAAGTTACCTAATTTCACCAGAGCACCTGCAATTATAGTAACGATACAACAACGATACGCACCCCACATTGTGACGATGCTCCAGAGAGTCAATAGAGTTGGCTACCCTACTGCCTCCGATGAGTTTCATCGCCCTCTCTGTACGTGGTGGAGTAACTTAAAAATAGACTTTGAAGCACCGGCCCAAACATGAGAATTGTATTCCATCTTCGGTCGGATGTAAGTGGTATGAATATTAAGAAGAGCAGAAGGGGTGAAGTATCTCTTGCACCGTCTTAAGAAGCCAAGGCACTTGAATGCTTCTTTTGCGACTTGAAAGACATGTTTCGTCCATCTGACATCACACTGCACTTTCATGCCCAGAATATCAAGAGCCCCTGACTCCATAATACTTACACCACCCATAGAAACAGATGAAGCAGCATGGTCATACGTACGTCGATGCGTAAGCATACAACACTGGGTCTTACGGGCATTAAAATTGACCCTGTTCGCCTGACCCCATTCGGAAATCTTCGCGATGTTACTACCTAGAACGTCTTTCATAAACTGCCCCCTCGTCTCGATTTCAGAAGTTGACGACCTGCAGGTAAATGAACAAGAATGCGAAAGGCTGCTATCACCTGCAAAAGAGAAAATAGGACAGGAAGTTTGGGAAAGTAGATCGTTAAGAAAAATTAGAAATAGAATAGGAGAAAAAACAGATGAGATCCCATCTATAACAACTCGTATAGAGCGATCCCTGAGGAAGCTCGATATAAACCGAGAGAAGGTGTCTCCGGCAAAAAAATAAACTTGGACAGGAGTGCTCCATCGAACGCCTTAGAAATATCTATTCATCCGGCCCAGGAGACTTCCTTGTGCTGAGTTCCGCAAGAACCGTTTTAACTGCACGCGCTCGAAAAAATATCTTAGGCATAGTTACGCATACTCTCTCGAGCGCGGGGAGTGGTTGAAAGCTATCAAGCAAGTGAGAGTTAATTGCAAATATTTCAGCCAATATATTAGCTTTATCAAACGGGTCAGTAAATATTTGGTCATTCCTCAAAAGAGTCGGAATCGAAGAAATAGCACTTTCCTTAACAGTTTTGACGAATGACCAAAAACTCTTACTACCCCTGGGGCAGTGAGAATTCTAGTGCGAATACGCTGCTCGTATAAAGCTTTTTCGCGTCTTAACACTTTGGCACACGAAGATCTTGCCTTCTTGTGTAGCAAATCAGTATAGGCATTTTTGTTATTACGCCAAGTGCTGAATGCTTCCTCTCTGGATCGCAACGCATCTTTACATGCTGGTTAAACCAAGACTTCGCCCTAGGTTTAACCGAAATTTTCTTACAGGGAATAAAAGCTTTCATCCCAAGTAGAATTGTGTTTTTAACCATTTTCGCCATGGAATCGACATCATTGCCAAGAAAACATAGTTTCCAATTAAAATTCCGAAAGAATTCGTTTGAGCTCGGCCCAACGACCATTTTCGTAAATATATTTGCTAAGCTTCGTGGCTGCACGCGAGACGTTGCGAAGTTTGGAGAACGGAAAGGTTGCGGAAATGGTGCAATGATCCCAGTTACCGAGAGGTGCATTGACGGTAACTTCATACTTTTCAGGAAGTGAAGTTAGAAAAATGTCAAGCGTATTATGTTGGTGCCCTTCAACACACGGAATATGTGTTGGTGCATTAACTAATTGCACAAGGTGATTGTGCGCGACGTTGTGTGGCTCGAATGGAGAAGCCAGGATATGTTAGGAACATTGAAATCACCAGCAACAACAATTTCACTGCTCGGACAACTATCAAGAATCTTCGATATAGAGTCAGAAAGAGTATCGAAGCCATGTATGGTAGCATCTCTTTCCGCGTTTGGACTTCTATACAGAAACCCGACCTTTAATTTAACCCAAAGACAGCTAAATTCTACGTCAAACATGCCTAATGGTTGCTGGCATTGGTACACAACTTCATTACGTACATATATTGCAAGGCTCCTATGAAAAATAAAAAGCGACAGGAAGTGTTACCCGGGCAAATGAAAATCCTGTGGATCAGCATCCTCATGTACCTGGGTTTCACTTAAGGCGAAAACATCCGGCCGATGCAGACAAACGTGAGCATATACAGAAAAGAAATTCCCACTTAACACACGTATGTTACACAAGTCGATTCTAAACTTACCCGCCATCACAAAATGAGAGAAAAAAAACTGAAATTCAAACTCTAGATTAGCGAATACGATGCAATGACCATTCACTAGCCAGTGTTATGCCTTCACTAGTGAATGATCCAGCCGCTATCAGTACACCGCACCAATAAAATAAAGTTTTTATTTTATTTATGGGAAGAGGGATGGGAGGCGCATAACACTGCAGAAACACAGGTCATAAAAGCCCTGGTCTGTTCCACTTCCATTTTCCCATAGTGGCTCATAGTGCCAACACTGGTATGGGGCGTCGTCACTGGTAATGAGGAATGCACTGTTTATTGTTTTGTTATTTTTTCTTGTTTGAGTTATTGATTTTGTATTTTATTATTGCAATATGTTTTAAGTTGAAGGTATTTATTGTTTTAATTTGATGCGCGTATTTAAAATTTTATTTATTTGTTTTTCTTTTTTTTCTGTTAATTGGAATTTCTGTTCTTTATATGTTTGTGTTTATTTATTTATTTTTTTTTTTTTGCCTATATGTTTTCACTTATTTATTTAATTTGTAATTTTCTTAAATAACTAAAACACAGCCCGGACTGACAGACATAAAGACGAAAAACGTGTTAACGGCACGAGCGACAGAACACTACTGAATTGAAAGGCGTTCAGAGGTATTAGAAATATGAAAAGCCAAATATTTAGCTTACTAGCAGACAAATTTAAATGTTTTCTTAAATATAAAAGTAACCGATAACATCATTTTGATTTTTTCTTAAACCTACTTTCTGTTTTGGCAAGAAAGAAAGAAAAAAAAGAAGAATTACATCTGTGAAGGGTATTTAAAATTCGGCACAGCCGAATATAGCACTTTTACTTGTTAATGAATTAAACCTATTTTATATTTCAGAAAAAATTGATTTAGTATCGAAAAATTAAAAATTCGGTTCCAGGGTTGGAAAATCGAAATTTTTCGGTACATAAAAGTACCTACATAAATTCCAACTTTTGTTTTTTTAGTGCATTAAACTTATTTTATACTTCAGGAAGAATTATATTGGTATTAAAAATTTTAAAATTAAAAATTCGGTTCCAGGGTTGAAAAATCGAAATTTTTTGGTACATAAAAGTACCCACATAAAATCCATATTTGGTTTCTTCATTGAATTAAACCTATTTGATATGTACTTCGCTAAGAATTAAATTAGTATTAAAAATTTTAAAAATTCGGTTCCAGGTCTGGAAAATCGAGTTATTTTAATACATAAAAGTAGCCATATAAGTTCCTAATTTTGGTTTTTTGTGACTGAAATCTCTTTTCTACTTCGGGAAGATTTAAATTGGTGTTAAATACCAAAATAATTAGAAATCCAATTTCAGGGTTGGAATATCGACATTTTCGAATTCATAAAAGTAACCATATAATTTGCTATTTTTCATTTTTATGAAGAATTATAAAAACCAAAAAAATCTAAGAGACTCTTCTACGGTTGGACAATTAGAACTTTTTGGAGTACATGAAACGGATTGTTGTTTGTTAGTAAATTAAACATATTGCTACGAAGTTTGAAAATAGATTCAAATATAACGACAATGTGGCTATATGTACTTGGCAGCACTGCAACTCGTCTCTAGTTGTCAAAATGTTACAACCCTGGCCAACACAATGCAGATAATATTTGAATTAACGGAAATGGAATATTCCGGATACATCGTCGGGAATATACAAGGTCATTTGAGGCTGTGCAATAATAAGTGTAAATAACAACAACGGAAAACCTAGCAACATCAAAGCTAAGAGATGATGATGTTATTCTTAATGATCTTGTACGCAAGTATTCGCTGCTAATAAAAACTAAACATGTACACAAATATACACAGCGACATACCCACATAGCACAAGAAGAAGCGAACTACACAACACACAGAACACTCATACATACAACCACACATTGCTACTATAAACAAAACACACAAGACAGAATTGTCATATATACAAACACACGTATATAGCTACATGTTAAGTAAAGCACAACCAACAACAACCATGACCAGATGCTTCGCGAAGTTACCAGACGACGTCATTTTGCTATATAAAGTCGCTGCCAGTGATCAGTGGGATTAGTGTGATTTTAAATCTAGACGTGTTAACATCAGTAAGCGTTTAGTAGTACAAATACTAGTGTTAATAAAGTAGTAAATAAACTGATGCTGCATTATATTTCTAAAATTAATTGTCTGTGTTTTTAATTTGATGCAATTAAACGAATCCTTGAAGGATAAGTAAAAAGCGTTTTTACGAGAAGGTCTAAAAACGTAACAATTGGTGTCAAAAGTGGAATTGCAAAAATAATTAAAAGGACATTAAAAAAATAAATAATTATAACATATCATCATGAAATTTGATGACCTAAAAGTTGAACAGCTAAAAAAGGAGCTTAGTAAGAGGGAATTGCCAACAGCAGGTAACAAGGCTGAACTGCAGAAGAGGCTGATAGATGAGTTTAAGAATCGCGGCATGGACATCGGGACATTTGAGTTTGAGAACAAAGACGATGTAGAGGTATGTCTTCCTGCTACGACCAGCAGCATGGACATACATTCAATGTTCGCTGCTATGATGATCCAGATAAAACAGAACTCTCAGCAGATGCAGGAAGCATCAAGGATCACCACTGAAAAGCTTCTAGCCGAAATAACTGAAATAAAACATAACTCAGAAATCAGCAGTGAAAAGCTTGTAGCCGAAATAACTGAAATAAAACATAACTCTCATCAGATGCATGAAGCATCAAAGATCAGCCCTGAAAACTAGTAGCCGAAATACAGGGAGTGGAAACAAAACTGTTGGAGTCAAATAGAGCCTCGAACGAGACTCTGGTAGAGGTTTCTGAGGCCATTAATAGGAGGTTTGATTCTATTGAGAACAAACTCTCAGAGCTGGCAGGTAGAGTCCCACATCTGGAAAGCGGTGGCCTAGAACAGCATACAAAAGAGTTCGAAGAAAAATTTCATGCTCTAGAGGACAAAGTGCATAACCTTGAGCGTAGTGGCGGGACAATACGAGCAGTTGCGAAGGTTTCTGCGCGAATAATAGCGCTATGGTTTGGGGGCAGCGTACCATTGGGCATCCTTAGATTCCAGTTCGAGACGGTTGCTAGCAGAAATGGCTAGGATGCTGAAGAAGAGGCCATAGAGTTGATTTTGTCCTTAAAGGGTACAGCCGCAGAGGTACTTGAGACCGTGCCAGTAAGCAGCAGAAACAACTATAATGAAATAATGGCAGCATTGCAGCGCAAGTATGGTGGTGAGCACAAGCGCGATTTATACAGAATGGAATTGCGATGTAGAGTTCAGAAGCCTAACGAGTCCCTACAAGATTTCGCAATGGAAATCGAGCGTTTAGTGCAGCTCACATATCCAGGCGAGAGTCACCCGTTCGTGGACCATTTCAAAACAGGCGTTCGTTAATGGCATTCGCGACTCTGATGTTAAAGTGGCTGAAATCCACTTTCGCTCAGACTGTATCATTTGCGCTGGCTCAAGAGACTGCAAGGATGGTTTTCAAGCCACAGATATGTAAGGTGCGGAATGTGGAGGTTTTGTCTGAGGAGGATAACAGCTTGTTGCTAGTGTTAAGGAGGCAATGCGACAACTGTTGGCGGAAAGTGCTACCAAAGAAAAGCCTAAATGCTTTAACTGCGGAAAAATCGGTCATTTTCAACGCAACTGCAAAGCCCCAAGAAAAAGAGGTAGATCTGTTTCGCCACCAAGAAACGGCAAACGGGTGAACCAAACAACAGCACAAGAGTCTCCGTTAAACTAAAACGAGCTAGCACTAAGCGGCAAGAGCTAGCTCCCACAAACGAGGGCCCCACAATCTCCATATCAGTGATGCAGCAGAAAAATAGCAACCTTACAGCGTCGAGACACATCAACGGGGAAGAGCACGTACTTACCATAGACACAGTGGCGTCGCAGTCGATAATAAGGCCCGATATAGTAAAAGGGAAATGCGACCGTTTAAGCAATATACGGCTACGTACAGCTACAGGAGAGCTTGCCACTGTCTATGGTAACATTGAAGTGAAGGTGACTATAGCCAACATCAACGTGAGGCATGTGTTTATTGTGTCCGATATTGTCGATGAGGTAATTATTGGAGCCGATTTTATGATTAACCATGGCATTAATCTACACATGGGGCAACAGCTGATGGTTTGGCGTAATGTTGAAATACCCCTTGATGTTGGGTATGACAGCAAACCGCAAGTAAGAAAAGTATTTGCTATTGAGAGTCAGACGTTACCGCCGCAGTCTGAAACAGTTATATGGGCGCGTATGAAGGGAGATTGTGAGGACAATCGGTTGTGGGTTGTAGAACCAGCAGATCTAAAGAGAGAGCTTATAACAGCAAAAGCTCTAGTAAAAACTAGTAAAGGAGGAATAGTCCCTATAAGAGTACTTAACTTGGCAGACCATGAAAAAGTCATCAAAGAAAATTGCGATATTGGCCAGTGTACTCCAGCAGAGGCAATAAT
Organism: Linnaemya tessellans; assembly: GCA_951800035.1. NCBI lineage: Eukaryota > Metazoa > Arthropoda > Insecta > Diptera > Tachinidae > Linnaemya > Linnaemya tessellans. The sequence continues at coordinate 50,467,954 of OX637532.1, read as the reverse complement.
AAACTGCGAGAGGAAGATAGAGCCTACCAATTTGTCCGCCAAAGAACGTGAACAATTTGAGGAATACGTAGGAAAATGGGTAGTAGGACTGTCAGCGACAGACAGAAGTAAAGCCAAACAGTTGCTAAAAAGGCATGCCAATATTTTCGCCATGGGAAACCAAAGCCAGGGTAGAACTGCATTGGTTAAACATGAAATTAACACAGGCGAAGCTAGGCCGATTAAACAGCCACCCAGAAGTGTACCCCTAGCAAAGCGAGATGAAGTCAAAGAGCTTGTAAGAGAAATGGAGCGTGAAGGCGTAATTGAGCCATCTTCTGGTCCTTGGAGTTCGCCAGTAGTCTTAGTTAAAAAGAAAGATGGCAGTACTAGATTCTGCGTAGACTACAGGAAGCTCAATGACATAACCAAGAAGGACAGCTATCCGCTCCCCAGAATCAATGACACTTTGGACACGCTAGCTGGTACGAGATGGTTCTCTACGCTAGACTTGCGAAGCGGATATTGGCAAGTGGAGATTGCAGAGAAAGACAAAGAGAAAACTGCCTTCAGTGTCGGTAACGGATTATGGCAGTTCAAAGTTATGCCATTTGGTCTCTGCAATGCTCCGGCCACATTTGAACGCCTAATGGAAAAGGTACTGAAAGGACTCCACTGGAAGACATGCTTGGTATATCTGGATGACATAATCGTGATGGGGAAAACTTTTGATGAACACCTCAAAAACATGGCAGAAGTTCTTCAACGGATATCATCGGCTGGATTGAAACTCAGCCTGAAGAAATGTGCATTGTTCCAGAAAGAAGTGAAGTATTTGGGGCATCGTGTTACAGCAGACGGAATCTCAACAGATGAAGATAAAATACAAGCAGTAAGGGACTGGCATCAACCTAAAAATCTTCATGAATTGCGCAGCTTTTTGGGCCTTTGTACATACTACAGACGCTTTGTGCCAAATTTTGCCAGTGTAGCTGCAAGCCTACATGAGCTGAAAAAGAAGTCGAGACCATACCATTGGGGTGAGCCACAGGAAAAGGCATTCCAGAAACTTAAAGGATTATTGTGTACGTCACCAGTACTAGCGTATCCCATACCTGGAGAAAAATTTGTGCTGGATACTGATGCGAGCGGCTATGGCATAGGGGGCGTGCTATCCCAAGTAGTTAATGGCACTGAGAAAGTCATAGGATACTATAGCCGTGTACTCTCAAAACCTGAGAGGAACTACTGTGTGACACGACGTGAGCTTCTGGCAGTATTGGAATGCATTAAACATTACCATAAGTACCTGTATGGTCAACACTTTACATTAAGGACTGACCATTCTGCACTGAGATGGTTATTGCAGTTTAAAAATCCTGAAGGGCAACTGGCAAGGTGGATTGAGCGCCTGCAGAGCTACGACTTCAGTATTGAGCATAGAAGGGGCACAAAACATAGCAATGCGGATGCTCTTTCAAGAAGACCCTGCTGTTTAGAGTGTAAACATTGCGTTAGAACCGAACAAAAGGAAGGCGTTGTTGATGTTCGGCTAATGCACATCGACTCTGATGAAGACTGGTCAGCGGCACAGAGGGACGACAATATACTGGGGAAAATTATAGCAGCCAAAGAGGAGGACAGAAGACCGTCGCGGAATGAAATTTCGGCTGAGAGTCCACTCGCCAAATCTTATTGGGCTCAGTGGAACAGCCTCAAGGTAATAAAAGGGTGCCTATACCGCGTATGGGAAAGTGTAGATGGCAAAACCACTTCAAATTTGATAGTTGTGCCCTGTTCCAAGATAAGTAAAGTTCTGCAAGAATTTCACAATGGACCTAGTGGCGGTCATCTTGGAGTAACAAAAACACTTGAGAAACTGAAGCAGCGTTTTTATTGGGTTGGATGTCAACAAGCCGTAGCCGACTGGATAGCAAACTGCCCACAGTGCATAGCAGCCAAAGGCCCAGTAAGAAGAAGCCGGGGACAGCTACAGCAATACAACTCAGGAGCACCGTTCGAGCGGATCCCAATGGATGTAGCAGGTCCTTTTCCGTCACTGAGACCGGAAATCGTTATTTTCTTGTGGTAATGGACTATTTCAGTAAATGGCCAGAGGTATATGCTATACCTAACCAAGAAGCAAAGACAGTTGTAAATGCATTCGTCAACAACTGGGTATGTCGCTATGGTGTCCCAATAGAATTACATTCCGACCAAGGAAGGAATTTCGAGTCTGCCATATTCAGGGAAATGTGCGAACTATAGTATATGGGATCAAGAAAACCAGAACGACGCCGTTGCATCGACAGTCTGATGGCATGGTAGAGAGGTTCAATCGCACCTTAGAAGAGTACCTGCCAAAACTGGTAAGCAACCATCAGAGGGATTGGGACGAGCACATTCCCAAATTTTTTATAGCATATAGGTCAGCTGTACACGACTCCACATCGAGAACGTCAGCTAAAATTATCTCCGGGACGGAATTAAAACTGCTTGGTGACTTGGAATTTGGTGTTAAGCCAGCTGTAGAAGAAGAAGCCACTTCGTCCCAAGAGCAGGAGAACTTAAACGAACTGCATGATTTCGTGCGTAATAGAATCAAGATGGTCAGTGACAAGATGAAGGCTAGATATGACCGCGCAGCAAATTCGGAGCGATTTATGGAAGGTCAATTGGTTCTACCTTATAACCCACAACGGAAGAAAGGATTGCCCCCAAAATTACAGCCTCACTGGGATGGCCCGTATTAAGTGATTAAGAGAGTGAATGACGTTGTGTACCGGATACAGAAGCACAATAGCCCAAGGTCGAAAATGAAGATAGTACATCTCGTACGACTGACGAACTATGGAAGAGGTGATTGTATGCCTATTCGGGTCGAACAGGCTTAAGTGGGCGGCAGTGTTACAAAGTTTGAAAATAGATTCAAATATAGCGACAATGTGGCTATATGTACTTGGCAGCACTGAAACTCATCTCTAGTTGTCAAAATTTTACAACCCTGGCCAACACAATGCAGATAATATTTGAACTAACGGAAATGGAATATTCTGGATACATCGTCGGGAATATGCAAGACCATTTGAGGCTGTGCAATAATAAGTGTAAATAACAAGAACGGAAAACCTAGCAACATCAATGCTAAGAGATGATGATGTTATTCTTAATGATCTTGTACGCAAGTATTCGCTGCTAATAAAAACTAAACATGTACACAAATATACACAGCGACATACCCACATAGCACAAGATGAAACAAACTACACAACACACAGAACACTCATACATACAACCACACATAGCTACTATAAACAAAATACACAAGACAGAATTGTCATATATACAAACACACGTATATAGCTACATGTTAAGTAAAGCACAACCAACAAAAACCATGACCAGATGCTTCGCGAAGTTACCAGACGACGTCATTTTGCTGCCAGTGATCAGCGGGATTAGTGTGATTTTAAATCTAGACGTGTTAACATCGCTAAGTGTTTAGTAGTACAAATACTCGTGTTAACAAAGTAGCAAATAAAGTGTTGCTGCATTATATATCTAAAATTAATTGTCTGTGTTTTTAATTTGATGCAATTAAACGAATCCTTGAAGGATAAGTAAAAAGCGTTTTTACGAGAAGGTCTAAAAATGTAACAATATTTAATATTTTAAGAAGAGCCAAACATTTAGCTTCCTAACCAAAAAATTTAAACGCTCTCTTAAATATAAAAGTAACTGATAACATTATTTTTTTTTTTTTTTAATTAAAGGAACTTTCTGTTTTAGCAAGAAAGAAAGAAAGAGGAATTAAATCTGTGAAGGGTATTTAAGATTCGGCACAGCCGAATATAGCACTTTTACTTGTTGTATGTTTCTTACTCGCCAATATGAAGTCATAATATTTCCCTCTTTGTTTGGGTAATTAATATATTTTCTTTTCTTGTACGCAATAACGAATAATGTTGTATGTCTCTTGTACTTTCTTCTTCCTTGTTAATATTAGTAATTCTTTTTAAACCCCAAAGTTTCTTTCTTCGTGTATAGTAAGTAAACATGTGATAATTTATGTTGTCTTCTATTTCTCATATAAAAGCACAAATTGTGGTGGTTTATGTAATAAATTGAACATCTTCATTCTTAGTTCTACTAATAATTCATATTCATATTTAATTTTTAATCATATAAAAAATATATAAAAACCGACTTAGATGAATTAGGAAGTCAAAGGTTTTAAAACTTCTTGTGTAGCGTATTAATCTTCCGTTAAGACGATATGTACCTATCTTTATTTGTTTAATGTTTTCAAAAAAATAAAATCTGATGAGATTCAAAATTATAAGAAAACTTACGAAATTGACATACTTTCGGACGGTTATACTACATGAACCATAAAATATTGGACCAACTCCTCCACCAAGTGATGCACAAACAAAATTGGAATATAATCATTGAATTGCATCGAAGGCCTTCAAAAAGCAACCGGTATCAATTGTCCTTGAAGTTTCAATTCATATCTATAAAGAGTAGTATATGGTTAATAAAGCAAACAGCGCGGCATAAGAAAATCTAATGCAGATCAAAAATTTTCTTATGTAATTTCAAAGTTAATTGAAATTCATTTCTGACATTTTTATTTACATTATTTTTTTCGTAAATCGGTATACCGGTATGGTCACAAACGGTATTGTGGATGAAGACAGTTTCTAACTGAAACGTGTTTCTATATCGATTATGTTACCGGTATTTTATTTTAAAGGTGTTTGAATCCGTAACGGTATTTTCACGATATCGTTTGCCAACCTTTCCATAAAGATATCGAGTTATAACCGCGAAAAAAGCAAAAGCGAAATAATATTTGAGTTTTTTTTTTTTAAGAAAATCAGTTGTTTACGATTGTAAATAACATATATTTGTTACAGAATGAAGTTTGAAAATTGTGTCGGTTTTTTGGGGACGACCACAGGACATAAATACATGTTTCTGCAGGCAAAAACTGTAAATATATATTAAATTTAGCTATCAACTTTCCAACATCTCTTATGCGATGTTCAGCAGATATGTACCTTAATTGCGTTTTTCGCCATCAATGCCATAATTGGGATCAGTTGACCATATAAAATGTTTATTAAGTAATTGCTCAATCAACACTTCGTTTTTATAAAATCGAGTAAAATTACAAATGCTGCACTCCTAAAAATGTGTTTAGTAAGCAAAACATAGCTTAGTGAATAAAGTTCATCGAGACTTAGTACTTAAAATGTGGACAAGGTAAAAACCTCTATAAACAAAATATGTCATGATAAGTTGAAGCTAAAGTTAGTGATATTAAAGTTGCTACTAATGAGAAAATTAAAAAAAGAAATCACAAGAAAAAAACCATACGAGATTTAAAGTTGGGGCCCACATTAATATAAAAAATATTTTCATACTACAACTTAATTGACCAAATGTTCCATATGTGAACAGGAAGATAATTATGTCAATAAAGTGACTATTAACATATTAAATTCACATCGGAACAGAAGAGTTCCATGTATGTCCTAGCTCTGAGTATTCTTTTAGTTAAGTCTAATAAGTGGAATAAACGTTATAGTTTTGACTTTTCAGAAAGATAAAACGAAAAGAGACGGTATAAAGATTAACAACTTTTTAATGGAGTTTTTAAATTGTGGAATTAAATGTACTATTCAGTTGTATTAATTTTTGTATTAAACATCTAAAATTATATATCTTCAATGACATGGAAATTTTACTCGAGCAAAAGTTCATAAAAATTTCAATTATGGATGTACTATATATTCAATACTTTAAAATTACCTTAAAAAAGAATTACTAAAGGGAATTTATGCCAAAAACATCTGTCCTTATTTATTTATTTAACGTAATAATAAAAAACCGAACCATACTGATTTTGATTCCGCTCTAAATAAAAAAAATAGCAATATGGAAAACGGTTGACGCTACAGGCCATCCCTGGAGGTTAAGTTAGAAGGGCTGCCCGCCATAAGCGAGAAGAACACTCGGAGGCCATAAAGGCCCATTGTGTTGCCCAGAGCACAACACCCTACACTATCCTTAAAAAACGAAGTAGTGGTTCCTGAGAACCACCCAGAACTTCTCACTAAGACCGCCAGGGCAGCCAGCTGTGCATGCCTGAGGCAGTCCACATCTCGCAGGAAAACGTGGGCCTAGATGTCTAAGTCTACGCTCCTGCAGGGCTGGACATTCACAAAGGAAATGCTGTACTGACACCTCTTCCTCCTCATCGAAACAGCTCCTGCAGCGACCACCATGGGGAAAGCCCAAACGCTCCGACATGTGCCCAATTGCACGGTGCCCAGTCAAGACCCCTACCAGGAGTACCAACGAATTCTTCCCTAAAGTCAGAAGCTGTCTAGTCCTAACTCTGTTAAGCGAAGGCCATAGAGTTTTGGAGACCTTACAGGTTTTAATACTTGACCACCTGCCTGTCACCTCCCTCTCTGTCCACTCCTGAATCCTGTTCAGCAGCTCAACTGAAGGAATGTCAATATCCCAACGTGATGCTGTCTCATCCAAGGCCGAACCCGCTGTAGCGCATTCGTTCGCCATCTCATTCCCCTGAATGCCTTCAGGCTCTGGAACCCAAACTATCCTGACGTCAAGTCGAGACAGAGATTGAATGCATGCCAGCACACATTTCGACCTCACTGTCCCCGAGTCCAGGGCCCTAATTGCTCCCAGACTATCCACACAAATGTCAATAATTCTTGCCTACAAACTGACCCCATCAATGCCATATATATCCGCCTGGAAAAATGTAGAGGTATCGGGTAGCCTGAGCGATATCGAAAGGTCGAGATCCTCGGAACACACCCCCGAACCAGTGCCAGTGTCCATCTTTGAGCCGTCCGTAAAAACCAAGGTTGCATTGCTGCGAGTCGCGGAGTTCTCCATCCAGCCCTTCCTATCGGGAAATGCGACTGAGAAGGATTTGTCGAAGTTCATGACCGGAGTCATATAATCATCTACCCAGGACCTGGCCTCCTACCTTTTGTAAGATAATGCCATGTTCCATACGTCATTTTGGTCACGTTCATGTACTACAATATATTCCATGTACCAAAAAAACTTTCAATTTCCCAACCCTGGAAGTGAAATTTTAATTTTTTTTCGTTTTTTACCAATGCAACTCTTCATTAGGTATAAAGAGTGTTATTTAAGAAAAAACTAAAATTTTTTATGAACCATAATATATTGCACTTGTCCAACCCTGAATTCAAAATTTATATTTTTTTTTTAAATTTCTAATACCAATTTTGTTCTTTCTAAAATATCAAATAGTTTTAGTTACCAAAAAAAAACAAGGTCAATTGACTTTTTGGTTAGTTTTATGTATAAAAAGAATTTTAATTTCCCAACCCTGGAAGCGAAATTTAAATTTTTTAAAATTTTCTCTATCAATGCAAATATTCATGAGGTATAAAATAGTTTTATTTAAGAAAAACTAACATTTTTTTATCCATTTTGGTTATTACATGTACGGCAAAATATTGCATGTACCAAGAAATACATTCATTTTCCCAAACCTGCAAGAGAAATTTTAATTTTTGTTAGTTGTTTTTACCAACGCAACTCTTTATGAGGTATAAAGTAGTTTTATTTAAGACAAATTTACAACTTTTAAATATTTTGGTCACTTTCATATACCATAAAATATTGCACTTGTCCAACACTGGATTCGAAATTTTAATTTTTTTTTTAATTTTTGACACCAAATTTGTTCTTCCTAAATTATAAGACAGTTTAAGTTAACAAAAAAAAACAACATCAGTTGCCTGTTTGATTACTTTCACGTATTAAAAAAAATTCAATTTCCAACCCCTGGATGCAAAATTTCAACTTAAAATTTTTTTTTGGCCAATGCAAGTCTTCATGACGTATAAAAAGGTTTTTTTAAAGAAAAACTTAAAATTTTTAACAATTTTAGTTACTACATGTACTACAAAATACGGAGTGGGCCGAAAAAAAATTTTTGATTTCCCATCCCTAGAAAAAATATTTTATTTTTTTAGTTTTTAATAGACTATTGAGGCATACCAAAGCACGAAATAGGTTTAATTTACAAACATTAAAAAAAATAAATGAGTTTTGGTATAAATTTTACATCGAGAAATAGGTGTAAGCTTCCCAGCTCTGGAGCCGTACATCTGATCTATCTAAATTTCAATACCACTCTATTTAAGTTCATTTCCAATCGAACGGTCTAAGAACGAAGTCTCTAGCTCTTCGGGGGGCTTGCGATACCCGTCAAGGGCGGATGCAGCCATCAGCTCAGGGGAGTCATGTAGTTGAAATTCAGTCGAAACACAGAGAAACAAAAAGGAATGTTAAACTAGCATCACAAAATGTTAATTTAAAATCATGGTAAAATTTTACAAAACTGATACCTAATATAAAATTATCATTAATACGAATAGATTTTAAACGTTATAGTGTTAATATTACCTTAAAACACATTACAGTGCTATCCCGATAATCCGGACAAGCGATTTTACGGACACATATATAATACGGACACTGCTACAAACCGGACAGTACCACTTTTTTTACTCTATAATACGGATAATAATTTTTTTTTAATTTTTTTGTTTCATTCATACTCTTTGTTTAATAACGAAACTTTTTACTGTAGTATTCGTCTACGCGTGGAATTTTTGCAATTTTGTTTTAGTTAGTTGAGTGTTTTTGTTGACATATGTAGGTTCGAAAAACTTATTAAAGTTTAATTTATACATATTTTGAAAAATTTCTTTATATAACTGGACATTGTAAAAAAATTACCGCTAGTCTGTTTTTGGCGTTTAACGCCTGAAAATTCGACAAATTGTAATAGCTTAAAGACAATAAGCTAAATTTTCTTTAATCTATAACAAAATGTCGAATCTGAAGGCGAAAAACGCCATACACAATAAAGTTGAATCAATAGTAATAGCAAGAGATCACATTAAAGTTTAAGAATAAAAAAGAAGTGTGAAGTATTGGATGAATTAGTCACAGGCAAATCAGTAAGATGTGTTGCAGACAAATGTGGCTAAAAAAAAATAAATCGGCCGTGTTCGATATTAAAGAAAATAGTGCTGCTTTAAGAGAATTTATGTCTAACATATATATGAATTTTCGTTTCATATACTACATATAAATGTAACATTTATTGAACTATATCCTCTTTTTGTACCCATCTCAAAAAAGTGAAAGGGAATTGTAAAAAAATTCAAGTTTTTCTTTAACAAAACCTCTTTTTACGTCATGAAGATTTGCACTGACCAAAAAAACATTTTGTAATTCAAATTCTGCTTCTAGGGGTGGGAAGTTGCATATTTTTTATACGTGAAAGTGATCAAACAGGCAGCTGATGTTGTTGTTGTTGCTTTTTTTTGCTAACTAAAACTGTCTTATAATTTAGGAAGAACAAAATTGGTATCAATAATTCAAAAACAAAAAATAAAATTTCGAACCCAGGGATGGACAAGTACAATATTCAATAGTACATGTAAGTGACCAAAATGGTTAAACATTTAAAATTTTTCTTAAAAAATATTACTTTATACCTCATAAAGCGTTGCTCTGATAAAAAAAATTAAAATTTCCCTTCCAGGGTTGGGAAAATGAAAGTTTTTTTTTTGGTACATGCAATATTTTGTAGTACATCTAAAAACCAAAATGGTTGCAAAATTTGAGTTTTTTTTAAACAAAACTACTTTATAACTCATGTAGATTTGCATTGATAAAAAAAATTTTTTAATTAAAATTTCGCTTCCAGGGCTGGGAAATTGAAATTTTTTTTATACATAAAAGTAACCAAAAAGGCAATTGACGTTGATTTTTTTTTTTTGCTAAAACTATTTTATATTTTAGGAAGAACAAAATTGGCTTAAAAAATGTCAAAAAAAAATCAAAATTTCGAATCCAGGCTTGGACAAATGCAAAATTTAAAATTTTTCTTAAATAATACTACTTTATACCTCATAAAGAGTTGCATTGGTAAAAAAACAAACAAAAAATTAAAGTTTTACTTCCAGGGTTGGGAAGTTTAAAGTTTTTTTGTTATATGCAATATATTGTAGTACATGAAAGTGACCAAAATGGTTGAAAATTTTAAGTTTATCTAAAATAAAACGACTTTATACCTAATGAAGACTAGGATGGGTAAAAAACAATTAAAATTTCGCTTCCAAGGCTGGGAAATTTAAATAGTTTTTTATACAAAATGTAACCAAAAAGGCAACTAACGTCGGTTTTTTAATAATTAAAACAATTTTTTAGTTCAGTGAAAACAAAATTGGTATCAAAAACTAACTTGTGGGTGCTGTTGGCTGAAGTAGTAGAACACGAGACTATGAAGCGGAGAGTCCTGAGTTCGAGCCCCAGCTGAGTCATGATATATTGTGTTGAATTCTTCTGATTAGAATCTAATAGAACGATACAAAGTCGTGATGAACGCTTCATACAAGTATGTGTGAGACGACTCGAAATCGAACATCTTTTATGACATCATACATTATAGTTTTTATTCTCTTTTGACAACGCAGCAAAAGAGATTGTTGAATGAAAACAGTATCATTTCGGCGAACGCATCGTTTTTAATTGTCCGTCTGGTAATAGAACATGTTTTATTCAAGTGTTTATGCTAACAAGAGTTGACTTCAGGGATGGAAAAGGGCTATTTTGATTTTGTACCAATTAACTAAATGAAATGTACTTTTCATACCCTGACGGTACCATTTTTTTATATATTTTATATTTCTATAAATAGAAATTCAAAAACTTCTCTACACAAGTATACAACAAAAAATATTATATACATAAAAATCTAGGAATCAGTTGATTAAACTTTATTCAAAAAGTCATACAATTTAAGATAATAAATTCTCTGGCAGTTTAAAATTGAGGCAACGAGACATTGATTGAAAACTTTTTCGGTATTTGGATATTAATTATCATACCCTTCTTCAACGTGATTGTTTTTGAATCATATATAAGGCAGCCTAACGATGAAAAATGTTTCTGTTGCGAAAAATTATAGCAAATAATTGTAAGTCGGTCACTTAAATGAGCCATAATGCAGCAGAAATTTGCGATATAAGACACTATTTGGAAAGATTCGGGTCTAAAGAACCGTTTTCTCTCGAAAGAACAACAATTTTCAAAAAGAAACGACAAAATAAATATATAGAACAAGCAGAGGAGTAAGAAACGATCCGAAAATTTCATGAAGTGCTGACTGGAATACTGTATGTAATAAAAAGTTGACACAAAATCTTTGATTATGTAACCGTATAACTCACAGAAATACTATATGTTTATTAACTGATTCACTGAGAAACTAACAAACATTTTCAAGCATAAAACGTTTTTAGGAACTAGGTGTAATCTTTTGATTGAGATATTTAAATTGTACCAAATTAGTCGTGGTAGTACCACGGTACCAACAAAGTCTAATTGTGCCAAAAAAAGTACAATTGTATCATGTTTTCCATCCGTGGTTTACGTTGAATAAAATCAAAGCAGAGGAGTTATACCCCTTTCACACACATCAGGTTTGACTCGT